>JAQNCA010000003.1:3695371-3712746 GCA_029783725.1 Acanthurus tractus
TACTACATTCTATAATCCAAGAATTAAAGGAACAGAATATAAACATGACTTGGGATGCAGTCGTCATATTTTATTCTTCCTACAAAAGTACAAAAAGCTCTGGATGCCTGAAGTATGTCACAACTGCTCCATGACATCATGTCTTCAACATGGTTTCCAAGTCAGGTTGGTAAAAAAAAAAAAAGACAACTTCCACCTAAAGTCAGGTTATACTTCAATATATATGCATGAGGAAAAAGTTAGTGATTCTTAAAATCCATCCTTCCCTCCATACCAGCCATAAGAAATTTTAAATTGATAAATAGCTTAAGTACAGTGCAAGAGATGAAGACGAAACCCACAATTCTGTGCAAAAATCAATCCTAAAGTTCAGCCAAGGCCCATTTGAAGGTTCAGCTGCTGAGTTACACAAATCAAGTGAGTCTCATCCAAAGTTTCAGTCTTTTAGTATAAAATTTATCATTCTCCCTCCTTCACTCAGCAGACGAAACCATATCTGGGAAAGTATAAAAACAATAACTCTCAATACATATGGCATGTGCATACTGTGTTAAAATAAATCATAAAAGTCTAAACCTATGTTATAAGAAATATTTCAAGATATTGAGGAATTGTTTCGTAACATCTATATTCATTCCCATCAGCACCTCTCGAAATGGAAAATGCAGGGATAAAAACCCAGTTACAGACACACACACTCCTCTAGCTGCTTCACTCCATGGCAAAGAGCGAGGCAGTCTGTGTGAGCAGAGTGAAACTTAATTCTCTGGCAGCCCTCAGCCTCAGCCAGCACTGTGAAAGATAAAGACTCAGGGGGAAACTGGGCCTGGGAATCCAGCTAGCGTTGGCGTTTATTGGGCAGCCCACATCACAGAGGGGACCTTGAGCAGGTCTTAGCCCACCGGGGAGGGCTGGAGACGGAGGCCCGCGGAGAGAGTCGGCCGGACGGACGGCGGCTGGGGAGCATTAGGGATGAACCAGGGAGCTCTTTCATTCCCTGCCAGCCTGCAGATTGCTTCCAACTGGACCCACAGACAAAATACAACTCCACCAGTGAAACAGAGAGACAGACATTCAGCCAGAGAAACCTGGCACTTTATCATGCAATATTACCAAACTGAAGACACGGCCTTAAGGCACCATGCTTTACTTTACATCATGGTTAACCAGTTTGTAAACCATGTCCTGTGTTACAAATCCACATGTATTCTTTACCATTCCAGGCAGAAATTGTTTCCACTGGTTTTCTTGTACAATAAAAGGAACAGTTGTGGAAATGTACTTGAGTTGTGTTCCCACCACTGTGAACATGAGGTCTGAACTGTTTTTTGTTGTTCACACATGACAAATGCATTATAGACTAGTCAAAAAAGTATGCTCTACAAGCCATTACCATGCAGAAGCAATGTAACAGTGCCAAAACAATTACCTGGATTTGAATTTACTGTGATATTTTACACAACTTAGGAAAGTTTCATAAATCTGCTAGTTTGATTTTTCTTGCTGTGCAAACTGCGAGGGAACTACTTTGTTTGATTTAGTTCCACTGTTTGTAAAATATGTTTGTAAAACAGAATAAAAATTGATGAAAATACATATAAAAAAGCTTTTAAATAAGTTCTTAAGTCATTCAATATCATTTTTGTTAGATGGCAAAATAGCAGGTCAGGCTGAAATGTCCTGACTCTTAGTTCCCTCAGCGAGTCGCAGTTTGTCAGAGCCAGCATGAGAAATCAGGTTTGAGAAATATGGAAATTATCTCAAATTAGCCCTGATCGCCTCATTTACCCCGGCTATGATCTAATTGGCTGGGAATCATTGTACAATGAAAATAATGATTCTGATTGCTGTTGAGCAAAGAAGAAACAGATCTGTATAACAAGTAATCATGGATTACATCGCTTTGTATCCACATTCTTTTAGAACTCTTTGCAGCGATTTCCCATGAAGTAATTCACACATAGAAACATTGCTAATTACAGAGTGGAAAGTCTGCAGATCTAAGAGGAAAAAAGTACTGCTTGAGCCCGAAGTAAACAATTTTAACAATGTTTTAAAAGCATAAAGAAAAACGGTTAAATGTTAAACAGCCCATAGGAGGTTTCTTCAGCTGGTGGCCGAGAGTCATGAATCAGCCGCTTCTCTGCAGAGTCTTTTGAAGAAAACATGAGCGGTTTATGGAGGCTTGCACAACAGAACCCAACACTGTGTTAAACATCAGCCCGGACACCTCTGTAAGGATTTGGTTGGGAAGCATCGTAAGAACCAGAGCTGAATCAATTAGCTCTAGAGTGTGATTTATGGGTGAGGTGAGTGACTAAGCCTGCCGTTTCTCTATGGAAGCACACACACAAACACCTGTCACAGTCAGACAGGAGAGAGGATAGAAGCCTGAAGCCTGAGCCCACCAGATTAACCATGCCAACGCTCTCAGACATTAATCAATGCCTGGCACACACACCTGCATACACACAAGAATGTACACAGATGTGCACATACACACATTATTCACAGATGATCTTATGTATTTTTTAGTTTGGTTATGCTCACTGCCACCTCGGTGATACTGTGAAGCTGCAGGCGCATGCAGCACAGCTTACATTATGTAACTGCATCAGTGGATTTATCCCCGACATGTCCGCAGTCAGAGTTCTCAGCTCTATTACTAACCAGCAGACGTGGGTGAGTTTTTGGATCCACCCTCTGGTATGTGCAGGGTTTTCCACTCTCCATGTGCTGTAGATTAGTCTCTTTGTTCTCTGCGGTGCTGCCATAACACGCACTCATTAATCACACTCTTACAGTAGTCCGCTCTTCCACCATCCCTCCTTCCCTCCCTCCCTCCCACCCTCCCTCCCTCTCTCCCTCCCTCCACGGCTGCAGGCTATTCCCAGGGTGTGAACCCTTGCTGCTGCTAAAACCGCAGTGTTATCCAGCCAGCAGACAGGAGGGAAAGTGGGTCAACAGAAACCACACTGGAACCACCTGAAAGCAGAAGGAATGCAAGACCACCTCCTATTGCTCCGACCGTATGGGTGTCTGTCAGGACTCACACCGCTGCATGTCGGCGTTAGTAAGAACAAATTTTATCATGAAGCCTCTGTCTTTTGAATGGAAAGCCATCAGACGACTCATTTGTACCTCATTAGAACAATATTCAACAATAAAGTTCCCTTTGATAAGAAACATTATTGACCTGTGTTAAATAATTTATTATTGTTAAAAAATAGTACCCTCTGAGTGTTATTATTCTCAGGAAAACTTTTAATAAAAAGGGCGTTGAACTCTGGACTTGGATTTCTGACACATCACATCAAATGAAAGGATTTTTCCAAAATCTTAAGCCTGGTAAACTGATGCTTGTGGATGGCTGTGTGGTTAAAGAGACTGTAACAGGCCTTACCAAGGCCAAACGAACGGCACTGGGCTTCCAGGGGTTTTTTGGTTTAATGGCTCCACTCTGCTTTTTTGGCATTTTTTTACCTTTACGAGCCAGCAGCAGAGAAAAGGCAGACAGTAAATGGGGGAGGGGGGGGGGGTTCTCTGACAGGCTACAGAAAGAGCCGGCCAGAATAAAACCAGTGACCATGTGACATGCAATGTATCTATTCAGCTACTCAGATCCTTGTCCAGGTTTTTTTAATAAATAACCATGCACGATACAGCCATCAAAAAGCCAAAAGATTCATCTCAATATCACCTAACATGTGAAACAGCAGTGTTTCGTGTCAATGTGTCTGCATGCCTTTGCACCCAGTCCACCTGACACACAGCAATTATGTCTCTTTGGTTTTGCGCCAGGACCTGGCGTACACCTCTCAAAATGTGAAACATCACAGTCTGCGGTCTCACCAGCTGTGTGTGGCTCCTTAAGGATGATTAAGTCATTGGCTGCACTACCACCTAGTTAATCTCTCTCTTTCTTTTCCACCTCCTTCCAAAAAACCCCAACTAGTAAGAAAGAAACAGACCAAAATATACAGACGAGAAAAACGAGGAGGTCAGATATCACTGCATTCCTTCATATCTCAAAGACTCCTGGGAAATCTAAGCCGAGCACAGTGTTTGTGTGACTCTCTGCTTCTACACTCACCTGCATTTTACAAAAAAGTTTTACTTGCATATGAATTTTTTTTTTTCTGAAGCTGTTTATATCAGTCATCATTTTTTTTTTTATCATTTCCTGTTAACAGACAAAAAGTTAATAAGTCTTCATATAGATGTAGAACCCATCCTGTAGTCTTGTTACAGTCTTGATAAACATTTTCAGATTGCTCTATTCGTCACTCCAAATAAATTACTGCTGAAGAAAAGCCAGTGGTTGAGAGCCAATGATTCAGCATGGGGCCCTGTGCTGCACTTACATATTGGACCTTTTAGAGGCCACTCAGAGCTGTTGGAGTGTTTATGTCACTGTCCGACAGTCTCTGGGTTAAATCTATCATGAGCTTTCAGACTTTAAATCAGAGCAGCATGCAACAGGGAGTTGAGTTTCTCTGTGCTGGAGGCCCCAGGGTCCGAGGCCCCGCTCGCTGCCTTTGTTTCCAGCATTCAGCTGTGCCCACACTCTAACACACACACACACACAACACACACACACGTTCTAAACCCCCTTCCCAAAATATCTCTTGCACGCTACACTCTTGCCTTTCGTTCCACCTCCACCCCCTGCCTCTCTGTCGTCGCCTCCTTCCCTGCCCCCCCCCATCAACCCCCTTCGCCAAGCCAATGGTGAATTAGCATTTTTCCACAGCTTTACTTTTGTCTTAGTTAACCCACCCCACCACTACCGCCACCACCACACAGAAAACCCCCTCAACAAAATTCTCTATCTGCTGGTATGTGGCCCATCATTAATCTGCAGCACAGCCCAAAATGACCCCTCAAAAAGCTAGCCCACGGGGGCCACTGCTGGGAAAGGGGGGCCCTTCACTTCTCATTAAGAGGCAGTAGATGCCCCCCTCCCTCGCCACTGCTAGCACAGTATGTTGCGCTAATCACATGCGCTCATTAGCATGGCGCCCCTGTTTGGGTCCTGCCGTGCTTTACTGGGTCAGGCAGAGGAACGGACGCCTCTCTTTTTGTCCGAGCTGGCTTTTAGAGATGCAAAATATGATACCCATTGAGCCCCCTCACCTACTCCTGCTTCTCCTTCTTCAGTCCTCACTCCCCCCCAACCCCCCTCACACAAAAGTCCCTGCAACGAAGCTGCTTCCCAAAACAGCCCAGCTCTCATCCCTGCCCCCCCCCCACACCACCACCACCGGCCCTGGTTAAAGGAAGTTTACCCCGATCCGTTGACCCATGCCAAGTCTAAGTGAGCACTGTGCCAGTCTGTGAACCCCCCCGCCTCAAATCACCACCTCTTTCTGCTTCTCAATCAGACGCGTTGATGAGTCTTGAAGCCATCCAAGCCCGGGCACACTGCACAAGTCACAAGGCTCTCAGCTGAGTCAGTCTCAGCCCCCAGTCTGCCACCCAGACTGTGGTGGACTCAGCCTAACACCTAACAAAGCCAGCACAGCTTTACTTCACTGCGGTTTTAAAGGTTTAGCTAAACTCATGATGATCAGCAAAGGATGATGCATGGGAAAAAACTCTCTAATGGTAGTAGCGCATGAGGACCTCAGCACCCGCACAATCGCACAATTCACATGGGCATTTACACGCACAGATGTTCCTCGATTCGGTGCTGGTAAACTTTAATGAAATGTGATGTAACGAAAACATTATCTCATTATTAAATTCTATAACTTGCCAGCGACGCCCTGGATTAAATTGTAAATCCTCCAGATATTTTGGAAAGTGTGGTGTGTGACAGCTTAGGCCTGTAAATTACAGTTAACCCTGTAGAATTTCACACTGTCAGATAACACCAGCAGACAACACACACTGGTCCTGAAGTTTGCAGACACACTGACTTTAACCAAATAAAAATATGCTTGTATATGTATATTTTATTTTACATGGCATGTTTTTATTCAGCACTTTTATCCAACTGTCTTGTTTCTTAAATTAGTCAAGTTTTACATTGTTCCACTGGTATTAACAATAAAAATGACTAACGCTTCCATGCTGTTCTGATCGATACGCAGCCTCATGATTCACTTTGATGTTTAGAAAAATATATAAAGATCAAATTTGATCAAACATCAAGTGGTATTCAAATGTGATATTTCTGGTTTATTACTGCACTGGTCTCAGTTTTGTGGTTTGAGCAATCATTCCTTATGTTTATGATAAAAATCGTTCTTACTAAGATAATTGATGAAATCTGGGAACTTACGCCATCACTACAAAGTCCAACGAAAACAGGAGCGGTCAGACCATCATGCAGGGTGTGAAGAGCCAACAGTTTTGTCAGATTGGAGGTAAAACTGAAAGTGAGTTACCCAAAATGTTAGTAATGACACATGGCAAGTCTGACAGTCACGGTGGTCTATGAACTGTGATGGAGGTTTACAGCGAAGAACGTGGGTAATAACTTTGACATTTTCTCTCGTTCTCTCTTTGTTTAACCTCACAGTTTGCTTGAAACCTGTCTGATTATCTCCCTGTTTGTTTTTCTTTCTTGTTTGACTTTCCATCAGAGGAATTTACTGAATAAGTACAATGCTTTTATTAGTAGCTGGATTTGTAAGATAAGGCTTGAGTTGCACAACTGAAATTGTTTCAGTTTAATGGACTGCATTAATGTAGCACTTTCTGGCAGACAACCACTCAAAGTCAGTATTTACTCCTTCACTTACACAGGTGAGAGGCCCTGCAAGGTGTCAACTTGCATATCAGGAGAAAAAATTATACACACTCACCGACAGCACAGCCATGAGGGGGCGATATCTTGTCTGAGGAGGCTTCGACACGAAGACTCCAAGGAACTGAATTATCAGCCTTCTAATTTGCTGACAACCCGCTTTATGTTAGCCAAAGCTAACTCATGCTAACTATCATCTGTCACAAGTAACTGCCCCTGTATTTTTACTTTATGGCTATATTAATACATTTTAGCTGTGACGACAACAGTGACATTTCATGACTTCAAAATGGTGCTGAACATGCCAGCAGACACAGCACTCATTTGTGTGTCTGATCAACGAATGAATATCTTGGTCTCCATCAGCTCATGAGGGAAATATCAGGCATTTTTTATCTCCACTATGATCACCAGGTAGTGGCTCATTTAGACTCTCTGCTGCTCAATGCTGGGCAGGTAGAAGACAGTACATTTTTAGGACTTTATAAGACTGAACCATCAAACTAAATCTGAACTAGAAATGCTCTGCTGGTTACGTAAACAGCAAAGTTGGACAATAATGAGCCTTTCACTTTATCATTTGAGCCATCGTCAATATGAAATACGATAGTAATTGTGTAGTATCAAAGTGTTACATGTTTATTTTTCAAGCTAGTCAAGTTGGTGCTGATTTAAGGTAATTGCAGTGTTTGGTATTTTAATATTCAAAATTACTTATTTTAAGCTGTTTTCAATATAAAAGCTCAATCTGCAATCTAACAGGAGCTACTATTGAATGCAATTGATTATCAAGTTGATTATCACTAGAAAATGTGTGATTTTTTTCCTTCAATCTGATCATTTTCATGTTTCTTTTTTTAAACACATTTTCAAGTCATATGTTTTCCCTTCAACTTGATAATATGGGATTACAAATTCTACTAAAGCATTAAGTATCTTATATGTTAACACTAATATGCAAATTTTTCAAACTTCTCTGGGTGCATCATACTTCAGTACACTTGCACTTGTCACCCACAAAAAGCCCCAAACCTCCCCCCTTACTGGAAACAGTGGATCCCACGAAACCCTCTGTCAGACTGGTCATCGATATCCGGCCTCTTCACTGTGCATCTTTTCTCTTTGGGTGTCAGAGAGAACTATTGTCTGGCCCCCCGCAACCCTTGAAAACCACCCACTGTCCCACCCTCAGGCCCAGATCTGACACGACTGACCTTGGTGTCAACCCCTCGCAGCCCACCCTGCGACCCCTTCCTCAAGCCATGGGGTTTTCTCTGACTGCTGCATTATGGGAAACACAGTGAGAAAAAAGAGAGAGAGGAGGAGGAGGTGGGGTGAGTGTGTGTATATTTAAATGTGTGTATGTGTGTGCATTTGTGTACGTTCGTGTGCATGTGTGTGTGTGTATAGGGGGTGGGGGGTGGGGGTCACATCCCCAATCAGTGATGTAAAACAGAACCATTGTCAGGGGGGAAAAAAACTTCTGATTAATGCAACGGGGTGTTTGTTTGAGAGATGAAAGGGCAGAAAAGGAGGGGAGGTGGTGGAGAGAGAGAGGGAGAGAATGTAGAGAGAGAGGGAGAGAAGAATCAGGGCATGAGAAGGTTCTTGACGCATTCAAGAGTCTGTTCAGTGTCCAGCGGAGGAGATCTGGGGGAGAAATATTTCACAGCTGACAAGTGCATATGTATATGTGTGTGTGGGTGCGCGTGTGTGTGTGTGCACGTGTGCACATGTGTGTGTGAAACGAGTGTGCAAGAGGGACAGGAACTGATGAAGTGTAGCTGGAGTGTGCGTGTGTGTGTGTGTGTGCGTGCGTTCAGGGGGACTGGAAATATGTTATGTAACCTCCTCTCCGGGGAAAAAAGAGAGAGAGGGTCAGACCGAGGGAGAGGAGAAGAAGAAAAGAGGAGGAATGTCATGAGTGAGGAGGGAGAAATAACTTTCCTCCTCAATCTTTTTACTGTCTTAACTGTCTGATATGTGTGAGTATGTATGACTTTCAGCGGCCTACTTCTCTCCGTTCCTGCCCTCCTTCAGCCATATATCAACACAGTTTCCTTCTCTTTCCATGCCTCTTATGTAAACACCCCAACACATACTATTCCTATATATAAATATATCTCCAACCCTCCCCATACCCTCCATCTATCACATAAAGCCATTCACCTTTTTCTCCTGCTTTCTCTCAGCCTGATCTGCATGAGCTGTCTATAAATATGTCATAAGTTGCGTGTGCCAGGTTCATTCCATCTGAGTGACTACGAGATGGTTTTGAATCAGAGATTTACTAAAACAGGTTGCACCACTAAAACTTTAGCAATATCTTCGCTAATAATAAGAAAAGTTACTGCTGCAACACTAACCATTTTCAAACAAATATTGAGTTCATAATTCACTCTGCCTTTGTGTTTTTACAGCAAACCATGCAAAGTGAACACAATTCTACCCCAGTGCAAGATTTTAGATGGCATGTCTACATTGCACGCAAAAAGGCACGACGCACGTGAGATTTAACAGAAAACTGTCAGCAACTGATGTTAACGTAAACGTATAAAACAGGCAGCACTCTCTTAAACAATAACAATGGAAGAATATCATCATCTCTTTCCGTGAGTTAGCTGCTAACTGCTGCTAGCTGTTTTTAAATCTCTGCCAGTGGGTTGCAAACTGAACACGTCATCAGAATGTTAAACGTCCTTCTGCAAGTCTGCCCACCTTTAACATTATCACCACATGTCTTGCAACTCAGTTACTAAAATTGCATTAAATTTAATGTACAGGTTTCATGCACATGACATGAACTGTCAACTATTTATGCCAGTTAGCATGACTTACATAAGTAAAGTAAGTATTTTTCATTGCATTTCACTAAAATCTCAGTCTTTCCCTGAATTTAACCAAGGTGAACCCTTTACCTCAAATTCTCTTACTATTTGGCAAACTAAAAAGATGCATTCCAGGTCTTACTGGTTAAAAAACTGCTTTTGTTGCCGAAACCACATGACTGGACTTAAACCTGGGATCCGAGAGTCAGAGTCCTGCACTTTGTCTGCTTGCTATGTTTCCTTTGATTCCAATAAGGTCTCTCAAGAATTATGTTCACTGGGTCAAAAAAATGGGGTAGGAATGAAAAGTAGGAATGCAAAGTGTCATGAAAAAATGAAAACTTGTGTGATTAGACACAAAAATATAGATTAAAATTTGTGACAATTTCACAAGCAGCCATGTTACCATGCTTTGCTAACATATAAATTAAAAGTCAAGTGAAGCCTTGTCTTTTCAACCTTAAGAGGGCAAGTATGTAACTATATCCTGAAGGCAGCACATAAAAAAGCAGCCCTGTTACAAACTGAAGAAGCAGAAATGTTTAAAAGAATTGTTTGTGCACTTTTGACCAGCATTACTGATAACATCTTGTTCATGTAAAATCAAGTTTCAGTGGTGCGACCTCTCTTCAGTGTAGTGATGCATAATTCTCCATACTTACATAATAACTAGGTTTTGTTTAAACTGCAGTTGACTCTTAATCCTGAAACGAATCACTTTAGGTGTTAAACTCATATGTACACTGTAAATACAACATGAAAGCATTATGTTGAAGGCACGATCATAAACTCAGCCTTCGCCTCAGAACATAGTAATGATTTTCTCTGACGGCCATATGGTAGAATGTGATACACATTTGGCCTTCAGATTTACACACCCTGTCCAATCCCATTTATTCTGAACTCTGCTTGGAAACTGGCTGTCTTTTCACGGTGTTTCATTTGCAATAAATATGTGAGCCCTATTTCTGCCATTACTTAACGTTTTTATGACGTGAATGTGTTAATGTTGCTATGAATAAATGAATGGAACTCAGGGGCCACATTTTGTGTGTCTGTTGGCTACAGTTAGACCACAGGTAATTGTCCAGATCAAAATGTAGTTTCGTGTTGAGTAAGCGGTCTTGGGTGGCGTCACATAACTGAGGGATGTGTAATGTAATGTGTCATCCCCCAGGGTCGATCGAACAGTACACTGTATAATGAAACCACATGATGTCATTTCGGTTTTTATTACATAATCTTATATAATTTGCCTTTTATTTAACTCATTTTGTATTTGATACTTAAATTCTTGCGAACTTTTTTTTTTTGCTTTTATTGTTCCTGTCAAAATGTACAAAGTTTTTGTTGATGTCATTTCTTTTGTTATGTAACATATTGTTGTATGCTTCGTATGTGTTAAATATACTGTTGGCATCTTATTGCTTGATGTCATTTTTCCCAGTTTGTGAGCTCTGGGATGTTTGTGTTAGCCAGTCTATATAACTTGAGTTTTTTGTTCATTCACACATGCGTGCTATATAAATATGAGATTCATTAAATAATTAAAGGTAAAAGGAGAACACGAACTCCTTCTTTGTAGAATTCAGCAAGTAGGAAGGAAGAATTTTTTATTGTCACATACAGTCATACACATATCATCATATACAGCTTAGTGAAATGGGATTCTGTCTTAAACCCATCCATGAAAACAGTGGTAGGGCCCGGTACAACACCTGGTGACCAACTCAAAGACAGTGCTTCAGTAAAGAGCACTGTCAGACAACTGAATCTACAGGTTTTTGAGTGTTGGGAAAACCTTTGGAAACCCAACCCTAGGGTCGGGGGTTGTATTTCTAAACACTGCTCTATCATTCACTGCTGTTGGAAGTCATGATCACTATTAAAATGGTGGCCACAGAGCTCCATCTTCATCTTGAGGACAAGTAGCAGTCTAAGGGTAACAAATCAGATGAATATGGCTGATGATGTCTCATACTCTCAGACAGTCCTGACTTGCAATCTTCAACTTTCTGAGACTGAAATTCCACAAAAATATTAACTTTTTGCATCATCACTGTAGGAGTCAAACTGTTTGTGAATGTAACTTGAACTCTATCAACGACCTTTGGCTACAAACCCATCAGTCATTCATGGATGCATATGTATGTGCTGGAAGCAATCAGCTAGTTATAGGAAGAGAAACTTATCTCTCAAGTTTCTTCTGAAGTGTTGCCATTTGCAAAAACTACACACATCTTTCATTCAGATCTGGTTAGAGGACACGTCATACAAAGTGGCACGTTGTTTGAATGCACTAAGACCAGGAAAGGTTCAAATAAAGACGTATGCTATTCTTTTTGTTCTTTATGCAACTCTTGCATGCCAAGTTGAGTGAGGAGTAAAAAGCAGTGGAGATGTCAGTGTGACCTGTAGAGCACAACATGAAAGCCAACAAGAGCTCAGATCCAATGGTGAAGAAAGAGAGTGAGAGAGACAAGATGAGCGCCTATTAGGACATTTCCCCTTTTTCCATCTCTCTCTCTGTTGCCAGTTATGCTCAAGTGCAAGTTCTTGAAAAGAATATCTGCAAGAACTGTAATGGCTCTCTGCTCGGTGCTCAGCTTGGCTTCATTAAAATAGCCAGCAGAGATGAGAGAAGGGGTGGAGGGATGGAAGGGAGGGGGAGCTGGTTCTCCTAAGCCCCATCAGTGTTTTTATGCTGTAACAGGAGGAGGAGGGGAACATTGCCATTTGTGTGTGTGTGTGTGTGTGTGTGTGTGTATTTGGAGGGGGAGATTGGTAGTTGGACTTTCTCTGACTCAGAGCTGTGCTCCACGGCCCATAATTAATGGACCCTGATGGAGGTGGGGCTGGACAATAGGAGCCTTTCAGCGGAGCCGTGGGGCCCCCATCCCGTACCCGTCCTGGCCCGTCCTGCAGGCACATTGTTGCCTCGCTGTAACTTCTGCCAGCTGGGCCTAGAGGGAAACTTCAACATAGTGGGGGCCAGAGACACTACGGCGCAAAATCCTCTGTGTGTGTCTCTCTATGTATTTGTGGATGCATACACTGATGCTTCTCACCAAATTGGATTACAGAAATAAAAAACACAACAGTGGAGGTGGGAAAGAGAGAGCAAAGAGTGAGAAAAAGGATGAATAAGGGATATTTACATATACACACAGACACACTGGCTCATCATTATACCAGTGTCTCTGAATGATGGTTAACTAAATACTTTTTATTACTTAAAATTATTGTTTCACATAATACACACGGTATCATATTCATGTATTATGTATACACATTTTTAAAAATAGTATAAAGAAGGGGGTTCTCAAAACAAAGCTGTTATTTCGTGCAACACAACTTTATTAAGTGTGATTCAAGGTCAGCAGGGCTGTATGATCACTGCACTTCAGTATATACTTGTGATATCTGGTCCTATTTTCTGACAATTTGTGCCCCTCCAAAGTGAGGATGTTAATCAAGAGCTGAAAATCTGCTTGTAAAAGAAGTTTTGTAGCTCTCTTTTTCTAAAAGCTATGATGAACACTAGGGGTCAGTGTTCCTACAAGTAAGGACAAAAGCAGCTGCAGCACCACCACTGATCATACCTCATGTGTCAGAGCAGCTCTTTGCTCTGTCAGTGAGGCCAACACCAACAGCCTGGTACAAAGGCATGTGCCTCTATCTCGTCTGTAGTGGCCTGTCTAACGATGTCCTGTTACATAACTCCTTTCTGTTTTATGATTTCTGGTTTTATAACTCTCTTATTTTTGCTCATGATGTCTGTGTCCTAGCTCTCCCAGGAATGTATCACAAAAATGACTAAACATACATAAACAAATCTCTCATACTTATCTTTTAGTCTGTGTTTAATTATGGAAATGTGTGAGTGTGTGAGGGTCTCTGCACACACATTTGTACATTTAAGCCTGAGCAAGTCTAAGCATGCCGCTGGTGTGTAATAATAACTGCATCCACTAGGGTCTATTTATACTCAGAATGACCAATTTATGGCCCTCAAATGCCAGGGATGCAGCTATTGTACTACAAGATCACTGATATACTGAGAAGTTCTTAAAATGTTTATATATGACTCAGCAGTCTCCTCTGACATGCTGTGTCATACCATCATGTTATGATATATTAAGTTATTTTTGTCACGTTCTGCCTGTTACACTATGCAACGTAATGTTATTGCCCATTATTTTATGTTGCACTATGTTATATTATGTAATATTAAGTTATATTGAAGTATGTCATGTTCTGATATACCAGCATATTTTTTGCTATGTTACAGTATTCAATGGTAAGGCATTCCATGGTGTATTATATGCTGCAGCCTGTTATGCTATTTCAGTGTCTTGTGCATGTGATGTCAATCCTGCCATGTCACTTTATGATATGTCGCCTTATGTAATGTCTCTTTATGCCATGTTGCAGTAAATTAGGTCTTTTAATGTGACATGAATGTGATGTCATGTTATGTTGTGTAATAATGTGTTATGTTACAGTTTGTAATTTTCATGTTGTGTTTAATGTGAAGTTATGATATGTTGTCATGTCACATCGTGATGTGTAATGCCCCCATTGTGTTCCCTTAAGTATGTCAAGTCACATCCCATAACATATATTTAGCATGCATTACTGCTAAATTTTCAAGTTACATTGCCTTATGTCAGGTCATGTCATTGAGGACAAACCCTTTCATGAGAGCGGAAGCATTCCCACTCTGCCACTGCCAATAAATTCGGATGCAGCCACTGGGAATTACCTAGGCTGACAGGGGGAACAGGGTGGGACCTTGAGCCCCTTAATCTGCACTGTGGAAGCCTTAATCCCATTACTGTGCGAGGGAGCCCCAGGATGCTCTAGCTCACTGCCCACAGCCTGGTGACAAAGCTCACTGTTGGCCTTTGAAGTGGGAGTTGACCTAGAGGGACTCTCGTCTGGTTTCCTGGAGGCATGACAGTAGCAGCAACAGTTACAGATCAGTGGTTGTCTCAGTGACAACAACACGTCCACAAGAAGCTTTAAATTCATCTACAATGAGTGATATATGTTCATTTCTACATTCTAAAATTTCATGGTCAGTGTAAAATCAAACAGCTACTAAACAAAAATCTGGTTCATTGCGATCATTGCATCAGCCATTCAGTGGAAACAGGTGAAACTGTCATCTTAACATATATGAACACTTGTAGTTACAGAGCCATTAGCAGATTAAATATAGCCTGTTAGAAAGCTGCATTCTTCCATTAGATATGAGTTCAATGCAACCAAAATACTTGACTGTTTTTATAGGAAATAATAGTCATAACACATCCTGGATCCAGCCCACTGTATTGTTTGTTTCTGTTTCCACTCATATTCACTGTGTAGCCACACTGCCATTTGAACTTCCTCTTCAATAGCGCTGCTTTGTTTGAGGCTGCTTTGCTAAATTCTGTTTCACTTCAGCCTTTGATTTGTCAAATTGCCTGTTATTTTTCTTATCAGACAAATAACAGCAAAGATTTGTTGTAGTTAAATAAAATGGAAAATTAAAAAGCCATTATCAGTCTTAACAGCTTACCATTTTTTCTGCTCTTTTCTTTAATGTGTATGTCACTACAAAGCCTTTGACAAGGCCTGATGTCTTGGAGTGTCCCAGGGAAGATGTGTGGGTATGCAGCAGCCTGACAGTGTGTGTGTGCTGCACTGGGAAGGTGTGGAGATGTACAGTATGTGCAGCTACATGCCTGCCTTCTTATATATCCTTTATGTGAGTTTGTGCCAGCACACAGGGACTTGTTTACGTGAGGTTGTGTTAGCTGATCTGCCAAAGGGGAAGGCAGTCTGTCTTGTGGGCAACAGGTCTCAACCTGTCTTTGTGTGTGTGTGTGTGTGTGTGTGTGTGTACGTGCTGTGTGTGGGTGTTGGTGTGTGGGTGTGTGTGGTTGGAGGTCTGGGCTGATGGCTGGAGGTTCATAACAGGTATCAGCCTGTGAGGGAGTTGAAGGAGTGTGGGAGCAAACCGTCAGAACAGACTGACTTGTTTTGTTGGTTTTATACTAAGTTTAGATGATTAAGCTGGGTGGTATATTTATGTTTATTTACTTGTATTAGTATATTTTTTCAAAGTATACATGAACATTTACTATTTGTTGGTCACTTTGGGGTCAATTCACTGTCGAACAGTGATATAACTCCGTTTTTAGTTCCACAGTTTCATACCCATCTGCTTCAACCTTGAGACGGACAGAATCACCAACACCCTTCTCTGTTTTGAAGTGTGTTCTCCATCCAGTCCTCCTTTCCCTGCTGTACCCACAATTCTTTGCAATTATCTCAGGTCTCTCAAAGGATGGCATTACACTCTGTGTGCGTGTGGATGCGTGTGGCTGAGTGTATTTAAGTCTATGGTTACAGAGCTGTGGCTGTGCCAAGCACTCAGACAGATGCTAACTTTAGCGTAATGTGTACATACACTGCTCGTGACCACAAATGCACAGGCTTGGCCTTTTTCTTTTGTTCTAGCCAAAGCAAAGCGGAGTTAAGGGATACGAAGAGGAGATATATATGTACGCAGTCTATGAAAGGGATGCCTAAATTGCGGTGAGGTTGTCTCTGCATCAGACGAGGTCATTTACTTTGTGTACATAAGCATTTTAGGGTTTTTTGTGGCCCCACTTCCCCCTCTCAGTCTTACATAATCGGCCAAGTAGGTCAGAGTTTCTCAACCAGCGCGTAGCAAAAAAACCCATGTCAGGAAACCCTGACAAGGTTGCGCAGGAGAAACTCAGTGGGAGAATACTGTGCCGTCCCTTCACAGTCCAAGTTTTTGCCATGACTTGACCATTTCTACTCCGTACAATGTGTCCAGCTCTTTCTTATGTCACTGGCTTTGAAATTTAAGTTTCTCTGCCTGTTGTGCTCATTCTGGGCTGATTGCGTGAAGAGGGACGTTGCCTAATCGGGGTCACAAACTCGCAGCTAACTTAAAGTATGGGTCTTGATGACAAAGCACCTAAGAGCCTCTGATGTGGGCCACTGACCCTCTTGATATTTCTGCTTATGCATGCGTAGTTAGGGCCGCTTTAATGTGTCTGTGCACACATTTGTGATGAGCTGATGCAGGGACAGTGAGCAGGCAGACTAAGAGGCCTGTGCCTGATCACAAAGAGATCACTTGCATCTCATGCAACATGTCTTGTTCTCCGCATGTGCTAATTTTTGCATGAGTCCATGTGTCTCTTCTCAGGCTCGTACGCGCTCACATGCAGCATGTGCTGGGTTCTAATTGTCTGTCCTGTCTGCCCACATTAACGGCCTGTTTGTTCCGCAGGCCTGATGTTTGTCCTGGGCCCCCAGAAGGACGAGCAAAGCCCAAGACAGAGGGGAGGATACGCGAGGGAAGGGGGACAAGGGAGGGTGAGAGTGTGTGTGAGCGAGTGTGTGGGTGTGCATATGTGTTTGTGTGTGGGTTTCTTGTTTTTTTTTTTTTTTTTTTTAAGGGGTGTGGGGGTCTTGCCATGGTGCCTGTCCTAATGGGATCAGAGGGGAGCGGCAGCGTAAGCAGGACAAGGTCAAGCTGAGGTGCTGCCAACTCTGGTTAACCACAAGTGGACCAGACTCCAGAAGGACAGGTGCTCTCTCACGCCATTGCTCCCACTCTCCTTTTACCCCACTTTCTCTCTCTCTCCACCCACCCCTTCCATTTCCAACTTATTTTTTTCTCATTTGGTGCCCATTTTCTGTTGTGGGGGGGGGGGGGGGGGGGGGGGGGGGGGGGGGGGGGGGGCGGGGGGGGGGGGGGGGGG
>JAQNCA010000003.1:3725625-3739753 GCA_029783725.1 Acanthurus tractus
GTTTTTGTGAGACCCTCCGCAATAATCTGACTGTTATATTTTTTTTATATATATATATATATATATATATATATATTTTTTTTTTTTTTGATGAAATTATTATTTAAAAGCATATTTAACCTTTAAAACAGAGCATAATCACTTGTGGCATCGAGACAGAGACACATGGACCTGGAAGGCTAACATTTCAGACTTGGTTACCCACAACTTAGAAAAGACAAACTTTACACAGTCACCATGACCGCTGCAGGCTGCTGTAGAAAATGTAGCTGATAAACAAAGTGCTGTCCAATAGAGAGGCGGTAGGATTTTCCCTAACCTCAATCAGTGGTCTGAAAACATAGTGGGAGCTCAGGCAGTTATATCTGTTAGTCTGACTTCTATCTGTTGGCATGTATTACACTATCTTTAGAGAGGTACTTATGATATGGTGAAGTATATTTCCTTATTATTCCAACCAAAGTTTTTGTTTTTTTCATAGTTTTGCAAGTTGTTTAGGATATTATTATACCAAGAAGAGAATTACTGAGATCAAGGAACAGGCCATGATCTCTAAAAACTCTAATAAGATTACAAGAACAACTTCATTTGGGGGTAAAACCAAATATTGAGTGCACATGAAATGTTGATGACTAACACACTTGACCAAATAACCAATGAAATACAAAAAAACCCCCAAATGTTTCCAACATCTACATTCAAGCGCAGGTGAAAAGCCTGCCGTCATAGCAAAGCGCAAGACTGGTGTGAAAATATTAGGACAATTGTGCACATGTTCAGACAATCTCTCTTCATACAAGGTTACAGTGGTTCATGCGTATGAAAAACACATGAATGGACTGAGAGGAGAGTGGCCATATCTTTCAAGTTGAAAGTTAAAATCTTGGGACCAAATCCTGAGTTCAGCCCTGCATCTTCGTTTAAAAAAAAAAGACTAGTTCAATGCAGAGAATTCATCACAAACTTTGTAACTTCTTTAGATTTTAAGTTATTGTGCACTTACTTTGTGTGCATTACTGGCTGCAGGTTCACATGGTGATGCAAAATGATACACTTTGTGATACTGTATGAAACATACGAAAGCAGAAGAGGGGGATTTAGAAATGGATCCACCCCAAACTAAATATTTACTGCTTTGAAATTGTCTCAATTTTATGTTTAAGCTGCCAAAACTACAATCAAAATGGTACTTAGTGTCTCAGTGTAGAAGAAAACTGTACTTACACAGCTACAGCATGTGTGGTAGTGCTATGAAGTAAAATGCACTTGTCTTTCAACTTTTTTACAACCAATAAACAGCTGTTGTTGTCCTGCTGTGATTATGAACTCTCTGTGCTGAAATCACACGATACACAACTGTACTTTTGAAGCCATTGTAAACCGTGGAAGCTATTCTAAATTGAACGCACAAACACACACAAACATTTACAAACACTCATCCCTGGTTGAATCGGTCATCATCAATGAACTCGTGAACAGGAACCAGCTCTTCCTGCAGAATTCCCTCACCTCGCCAGCTGTTTGTGATGTGTGCATTTGTGAGTGTGTGGTGCTTTATCTATGCATGCGACAGAGATACAGGGAGATGAGAGAGCGTGACACCTCTGACCGACTGGTTCCTCCAATTGTTAGGCAGGAAGCCCGCTCAAGCTCTAGATAAAAGAAAACAAGAAGGAAAGTACAGAAGAGAGACAGAGAGAGAGAGAGAGGGAGGGCAGGGAGTACATAGAAATACTCACTCGCCCCGGGGAGACAGTAGAGCAAAGGTGAGGGTCGTGGAACAACAGAGAGCACATGAACAACAACAAGAATAACAACCACACAGTGAGTCAGGCCTGTGGTTAAAGAGGTTGCACTCAGCTGGCTCAATGAGCGTGTGTGCAGAGCACAGAACCCGCATAATGACGCACAATCTCTTGACACCCGCTAACTAGCTGTAGGGTTCACAAGCACATGCATATATGTCATGAATTAAAATGAAAAAAGATAATGCCAGGGGGGTGAGAAGTTTACCTTTGTTCTCTTTAAGATATCCGTATCTCTCGTCTGTCTCTGTACATGGGTGTGTCTGTGTGTGTTCCTGAGTCTCTACCAAATGTCCTCACAAGGATATTGAAATTGAACAGATGTGTCACGGACGTGCTTGTGACCCTGATTGCCTCAAGATATGGTATAGACCTTGTTTTGAAATTCATCATATGAAACTGAGAACAGTGATGAGCACTTACATCATGTTCCTATAATATGGAGTTGACGTATACAAGTATAGATTCTATTTTTGTACGTTATGCTTTTTCATGTTGCGTCAGTTAGCTTTGATAAGTGTCCCTGAACACTGGAACCTCTATGTCATCCTTTTTTTAATAGTGATGTTCTGTTTAACAGAGGTCTTTCTCACAAAATCTGCATTGGGACCTTAGTCATCTTGGTATGTGGTGACAGTTGTGAATCTGTGTACCTCTTTTTAGCTCTAAAAATAAGGTTAAATGACAGTTTCGACTCAGTTTCTGGGCCTTTTACACACCGATAATGAATTTTAGGGAGCAACACCAAATTAAACTGCCAAGTTCAAAGTAAAAAAAGATTTTAAATCATTTTGCTTTCTTACCAAGATGTAGAGGAATAGGTGTTGGCATTTAATAAGTTGGCATTTAAATATGAAATGATTTTTGAGTTAGCTTAGCTTAGCATAAAAAAACTGGAGACCTGGGGCAAACTGTGATCTGGCTCTGTCCAAATACTACAGAATCTGCCTGCCAGTGCCTCTAAAGCTCAAAAATGAACACATAACCACTTCAATCATCAGTTTGTAGTTTTACTGAGATACTTGGCTGGACTGTGTTCTTGGTCATGTGAAAGAACTTCCATTTTTTTAAAGCAAATTTAGACGATGATGGAAGAAGCTCTCGGATCATGTAGAAATAAACAACACATGTATTTTTTTTTAAATTAAGTTGTGGCTATACAATCATACATACACACGTATGATGCAGTTAATTACTGTTTACTTTTGTTCACATTCAAATGTTAAATTCCACTGGTTTTGGAAATAAATCCTATATGGTGTTTGGACTAGCAGGTTGCATTGCCTTGTGGCAGAAGTCTGCACACTCTGAATGTCCTTTTAGTATATTATGAGAGTTGAGAGCTTAGGTTTTGGGGTTTAGGGGTGAAGTTGCCTGTGATGATATGCATGCATACCAAAATATGATGGGTTGAGTCTTACATATTGTAGTTTTTTAAATATTTTTGGATGACAACTGTAAAGGTATGGAATGTTACCACAAAACTATCAGCAATTAGTAGTTCTTATCAATACTAGCATACTCCTTTATAAAAATAAAACAATTTTTAAAAATGATGGATGTAGATGTTGGTAATAAACGCCATGAACACTCTCAGACTGTAGTTTGTTTTGAGTCAGTCCAGCATACATTGGCCTGCTGCTGAAAATACTCATTAAAGCAGCGAATGTGCATCTATCCACAATGGAATGATAATAACAGTCCTCAACAAATGCACTACATAGTTTAAGTAACAATGCCAAAAATTATAGTGGCAAGCTGTCGAAGGAAATTACTGGGCCTTTTTTAAAATAGAGCGACATTCTCATGTCAAGTGTCAAGAAGTTATCACCTGACAAGTAGCAACAATACAAATTAATTTTCCCTGATGTTGTCAGATAACAAAACTGCTTTCAAAATCATGCAACCAATGATGTGCATATGCTATTTTTAGATGCCTCTGAAGATAATAAATAGCCCATAAATGACTGAAAGAGAGCCTCTTGTAGGTGCATCTCTTTAGTTGTAATTAAAACAGTGTTGGTCTCAGTGTTTTTATGGGATTAGCTGACAGTAAGATAAATGTGGCCGTATTAATCTTTTGACAAACTAGTGCTTCATGTGGTCCTATAAACACATTTGCCAGAAAAAGCATCCTTCTCTTGATTACAAATACAAGGCAGAATCTGAATTAGCCAATGAGACACCTGCTCCAATGGGTCACAGTTCAAACAAAAGACAAAGTAGAACAATGGATAGTCTGTATTGTTTTTGTGCCTTGAGACAGGTTTCAGTGGAAGACATGTTGCAATGCAGTCACCTGTTTCACTGCTGGCAGTGCTTTTTATCCTGTAACGCCCTGATCTTCAAACATGACAGGAGCTGATTTTTCTGTGCTGGCATGTGTGTTTACAGTGTATGAGTGTGTATGTGTGCATGTGCACGCGGGCTTGTGTGTGTGCATGTGTAGGTGGGGGTGACAGGTTGACAGCTAACGTCACAGTATGTGGGTCATGTCCATCAGCTTCTAATCCTCTGTGATGCCGACCTGTTTGAACAGCCTGCAGGTTCTCACCAAAACTGTTATGTAAGAGCTGAATGGAGGCTGAACAAAGCAGAATGGGGGCTAAATGAAGAGAGAGATGGATGGATAGAGAGAGAGAGAGAGAGAGAGAGAGAGAAAGAGAGAGAATTACAGATTGGTTTGCACTTGTCATATCTGATTTACCTGAGTTCTACAATTAGACAGGAATTTCTTGGCATCTCAGTTTTTGTTGTGTCAGTGCTTGTGTGTCAAGAAAAAGGGAGTGTGTGTGTGACTGTGCGTTTGTGTGAGGTAATGAGCATGTGTTAGGCCAAAAGTTTGACTAAACAAAGTTAGGCAGCTGGAGATTCCCCCATGCTGCTCCAAGACTAACACTAGACACATACCGCAGGTTAATCAGATACAACATCTCAGTAAGTGAATGGAAAATAACCAGTGAAACACCTACCGACTGCACTTAACTCTTCCTGTTCTGATATCTTTGAAATATTCTGCTAGTTTAACATTTGAAGTCATGTATTCAGCTGAAACATCAAAAGCACTGAAACTAATATATCTCTGTGATCACCATTCATGTGCACAAGTGCTGTATGTGAATGTAATCATCCTCTATAGACAACCAGTCTGATATCGATGTCCCATAATGCCAGGCATTAAGTTCAAATTGGATGGTTCTGCAACACACAGTTTACATCCAATTGCAACAATCAGTGGTGGTTCACAAAAAACTCTGCCCTACATGTGGCATTGCACAAAGTAAGGGTGTAGCAGTCTGGATGTGATTTGAAGGCAGCTAACTTCTGAACAAATAACTGGAATACGACTACTTACATACAGCCAGTAACAGCTTGCCATACTTTAGCATAATGGTGCTTGACCTAAATGCTAACATCAGCATGCTAACATGCTGACAAGAGCAGTGCTGATGTTTAGAGGGCTCGGTATAATGTTTACCATTTGTAGCATCTTAGTTTAAAATTAGCATGCTAACATTAGTACTAAAACCAAAGTTTAGCTGAAGCTCATGGAAAAGACAAAAGCTTTGCAGGTGTTTGGTCATAAAAAGTTCTGGACACTTTGAAAACAGTAACCTAATGATGGTGCAAGATAAGAAGTTGATCTGCTGTTCAGTTGACCCAGCTCAATCTATCTATAATAACATGACCGATGATGTTGACTAACTTCATTTTTCAAAGACAGTCATAAACATCAGCCCAACTATGTGCCTCAAACTGGCTTATTATGTTGCATAATGAAGAGCTTTGAAGGCCTTTGACTGCTACAAGGTTCAAACATGTAACCGTTTTTATCTCATAACCATCATAAATTTCTTTTTCGGATTATCAGACCCTTTCCATCAGATTTAAGGCAATGACAGATTTGCAAATGACAACAGTGTTTTCATAACGTTTAAACAACATTCCTGGTCCTCATATTTCCTGAGGGTGGGTGATAAGACTGTTGATTCAGTGAACTTGCCAGACCATGTTCTCCTATAAAGTGATTCATCTTAGCGGGGAGAGGTAAGATATTTATTAGTGTAATTTAAAGGAGACTTACAGTGTGTTGGAATTTATTTTCCTCACAGCTCCTTAATAAAGCCAATCCACATGTTTGGCTTCTGCAGTGGCCAGCATGCAGTGATATATTTCACATGTAAGAATGAAGTCAATTCAAATCAAATCAAATTTATTTATATAGCACATTTAAAAACAACCGCAGTTGACCAAAGTAACTGCACATCACATACATTTAAGTACAACTAAGTATTAAGGAATATGATTTTCTGTGTGCCACTGCATTTGTAACATCCCCAACATTTACAGTAAATCAGATATCAAGCTGTGACTAGGTTACACACAAACACACTCACACAATCACACACTAACTCGCACCTGGGAATGACATCATTGTGTACAGAGGACCTGATAAGGTCATTTGTCGACAAAAGCAATGGCCTGTTGCATAAGAAAGTCTGCTGGGACTAAGTGATTGACTGGGACAACTAAGCAAGCACTCACACATAAACACACACAGACCATCACAAAGTGGGCCACAAGTAGTTAATGATTACTGGTGTAAAGTGATATGCTGTGCTATTGGCACCTGTCATATCAAGAATGGGTTGACTCCCGCCTGTGTCTCACAAATCAGCATTGTTTTCACTGGCATGCAACACTGACCGCAAACAAAGACTGTGTGTGTGTGTATGTGTGTGTGTGTTTGTATAGAAGTGTATTCATACCAGTATGTGAGTGTGATCATGTGTAGAACTATGTACAAGGTGTGGATTTCAGAGTAGCTTTGGGTTTGAAGAGTGGCAGCATGTTTACGAATGTGAGAGAGAGACAGAGAAAGAGACAGGCGGACAGACACATATACTGGTTAAAAAAGTTTTTTTTAATGCAATTACTTCCTCGTTGCTCTCATTTTTTAGATTGCTTTCTCTTTCTAGTAAAATTGCTTTTACAATCTCAGGTACAGTAGATCTCTTAGGTGTCATGCTTTTTTTGAAAAAAGCAAAAACAGCTATTTCATCATTATTATTATCGGATGAGAAAAAAAAGGAGGGACCAACTTTTCAAGTGAAAGATTTGGGGAAAAAAGAAACTGGGACCTTTTACAGTTTACCCATGGATAAATTTTTGGAATTGTATTAAATTTTCACTAACACATCAACCTTATGACATCCATCACTACACATCTCTGAAGTCTTGATATAATATTAGACAAAGGATGTAACATATGACAGTTTCCCTGTTTGAAAGTATTTGCTCAGGGTGAAGGTAATAAGTCACTAGTTTTAGATGGAACAGCAGTTTTAAAGCAAAACTAGGGCTGAAAATAGTTGTTAAAAAAATCAAATTGGCTAAATTGGGGGTTTACAGCCAGTCTAATCATCTGTCTGGCCTATTTATAGTGAGATTGTCATGTTACCAAGTCTCAGCAATAATTAAAGAGTTCAACATTATCGTAATCAATAGGACCAAAGCTAGCGGTTAAAGATGTTTAACTCACTCCAAGTATTGTGCTCTCTTAAATGTAGTTTAAAAGGAGGAAGTATTTTAAAATGGAAATATACAAGTACCTTAAAAGGATACTAAGTGAAGAAGGTAACATGTTCATACAAAGCATCACATGAGCTGATATCTCTGACTACATGTGAACAACAAGAAGGAAAAAAAACACTCTGAGTCATCTCATTTTATTGCACTTGGCTTTCAGAGTATTTAGATGATAGAGTTTCCTTGTCACTCCCGCCATAATTACCACAACATTCTCTCACACTGCTGAACTGTAACAGGAGCATACCTGTTTGATGCTCATATTTCATCACTGTGACAGACTCTCCTTAGACAAGACCAGGAATCTACAGGATACAACATGAAGCAGACACAATACATTTTTACTCTCTGCCTGTATCATACTGTTGCTTCATCAGGACCCCCTTAGGGTCACTTTTTACTGGGTACACTGTTAGTGTCTGTTTCTTCCTGTCTCTGAAGCTTTCTGCCACTAGGCCTGATTTAACTTGTGAAATGATCTGTTTGGTAAGTCTTAGGTAACAAAAACTACTTGGTTGATAGTTCTGTGTGAGACCCACCCACTCTGCCCCAACACCTCCACCTCTACCTTTGTCCCTTTTAAGACTTTTTCACTCTTTACATTAGTAAGGTGGAGCTTTTGCATTAGTGTTTGATATCACAGCAAATAGGTTTAAATAATTATTATTTAAAATCTTGCTGTGTCGCTTAAAGACTATAAAAGGGTGTATTATGTTTTAGAGAGTGACATAAAGGGGTCCTTACCATGCTGCTGTGTACTACAAGCTGACGGCAGAGGCGCCGCTTGTCAACAGGCAAGGCAGGCCGCTGCTTTGGGCCCCAAGCCACTAGGGGGCCCCCCAAGGGCTGACGAACTATACTCCACAATAATGTCTTGAAATGAAGCAACTGCAGTGACCTACCGCGTTAACCCCATCAAATAACCAGTGGTCAAATTACAATGACATCTTTAATGGGAAACCCCCCTAAAGGGCCCCATGTCATCTCGGTTGCGCTGCTACATCCAGTGACTTTACTGAAGTGTGTCAATTAAAGTAACGCAAAAGTTGACCATGTAAATTGAAGAGGAGCTACCTAACAGGGAGCGAAAAAAGAAAGAGAAGGAAGGAGGAAGCAAAACAACAGTAAGTGGAACGGATAACGACGTCTGGCAAACACTTAAACTAGCGTTAGGTGTAAGACACCCTGTTAATTGTTTAATAGCTAGTTAGCCTTATTGACGGAGCAGGAGACATCAGGCAAGGGATCCCGCTACATCGGATGGCTGCTACAGAGTATGCTGACATACCGGCACTAGGGTTGCCAACCATCCCTTAAAAAACGAAAGGTCCCAAATTTGGAAACAAAAGTACGGGTCCCGTACTGAGCTGAAACGGGACGTACTTTGTCCCATATTATTGTGAGAAGCAACAGTAGTCTGTAAAATCTCAATGGAATTAATGAATTATGGGGCGCTTTGTATTGGATGTTACGGCAAATTTATCTCCAGCCTCTCCTGCTCTGTGACCAATGAGCTGACAGCATCCTGACAAACGAGTATGACGACACAGAATCCGACTCATCTCATTGATCCAGCTACTCTCGCTTGTGATAAAAATACCGGCACAACACAACAAGGGTTGCCAGCTGTCCCTTCAAAAACGGAATAGTCCCGTATTTGGAAACAAAAGTAAGGGTCCCGTATTTTTATTTCAAGGAGTTGGCAACCCTAACCAGCACGTGACTGTCTTACAAGCTTGACTAGCAGCTAACATTACCCGACAGAGAGAAAGTGAATATGCTTGTAAGGTACAATACTGAAATTTCACAAAAAGCAACTAGGACACACCAGTAATGGATTGATTTGGATGAGAAAAATAGTTAACCCAGACAACAGCTTTTACTGTAACTAATGAAATTGTGGGTTAGCTAACTCTTAAACTCTAAATGTTTTCAAATTTAGATCTTAATTTTGACAGTGTGCTTTCCGCATGAAAGACTGTCAACTTTGGAGCATATTACAAACTGAAATTTTTGCCTGGGGCCCCAGCACACTTTAGAATCGCCACTGGCTGACAGAAAATACAACTTGGCATTTTGATAGGAACTATTAAAATAAACAAAATGGATGTGTTTACACAGGTAGCCTTAATGTGTCAACTTGTGGTTGGCTATGTTTAATTTGTATTAAGTTTAATCAAACACAGCGCTTGAGACTGTCACATGGCAGGTGTCACAAAGCCATTGTGGAGCCTGTGATCTGCATCCACTTGTTCTCTTGAAAAAAGATGTTGAAATTATTCCTATGGAGCTGATGGGGCATTCAACAAAGATTGGTAGACAACTAAAGAAAAATAACACAGGATGAGGCTTCAATACTAATTTTGACGTCACAGGCTGGACACAAAGGGGTTAATAAAGGGGCGGAGCATCACTTTCTTTACCTCAGAGAAATGGATAGAGTGACCCAGATGACTGACAAGCAGCCATTTCTGTCATTTGAGGTGTAACAGAATCAGCAGAGTGAGCTTTTAGCCTGTGTTTATCCAAGCTGCACAAATGAAAACTAGATGGACAGAGGTGTAACTGTGGGGGGTTGGGGGAGGACAGGTGTAGTGTGTCATCATGTAATCTTAAGTCTTTTGACTAGTAACTTGCTAAGGCCAATGTTGACATTTTAATAGGAGAGCTGCTGGTGTAATGATATTAGATTGATAAATATTTGCTGCTGTTTGGTTACTTGTTTCACTTGAAAAGAGAATGCGATAGGAATTCTTAGAATATAGTTTCCAAACAACTGGCCAGAAGGAAAGTACATAATAAAGTAATCAAAATAGAGCAATACAGTTTACAGTAATCCACTTTCTCGGCAGGCGTTTTGGCAATTCAGAGAGTGTGGGAAATTGCTAACATTACCAATGGCACTTCTTGCCATGACAAGTCTGCTCTGAAAAGGTCTTGAGTTAAGCCAGAGGCACATTTGTAGCACTAATAGCTTACTGAAAACATCATCTTCATTGTTAATCAATAAATAGAATATGCTGACATTTCAGTCTTGAAAATTAGTGTTTAAACTTGATGGGAAGCTAAGTGATTAGCTAGATAGCTTTTAAGGCAAGGCAACAGATTACCACACAGAAGACCACTGACAAGATCCATGACCTGTTCTTGACAGATTAATTAAAAACACAATGATACACTGACACAAAGCTGGCGATCTCTTCAGAACTTGTCCATGCAGTTATCAACAACAAACTCCTTGTGACGACGGCATCAGCTCACTGGGTCTTGAAACTCTTTGGGCCTGATGAGAGGCACATTAAGCTAATCATGTCAAGAGACAATTTTGACAATTTTGTGGTAGATACTAAAAGATTTCTTCAGCAATTTGTCACCACAGATGAGACTTGGGTTCATTATTTTCAACCAGAGATGGAAAGCCAATGAAAACAGCGAAAACACTCACAGACTGTGAGGAAGGAAGTGGAGTTCACATGTGATGGCCTCCATTTTCTGGGATGCATAATGTTTGCTGCTGGTGAACTCTATGGGAAAAAGGGTCATACTGTTACAGGGCCATTCCACACTGATCGCTTGAATCAGCTACAACAGACAACCAAGAAGATTTAGCGGGGGAAGCCAGCAAAAAAGTGCCTTTCCACCAGGACCATGCTTTATCCCAAATGTCCACAATGCTGTTTGGGATTGTGGATTTGATCTCCTCCAACACTCACCCTATTCATCTGATGTAGTACCTTCAGACTAGTACTCCGTATCTGACAACAAAACACCCGTTTCACACAAAAACATAGCCATAAATACTGGTAATGCATTTACAACAGCAACAAACTGCAAATTATGTCATGATATGTATATGAATTACTTGTTTTCAAGCCTAGTTTTATCAGGGAAATCTTTGGTGGGCTGCATTTGTTGTAAACAGGAAGTGTCTGATGCAACAGAAAATATTTCCTGTTTACAAATTTTGGGGGTATGACAAAAAAATCTATGAAATAAAAGAATATCTACTTCAAATTTAGTTTAATTTTGATACCTAGTACTTTTAAAAATCCTTTTCATGCTTCCAAAACCTGTCCGTCTCAGACTACTTTTATGCTAATCTTTACCCTAAAGGTTCCAACAGCTTTGTGCTAACCATTCACCCTTTAACCTCATACCAAGAAATTTAAGTAACCTGGAAACACATATTAGTAAACCAGATTGGATGATAATAACTTACCATTCGGATTTAAAAGCTATGTTGCAAAAGACACAATTGGCTGTTTACGGAGTAGAAGACCTAGCTTGAATACCTGAAACCTGACAGGTCTTCCATATAATCTGTGGTTTAACCTTTCAGAACAGACCATCTGCATGTGTTAAGAAATAATAGTAATGTTTGTCTCCAAGACAAGTGCATGGGGTGTGTGAAATGCAGGTCAGGTGAGTCATCCTCTTCTCTGACAGTGCTGTCTGTTTTTTCACACTTGAATGGAAAATTACTTTTGTGTGTGTACGAGCAAAGACACACATGGGCTGATTCATATGCTTTTATGACTGCTCTGACAGCAGGGTGCAAAGCCGTGCTGAAAGGCCCAAGGACATGCAGGAGTGTACATGCTTACACACAAACCCACATTCACTTACTCACACACACACGAGACACGTACACGCACGAGACACATACACACAACCAGGCTACTTTTTCCCACCCAATTTTCTCACTTTCACAGAACTGATGGCATCACAAGTATCTTCCTACACTTGTTTTCTCACAAATACACACACACAAACAAAGTTCCTCATTATCACACACACAAACAAATACACACTGGCTGAATTGCTGGTGCTATAAAAAGAGAGCAGTGTTTAACCTGTCCTTGAAACTGTACAGACAGCCAAAGACACACACAAGCGCACACACACAG
Source organism: Acanthurus tractus (assembly GCA_029783725.1). Lineage (NCBI taxonomy): Eukaryota > Metazoa > Chordata > Actinopteri > Acanthuriformes > Acanthuridae > Acanthurus > Acanthurus tractus. The sequence continues at coordinate 3,737,927 of JAQNCA010000003.1, forward strand.
TGTTGTAACTATGGCCCTTTATGCAGTCTATATTACATACTGCAATGTTTATGTTTAGAAATGACAGCTCTGTCTGGCCGTGTGCCCTATGCATGTGGCGAGGATGTAAATTGCCAGCGTGTCTACTAAAATGACCACTCAAGGCATAAACCATATACACACACACACGCAAAGTTCTGCTCACCTCCCGAAATTCCCCTCTTTTCAGTGCAGTTTCCCTTCCAATTCACTGCAAAACATTTCTCATTCCACATTAAAGTTGAGCATTTTTTTCTTGGGCAAGAGTGTGTATGCCTGTGTGTGTGTGTGTGTGGGTGTGTATTTTTGTACGGTGGAATCTGGTTTAGAGCTGATCCTCCTCAAATAGCCATCATCAGATCATCCGTCAAACCCCAACCTGCACACACACCAGGTCAGAATGGTTGGCATGGTGTGTTTGCGTGTGTGTGTGTGGGTGTGTGTGTGTGTGTGTGCATGGGTGTGTGTGCATGTCTGTGTGTGTGTGTGTGTGCGTGTGTGTGTGTGTGTGCACACCACCCATCTGGTTTATTCACTGTGAGGCCATTTGCTATTCCTGGTGGAGAGCTGCACTTTTACTCAGCTTTGTCCTTTTGTTGTTGTTTAGTTAGCTGCTATGGGTCTGTTGCTCTCTCTCATACACACACACAGACGCACACACACCGATACTTCAAATCATAATAAGGGACCAGCAACATTAATGCAGACAAAAACACGCAGTGTGAAAAACTCATCACCCTAAAAACACACACGGCCGAATAGGAGTTCTGCTTACGTGTGTTAAAGAAGTGTGTCGTCCCTCCCTTGTGTGCCACACTCCTCCGTTGTTTTTGTAAACTTCCTTAGTCCTCCCTCTATCAATCCATTCTGTTCTTCTCATCTTCTGCCCACTCCTTCTCCCAATGATTTTGTGACCCTTGACCTGTAGTTGACCCTCACTGATTTCACTGATGGCATTCCAGTCATGGCTGCTGTGTTATGTCTGGATGTAAACACAGGTCACCAGCAAGTTTTCATTACAAAGGACAATATTTTATTTATTTATTTATATCATACTACAAACTTAATACTTAGTTAGCTAAGTTTAACTTTCGTACCTCATTATCTTGTTGAACATTATCTTCTCATTAAATAATACTTTAAAGGAGCGGTTTTGGAAGCTATAAAAAGCTATGAGCATATTACCTACAAGCATCTTTCATCAGTTACTGCATTGTTTTTTGGTGTGTTTTTGTTAGGACCAGGTATAATGTGCCAAAAAATGATGAATGATAAGTCAATGATTCCTTGTTACAAATACTAAAACAAGGGCTAGCTTGTTTCTCCTGGTTTCCAGTCTTAATGCTAAGTTAAGCTAACAAACTGTTGGTCGTAGCAATAGTGGGGAATGCTTTAATATTTACAACAGCAGTTTCCACCGTGTTGATACGGCACATTCTGTTCTTATAAATGACATCAACATTTACACTTTCCTTAGCAATATAAGTGGTCTGCTTAGCGATATTTACCTGGATATAACTCCATTCCTTTGTGTAAATCTGCCTGTAAGTGTGTTTAAGTCTACTTGTGCGTGCCTGCATGTTTGCACATGTATCTGAATGAGCATGTCTGCCACCATGGTGAAGGTCACACAGATTATCAGCAGGGTCTTGTGAGGGAGTGTGGGTTGAAGCATGTGTGTGTGTGGATGTACAGTATGTTGTATATTTGCTTGTGCACGAATGTGTGTATGCCAGAGAATACTGAATGTCTGATTTGTGGTTCTGTGAGCAAGCCTTCGTGGACTGCAACTGCTCTGTGTGTGTGTGT
>JAQNCA010000003.1:3757007-3772403 GCA_029783725.1 Acanthurus tractus
GAAGAATTTGAACGCTTTAACATGCTGTCTCACTGTTGGGGATCTTATACTACTGTGTGTGTGTGTGTGTGTGTGCGCGCGTTTGGAAAGTGAATGCCTTGAGTGGAGCAAATGTTTGTCTTTTGTCCTGAAGACAACTCCTCTTTGTGTTGATGAGTTTATTATTACACCATAAACTATTTAAAGTATCAGAACGAGTTAAATTAAATTGTATTACAAGTAATTTATTCATCTGAAATCGAACATTCGCTGTAACAAAAGACCATCTGATTTTATAATTGGATGAAGGTCATCTCCTTTCATTTTTATAGCAGTTTTGACTGTTTCCAGGTCACATGAGTGCTCTGTGTACATTTTTTATGTGTACAGTTTCTGTTTGCAGAGTAAAGGCTTATGGCATTAGCGAGTCAATAACTACAGCACAGTGTGTGTATGTTTAACTGTGTGAGGCCCTGTTGTATAGCACTGTGCTCGGACAAAGTGGGCCTGTGGTCTTATTGAACCTGATGCAGAGCAGCAACGTGACCACCTGTGACTCTTATCATGTTACATACATGCATGTGAACACACACAGAGTCATCTTTATGTAAGAATCTAGGTCAGTGTTGTAACCAGGAGTAAAGCAGGGTGGCAGTGAAATCCTGACAAGAGGTGCAAAACTAACCAGCTGGTAAATGGATTAAAGTCATCTCATGTTTACAGTTTTTTGTTACATTTTGGTAATTGCCAATTTCCCCGCTAACAGTCTCCGGTGCTCCTTCAGCAGTCCAAGCTCTCTGAAATGCCTCTTAATGCTTTTTCCTTTTCTCCTTGCTTACTAAGGTTTCGTCTGAGCATTTTTCTTGTTTTCCTAAAAGGCTTAGGCCGGATCAGGAATCCCTGCTTCCGAGACCCTGTAAAGTCCACTGAGAAATTTTATGTAATGTTAAACTTTACGAATAAACTTGACTTAGCATCATCAGAACAAATATGCTGGTATTATCTGTTCTGATTCTCTCCAGACCTGGTTGAATGATATATACGTTTTTTAAGGCTGCCACTGGCACCATTATCTTTAGTCTAGAGCTGCTGAAAATGCTTCAAAGCTGGGGGCTATGAAACCCCATAATCTTTCATTGAAAAGGGCAAATCAAATAAATAACTTGTGAAACCTTTTGACCTCTTTAAATAAGTCCTTATTAATACCAAAGGTTCTGTTCTACAGGAGCCCTAAAGAGCTATTTTTCTAGTCTGCAACTACATAGAGCCTCTCTCGTATGTGCTGTATTGGGACTAAACTGAAAAAGAGACACAGAGAGGGAAATATGAATTAGAGTGAACGCAGCACGGTGAGGAGAGCCATGTGCTCCTGACTGCTGATTCACTGATAAACACTGAATGGATGCCGTGTTGTTACCACAGAGCAGCAGAACACTTGGTGACGTGATAAAGTTGTAAGGGAGCTCATTTAGAATTTTTTTTTTTTTTTTAATGTTGGGTTTCACAGATAAACTTGACTTGACTTGCAATCATCCCAACAGGTGTGATATGATTTATTGTGTTTTCCTCCAGACCTTGTTGAATGATATATGCCTTTTGTTAAGACTGCCAGTGGCACCATTACTTTTGGCCGAGGGCTGCTGACGGCGTCATTTTTGCAGCTATTTATTGAGGCGCTGATCAGATGATAGAGATATCATTCCTGATAAACTTCACAAATGCTTCCCACCGGATTACATTCTGGTCTTTAAAAACAAATTTCTATTAGGACAGGACACTAAAAGTTTTCATAAATTAAAATACATGTTATTAAAATATTATAAATGCTATTCTTCTTATGACAGTGCGTTGACTTCTGTAATCAAGCAGCACTAACTTTAAGTATTTTGAATATTAAAGCAACATTAAATAATTATTTGGCCACTTAGAAGCAGCTGCACAAGCTTAATAAACACAAAACTGACAGATGTTAAAAAGAAATGAGTTGCTGTTCAGCAAGAACTTGCCTTTCAACATATCCAGCAGGCTCAGAGGAACATTTGCATATATCTTTAGTTTCGGGGCAACTGAAAAGTCCAGTATTCAGCCAGAAAAAGGTTGACAAGAGCATTGAGAGTGAACCAATATCTCTCTGTTGGTTTGTCATTGCAAGTGATCCATCCCTGTAATATTACATATAATCATTTGATTCGTCTGTAGCATAATGCACTTAGTAAAGTTTTAGAAATGTGAAAAATATCTCGACTGTATGTTTGATAAATTTTACCACAAGTTCAAGAAAGCCCTGGCGCATATTTTTAATGAGCTAAAAGTTTCAGCGCATCTGTATTACGGAATGAATGTGACATGAAAATGAATAGCAAATGGTGAGAATTATTTTGGCAATTAACACGGCCGAGGTTGACTCCTCTTTGGCTTTACCTTCCCTCTCTCACACAAAGTCTTCACTCAGTTTGCCTCTTGGCCACAGTTTCTCTGACAGCCTCACCTATTCTGGAAAGACTTTTACAAGAGTAAAATAACCCATCAGTAAATGTCAACCTCAGTGCTGGAAACTACTTCTATGAATATGAATTTACATGCCAAGTTGTTTGACAGGGAATTAATGCAGAGCCCAGAGTGCCTAAAACACTCTGACCAGGAATGAACGACTTCATACACTTCACTGGGATTGAAAAAGAAAACTTTTTTTCATGGACAGTTTATCTAAGGCTCCTCTAATAAACAGCAACAGAGGAGGACTTAAATTGGAAGTTCTGGCCCGGATGCTGGGTTGGGAAGCAGCAAAAACGTGCGGCTATGTAAACACACAGTGACAAGTTTGCCACTTTATCAGCAGGGTGATCTCAAACCTCTCATTTCCCGTAAACAGCAGGAGTCTTTAGGGACCTCAATAAGGACATGAGGCAAGGAGGGTATGATACTCTTCAATCAATGTTATTTCAATGACATGTGGTGTGAATTGAAAATGCTTCCAGCTGTACTTGACTATTTGCTACCCCGTCCCCCTGAGCACGGTAACAAAAGTTTAGAAACCACAACTGGCACATCTGGCCTGTCAAGCTATGCATTTTTACACACACTAAAGCTGTGTGCAAGGAACTTTATTTTGAGCAATATGTCTGGGTGTATTTTTTTAACCTTTTCAAACATGAAACAAGTAAAAAAGAAAAACAAGGAATAGATTAAACTGTGTGTTTACATATTCTGCTGCAAGATGCAATTGTTAGCCTGTTAGCCTGACCAGCTAACTAACTAATTAGCAGTTATGTCTTTTTTTTTTTTTTAGAAATTAAGAATGTGTTTACTCTCAACAACCCACACATTTTTACCAAACAAGTTGAATTTGCCATTCACATCAGCTGATATGTCATCTTAAAAGCATTTTCCATGCACCATTAAAAGAGTGTGGCCACTGTTAAAAAAAATACAAAATATTATGTAAGCTAGGCAGCAAAGCCATCATGTTAGCATGAAAGAACAGTCTTATGACTAACTAGTTCTACACCCTGCTTTAAAAACAATGTTTCCTCTGTATTTTCATGAGTCATCAACTGGATAAGGATGCTAACTTTTTGCCTTGGACATGTAGCTTTAGTCTCAGATTTGTATGTACCTATTATAGTTCTTTAAAAAATGCAATAAACTGAAAAAATAATTACAGAGTTGGCTACAAAAAGAGTTTTCAACCTGTGGAGTTAGCTTTATCTTAATTTGCTAACTATCTACAAGTAATCCGGGCTGCTGGCAACAGCTTCATGTTTAGCTGGCAAAACATATAGTAACCGGCTAGAGATAAGAAGCCTGTTTTTGTCCAACTGACTGGCCCATTAAAAGATTGCTGAAAATTTCCAGGTAAAATTTCCTCTTTCCTTATTTTAAACAAGGATACCAGAGAAGACTGGAGGTATGAAAGGCTTAGCAGCAGTAAATAAGGAGGGCTTAGCTAAGTGTTTGGAGAAGTGGTTCAGTGAAAAGAAAAGGAAATGTTCTCTTCATCTGAAAAACGTTATCTTATATTGTAAATTATGATCTCATCAAGGTGAAAACATTTGTTTTACTGTTCCCCTCTTGTTGACTTTCTTTGATGAGACGCTTGTGACTTTGAGCAGGCTTTGCTTCCAGTTAATGGTTTGGTGCTTTGGTTATTTCCAAAACAGTCCTCTGTGGAAATTAATGTTGCATAAGGTCTGGCTTTGGGTAAATAACTGATGTGTTGTACCATAGTGACACACACATGGGAATAAGAGAAGCAGATTGTGATTTGGGTCAAGCAGTCTAAATGCTTAAGGCCTAATGACTCACCATCTATCATTATGTTCATTATTGCCATCAGTTAATGTGTGGCTGTCAGGCTGCGCTTGAACCCGCTAATCAGGTAACCCTGGTTCCTTGTTTAGACTTGTATTCATGTTGCAGAACTTGTTATATTCACTAAGCATAACCCTGGAGGGGATCATGTGTTTCTTTGCGTACGCATGTTTGGCTGTCTGTCCATCTGTCTGCAGTTAGTCTTGCTAGTTGCTAGTTGCAACTAGTTCATGTTCTTAGTTCACAATTTTGAATTTTGTTAAACTAAGTTCACTTCCTAAGTATATTAATTCATGTCATGTGGCTGACCTTCAGACTTATTTTTTAAGTGTGGCAGGTACAATTTTTAGATTGTGTGAATTTACTGTAATTTAACCTAACCTAATCTAACACTAAACAATGTTTCCCCCTCATAAGCTACAGGCACAAGAGACCCAAATCTGATTTTTATTACCCCCATGTGATTCAGATCTGATTTTTTCATGACAGTGTAAACAGCACACATCGCACGGAATCTGAGCTTTTCAACTCCACTTTTGGACGTTCTTTTTCTCATATGCTGATCTAAATCCGATACATATCTTATGTTTTGGAATGTGACCTCAGTCTGAACAGCCATGTGACCCATTTTGGAATTCATGTGACTTTTACATCCTCCCTGAGGTCATCTCCTTAAAGTAGCTTCATGTAATCAGGTAAGAGGACATGGCGCAGGGAGCTGCAAAACTCGAGGAAGATTGGGGAAACGGAGGACTTTGCAATGCAAAACAGGTTCGACAGTGTTAACCAGCGCCTGTTGCCAGCCAATACAACACAACTTTAACACACTTTTTCAGAGAGATGTGTCGCCTTGAGTGAATGTCTTACCACAAGAGTCTTGAGGAGAGGCACTGACAGATGTAGTTAAAAGGAGCCCTCAACATCCTGGAATATTGGAAAAAATCTGTTTCACTTAAGCTATTCACATCACGATCCCACCACTACTGGCTCCAACTCTGCATCCACCCACACACACTTCTGTGCAGATTTAACAGCTATTGCCCCACTAAAAGCCATAATTAAATATTTAAGCTCTTGTTCTCTTCATCCTCCTCCTCCCTCTTGTTTACTTCCGTACACAGCGTGCTGCGTGGGATGTCTTGTTGTTCTTTTGCGCATGTAGGTCACTACAGGACCATGACCAGTTCACAATAATGTGAACAGCCACAAGTAAAAATCTGATTCAGAAAAAAAACTGAATTGAGCACTCTAGCAGTGGAAACATGGTCATAATCCTACAGGCTCAGATTAAGTTTGAGAGAGGAGAGAAGACAGCAGGAATTACAGGGGAACAAACAGACCAACAAACAGAGTGTAGATTATGTCTTTTATTAGCTATAATCAAAACAGGCCTACAGATGGCAAGATTATATGGGATTAAAAACATAAATATAAATAAATTCTTCAGGCTGTGGGTACGCTGGTAAGATGCAGCTGAGACAAGAGCCTGCACAGACCTGGTGCATTTACATCACTGGTGTTTTCTATTGTTCCTGTCCAGATTTGCATGCCTGCTGGAGATCTGCATTCCACTGAATGCCCCTCTTCTACTTATTTGTCACATTAAGTAAACAGCACTGCCAGTGGCAATGAAATTAGCCTTGTTATTCTTAACAATTCAGCATCTTAAATCAAGTGGAATAGAGCAGAGTTCTATGTAATGTGACTCAAGAAGCACCGTTTACAAATGAGCAAATGTGATTATAAATAAAAGAAAATATCCACTTTCCATTGTTTTAGGTTTCATTTTTTCCACATTAGTAGCATCCTGTTTTGTTTGGACGGAGGGTGATTTAAGGCCATTCTGACTGTGTGTGTAAGGTGACTCACTTTTAAACAAGAGATTATCAAGATTAGTGTCGATAAGAACAGAGATATGTGTCTGTGTGTTGGTCACTGTGTGTGTCCCAAATAAACTCACCAGTGACAAGTGAGTCAGAATTATGACTCATCTCTGAAATAACCAGGTTCTTTATTGTTGCAGTGAAATGCCTGATTGAGAAACGGCCAGAAAGCCAAACTGTTGAATGGCTGCACACAAGCACAAGTTTCAGATTGATCCGTCAAATAAACACGAGTTTGTTTTTAAAATGAAATCTATCTTTATTTACAGTAAACAGAGGTGTGTGTATGTGTAGTCCCAGATGCAAAACACACACACACACACACAGATGCACATACGGAGGCTGCAAATGAGTGCAGGAGGTGTGTTTTCTTGCTCCCCGATGGTGTTTGAGTAAGCAAGCACACACATACACAGGCTTTGCTCAGTGTGTGTGTATGTGTTTGCTTGTATGTGTGTGTTTCTGCAGATAGCTCCCCCTCTCTGTATGAATGAATGTCCTGAGAGTGCTAGATAAAGGTGGTCTGTGCTGCAGTCCTGCTCCACTGACCCTTAAAGGAGGCATTGATGGGTGGACCAACCGGCTGCTGCAGCTCCAGGACCTGCGTCCGGATGCAGCACAACAGCAGGGGATGGATGGCAGAGGGTGGGTGATGGTGGGTGCAGGGGGGAGGAAGAAGGTCTGAGATCTGTACAGTAAAACTCCTAACAGTGAGTTTGTGAACACGGCCCGGGGTTGCCAAATATCAGTTCAGTCAGTGTACAAACACAGCTGAGACCTCTGGTATGTGAGGCCACCACAGGTTTGCTTGTCATAAACATGGACACACACAAAACCAGCCAAATGGATTTTAAAGGCCAAAACAGGTAAAAGTATTTGTCCCATGATATTTAACTGCCATGGTTGGGTAAACTTGCTTTTGGGGCTAATGAAGCTCTGCGGTCGCAGGTCAGTTGCCTGCTTTGCATGGATGGTAATCCCAATCACATGGACTGCACTTACATAACGTTTGTTGTAAGTTATTATGACTGAAACCATATAAACTATATAGACATAAACCGAAGGAATGCTGCATTTTTAGGAAGTAGATGGTTTTCTCTCTTGAGAGCTAGATTAGGATGATGAGAAGACTTGTAAATATATAGCCATAACCAGATGCTTGTTAGCGAAGATTAGCATTAAATTTGAAATAGGAAACAGCAAGCTTAGCTGTGTCTGATAAAAATTTAATCTGCCTATCAGCATTTCTAAAATTAATGTGGGTTGCACCAAGTTTTCTTTTCAGCAAAAGCTGGATTTTGTTATGAGACTCACTCAAAAACTTCCAAGACTGTTTTTTAGACACTAACAGAGGTTTCACACAGCAGGTGCAAGTTACAACTTTAATGAGAAGTATTCCAAGTTAGGTCACCTGACCATCATAGACACCTGAGCAACATACTAACCACTGGTAAGTGAACATTTGCCATGTCACTGTAGACCCTGAACTACAGCTATGACCAAATCTAATATTGGGGAATAGGTAGAAGTTCCAGAAAGACGGATTCAGAAAGAAACTAATGCATTCCAGTGTGCACTGAGGGCCGGAGAAACCTGTTGCCATCGTGAGACAGTCCCACCTACAGATGATTGGTAGCATCATCTTTTCACAATAGCAAAGGCAGTCCTCATGCTGAATCATAGTACATGAAATGATTTTACTGTGAGTATCTTTCATCATCATGTAAGTATGATGAAACTCTTTATCCTTAGAAGAATAAAGTGTTGTTATGTTGAGAAATGAAACAGGGCAATCTAATGAGCTCACTGGAAAAACTGGATCACATTAGAAAGAGAAATAGAAACATCATTAGTGAGCACACAAACACTCATTTCCTCTGGCTGGCCAGCAGATTGTATCAACATACGGCTTTTGTTTAAAAGCCGCAGATATGAAATATGGACGTGAGTAAGAGCACTGCAACTAGACCGAGAAGTACTAACCAACACCCCTCCTCCGTTAGCACACACACACACAAACAGACAGATACACATGGTCTTACCAGAACCCCATTTGGGACTAGATGACCCTTAGCCCTCCTTAACTTTGTGCCAGATGCAGGTCAAACCTCAAAGCACTCTGAACTCTCTACCTCTAAGAGCCAGAAACGCCTCCACAACTTGATTTTTGTTATTTCAGATGTACTAATGAGCATTCATAGTGTATTTAAACTACCTTATGGATATCAAGTAATGCATTACATCAATGTGTAAGATAATTATAGATGCAGATTATAATTATCATGAGGTTCAGAGTGCCTTGACCTTGAACGAGTGGTTGGCTATCACTCTATAAGGTTGTAACAAAGGAGCAAGAGTTTGCATAGAGAGGCTCTATTAGGCAGATCTTAAGAACAGCAGCGCTTTCAAGTATATGCTCACAGAATGATAACATGCTAACAGTGTTAAGGAGTAATCTTTACCATGTATGCCATCTTAGTTTTGCTTGCTAGCATGCTAACATCAGGAAAACACAGCTGAAGGTAATGTCTTTAATTTCTTTATAAACCAGAGTACTGAACAATTAAACCTTGACCCAATGATGGTTTTGTATGAAAAGTTAAGGGGTTTTATCCTTTCTTAGGTTGTTTACCTAAGCAAACCATAAATGTCTGAACCAAATCTGAGACAGTCATTGTCAGCAGGAAAAGTCAAGGAATCTCAAAAGTCATTAGGGATCATGGTTTAAACCATTAAAAACTCTGCAAAATGTTGCACTTGTCCATCAGTCCAGACCACTGTGGTGGATTGACAGACAAACATTAGCCTTCACAGAATCACACTGCTTGCATAGTTAAAAAAAACAATGTCCAAAATAATTAGAGGTCCAAAACCTTTCCAAGCCCCATTTATTTTATCGAAGAACAACATCATGTTCTCTGATTAAATTGAAATAATACAAAACACAACAATTCTGCCAGGAAATGATACATCAGGCACTTATTAGCAAGGAAATCCAAAATGACAGTCATGCAATGACATCAACGTGCTGTGTGTACAGTCTAGAGTGCATTTGGAAAAATGAAATGTCAAATGCTCATTATTTGCCAGGTGTGTAATCAAAGCCCAGATTAATAAAAAGCCTGATTAAACAACTGAATCAGTCTGCAAAATATGACTGGACTCATGTGAAAAACAGCTCTGTGGTTGGAGTTATTTAGTGATATCAGGTATTTATTCAGAATGGACGGAGAACACGTCCTTCTCCTGGCCTCTATAGGCACAATCATGAGGCATGATGAGTCATTGTACAGATATCTTGCATAGCGTGGTATAGATCTGGTGGTCATATAGAATTGTTTGCAGGCCCTCTGACTTCCTGCATGACAATCTGAGCCTGGCCCTGAGCCTGCATAATCATGGGCCATTCACAATACCAGTCTAACCGTCCCACACAGCTACTCAGTCAGAATAGTTATGCTATTTGTACAGTATAAACATTTCGGCTGATTATATGTAATTACCCGGTGCAGCACAGTTGCATGGACAGCCACATCAACTCACATACACACACGCAGACAGACGGATGGACCTACAGAAACCTGCACACACTGACCCCTGGGATTCTCCTTCATGCTGAAAAGTGTTAAAGTAACAGTGTGAATGAAAGAAGTCAGGGAAATGCTCACTGAAAGGATCCTCTCCGAATAAATTCCCATTTCATATTTTCGTGCCATTTTTAATGCTTTGCTCCATAACTTTACTCCCTTTTCCCTCTCACTCTTCTCTCAGAAACCACAGCGCTGGCCGTGAAGCTTCATTCATCACAGCTGAGGTCTCATGTGTGGCTCTCTCTGTGTTTGACGCCATTGGTCAGAAAGTGTAAGTAGGCCAAATGTACGCAATGTCAACACACACTCCCTGCATTCACCTCCTCAGCAGTCCCACCCTCTCGCCTCACAGATACTTCCTTATCGTGTTTTGAGACCGCGCCTGGTCTAAGTAAAGCCCCTTACCGAACTAGATAGGACATGTAAAATTTTACAACTGCTTCTCCCAAAGGCTACCCAGGCCTAAGACTGTCACGCCTGCCCTCCATCTCTTCCTTCTCACCTTGTGTGAGTTTTTAGACCGTTGTCATGTTGTGCTGCAGAAGCTGAGCAGGCAGAGTGAGTGACACATATAGCACAGAGATAGTTATTGCTACTTTCAGGTTCTTCTTCTTCTGCGTTGGTACTTGAACTGTGTACTAATCGGATCTGTTTTTAGAGCCGTGAACTGAAAAACCGATGTTGCAGATAGATGTGTACTGTTGGAGCTGCACATTTCACTGTTTCAAAGGTGTCATCGATTCAGCTAAATATGAGACAGTGTGTATTTGAAAGAGGAAATAGCATATTTTTTGCAAATAAAATATAGAAAATGCACCCTTTCTCAATTTAGTACAGTTTTTACATTATTATACTGTCATAGTCTTGATTGTGTCTGTGGCTGGTAGCTTACAGGAGCTAACATTACTGTTGATATCAAAAGACTCACATAGCTGATATCCTTGCTATGTGTTTGCATTTAAAATGAGAATATGTAGCTGTTGTAAGAAAAACATTGCACTTCTCTTGCACATCAAAAGTTAAATGTTTTATCTTAAACACACCCTTGCTGAGTCCAGTACTCAGGTTTTGTCCTTTGTTCTTGTGTGAGCAGTAGCTTATGTCGGCTGATATTAGCTAATGTTAGCAAAGTTCAGATAGGTGTTGCTGTGTAATCGACATTTGCTGTCAGTTTGCTGATTTTCTGACTCTGTTTGTGATATTTGCCGTGTGTCAGCTATACATGGCCTCAGTTACCACTGTTAAGAGTTCTGTAGATATAAAAACACTTTCTCTTAAAATCAAAGGCCTCTGGGTAGCACCCTGTAGCTAAAAATACATTAAAATAATAAAAGAAACAAAATGGCTGAGCAAAAACAAGGAACATCTTTATAGAATAAGAAATAGTGGAAGCTCAAAAAACAGTATGACATTATAGGCTTAAAGCATGTCTTATCTTGTGTTATAAGTTTATCACGGCCTCTGTAGCAGATTAAAGGGCAGCCAAGAATATTCTGACCTCTGAAATAAAGCAGCCAAAGACAGAATTAGACTCAGGTCAGGTTAGCATTTGTGTGTACCTCATTAACCATACCACAGTGAAACTTCCGCCCACGCGCTCCGTCCTGCTGCATGAATCTGGAAACATCCTTTAAGAGAGCTACTTGCCTAAAAATGGCATGGCTGGTCCCTTATTGGTATTTACACCCCACATATTATTTACATTGGGAAAGGAGCAAAGAAAACATGTTTTATGAGAATGTTCCACCCGCAATGAGGACGTGATGTCAGCACCACAAGCTCGTACACAGGGTGGGGCGGAGTAAACAAACACTTCCCATCTTTCTGTCTCTGTTTTTTTGCTGGGTTTAGAGAAGGTAGGGTGAGGTGCGACCGCCTCTCCGCTCGCTGTCTTTAACTGTTGATTCATTGATGGAGCTCAGAGCCAGAGCCTGAACAAGAGCCAGAGGCCAGTGTTAGTAAACTGTGGAGAAACCAAGGGAAGTACCTCATCCGACACACACACACACAGAGCTGAGGGTTTATACTGTGTGAGGACCAAGAGAAGCATCACGTCTGTATTGCTCACACACACAAACATGCACACACACACACACACACGCCGAGGAGCCACAAGCATTGGCGGTAAACACTCAGGCCTCTCACAAGATGCACTGTAAATATTTACAGCTCGGCAGGCGTTGAGGAGAGAAGAACATGGCGGACCAGGCAGCGCAGGCCAAACGTGACTGGCCTCAGCCAACTGCCTCAACTCCCACATGCATGTCCACCCTCTCCATCCCCCATCACCCCCTGACCATCACCGGACTTCAGATCCACAGTGAAAACAACATTACCTTATTCAGCACCTGTGCACTGTGGCTTACCTTGGCTTACCTTGTGGCAGCTGGGGAGGTCACCTCAGCTGAGTGTGGGGCCAGAGGCTGCATCCTGAAAATAAAGTGAGGATTATGTTTTTAGCTCCTCACAATATGAGAGACAGTGGTGAACTGAAAGCTAAGGTAAACTGTCAGTGGTCAGATTGAAGTTAATGGTTTGGAAAAAATGGCTGTATGGCATACTGCTAAATCAGACTTTCAAGAGTTTCATACACACTGAAATAAACACCTGAAAAAATAAAATGAAGTTGCATCGAAACATTTGCTTCTGCAAATAAAAAAAGGAAGTTAACCCGAGTTTCACTGTATTGCTAAACTGTTCAAGACCAAGTGTATTTTCACTAAAAACCACTAAAAAACAAATGTACTCACATATGATACAGTCTGTGCAAACAACTTTATTTTACATTCTTATTTTCTGTTCAGATTAGTTGTGTTTTCATCTTTATTATTAAAAAACATGTCTGTATGCCAACAGAGAAAAGCAACAATATTAAAATAGATATAATTCTTATATATTTTCGAATTTGATTTTTTTTTCTCTTTTTGTTGACCCACAACCACTGTGGCCACGAGCAGTAACTAGCCTACAGGTTAAGAGCATGTTGAATTTCCCTTTATTTTCCAAGATTCTCTCAACTCAGTGGATAGGTAGTGCAGCAAGTGCCAAACACAATATTGCCATGCTTTTTAAAGTTATGGTGATCTTGTTAGCAAACAGTTTTCTTTTTACACATTTTGCAAACAGAGCCACATGAGAATTCTTTTGGAGATGAGTTTTTGATCATCTGTAATGTAAATCCGATATTTAATACTTACAATTCAACTCCAGTTTGGTCTCCACCAACTTTTGCTGTGTCTATCTTGGTTTTGCTAATGTTCACTAATATTAGCTTCCATTCGTTTTCACTTAGCCACTGGTTATACAAGACCAAGTAACACTACACATCAGAACTGAGAAAAGGGTGTGTTATGTTGCTTATTGATTTAATTTTTCATGTGTAGGAGAAGGAAAATGTTATTATTCTTAAATGGTTTCATGTGGAAGTGCTTTCAGTCACAGGCCTTGCAGGATTCCTGCCTTTGGAACCTGATTACTTAAGGAATTTATTTCAATATAACCATCTGTCTTGTCTTCTTTATAAGCTTTCGTCTTGCCTCAAGAAAGAATCAGATATCATCTGCCTTTTTTAACAACTTCAAGTTTCAACAGTAAAAAAATTGGCAACTTAGCCTCTTATGGAACATCAGATGAAATATTTTTATTAATTTCGGATTTAATGCTCCTAGAAAGTCTGACAGCAGCACAAGTTTGTTTGACCCTTGCAGCGTTGCCAGTTGGGTGGGGTTTCAAGCCAGTTTTATATACGCACCCTCACTCACACAAATACACAAAGAGAGACACACAAAGTACACAAACAAATGCCAACACATACATTGTTACATTGTGAATCCAGAATAGTGTCATGTAGTTGACAATCACAGATAAGCATACAGAGGGGACTTTCAAGGGTTCCACACACTGATTTATAGCAACAGCTACTCAGGGCTGTGAAAACAGTTTGTAAGTGTGTGTGTCTGTGTGTTTGTGTGTGTGTATGTATGTATGTGTGGGGGGGTGGGGTTGTTAAGGGCTTGTCCCTGCTATGCTATGAAACTGTTTACTTTCACTTTAATTATAAGAAGAAATTATATCTCATTAAGGAAAGGAAGATTTCACTTAAATCTCTGTAATCATCCACATTATCACTAAATCAACAAAAGCAAAACCTGGGGGAAACTTGATCAAACCGACAGTTTAAGCATTATCTGAGTTTAATTGGGGGTTTGTGGGACAAAAATGATTAACAACCTCTGCTCTCAACTTTCTTATCTGGCAGGCTGCCATCCATCTGGCACCCATGTAGGCTAAAACAAAGTCTAAAAAGCATGTGCTATTACTACTTGACCCCAGGTCTGGGCTTAGCATGCCAAAACAATACCAGGACGAGCCGAGCTTCCCAGTGCAGCAGCGGAACACAAATAGTAACTTCTAGAAGCCGCCACTACAGAGGAGAGGGGAAGCTGAAGGAGGAGGAAAAACAGCAGGACGAAGAAGAGGTGGAAATGGGTGGTGGCCAGGAAGTGGGACTCTTCCTGTCCTAATCACAAGTCAGAGAGTGTTTCCTTTCATTGTAGGAGCTCCACATCCATTAGCCAGTGAGACCCCTACATGCACACATACACACAAACACCACTGCATACACATCCTCATAAAGTTCATCTTTTACAGATACGTCATATACGAATGTTAACACTGTCAAACTATGTATGTGGATTTCCTGATTGACATGCTGAGCCACATACTCATATTCCCACAAACATGTAATACAGGTACGCAGATCCCAATTGGCAGTGCCTGGCGCTTTGTACAGCCCCTGTGGCTCTGTTCTGATTAACACTTCATTATGAAATCCTGAGGACACGGTAAATATTTGCTGGGGCCCTTATCAGCCTGCCTTATCTTGGCGTGAACTCCAAGCACCACATGACTCCTGGGCTCCTTATTTTTTTACAGCCTTTGCCACCACTGATAATTTAACAGAATAGCCTAAAGTAAAAAAAAAAAGTTTTTCTTTGAAAGACTCCTGGATATGGTTCCACAACAAGAGTAGCTTTAGACTAAAATGTAGGCCAGGGTTTTTACTTGGTCTAGACATGACTGAATATGACACGGGATGTCTGTAGTTTGCCCTGCAACAGGCTGGTCAGTTGCAAAATTCACCACTGTCCCTAATTGACCTGAATAAATGATAAACAGTAAAACACATTTACAGCTTCACAGTTAATCAGTTATAAATAATGGCTGTTATTTAGTTCTGAGACTGAAAAGTCTATCTCAGCCTGTCTGACCTAAGCGCCCAGTAGTATCACTTACAATAAAGGGTTTTTACTGGGTTTATTATCAGCATATAAGATCATTCATATGTGACCGAAGCACATTGATTGTCAGGCCAGTGAACAGTCACTTCAGCTGTTTCCCCACAGAACACACAGCATAGAACTCATGAACTCCTCAATCTCAGTAGTGGAAAATAAATGTTACCAAGTAATTTATTCAAGTAGAATTTTGAGGTACCTGAGCTGTTTTCAAGTATTTCCATTTTCTATGAGTGTACATATCTTCTCTTAAAAGAGGATATTTCTCATAAAAACATACATGATAAACATTTTTGGATGGTAACTGCTTACAAAACAGCATCTGGAGCCTGGAGA
>JAQNCA010000003.1:3780058-3791849 GCA_029783725.1 Acanthurus tractus
ACACACACACACACACAGAGGACAGTAGCCCATTGTGCTGTCCTAATTACATAACCAGGAAAAGTAGAGGGAAGCATAAAAACACAGTCCAATGGGAAGAATCCTGCAGTAAATTAAATATCACAGGAAAATAACACCTCGTATAAACATACAGGAGAAGTCAAAGCTTACACTGAAATACATCCTTGGTGACGTGTCAGAGAAAACACTTGCTTTCACAATCTGATGCCTCAGTCATAGCGTTTGGTTGCTGCACAATCACACCATTGAAGTTCGCGCTTGAAGCGTTAGGCGCTGAGTTGTTTTGTTCCAACCTTAAATCCCTGCTAGATGTGGAGAAAGCAGGACAGTCTGTGTACTCAATACTGACACTGTTGTCGTGTGACACATTCCCGCTGATAAGAGAACAGTGCATCAAGTGTTGCTTTGCACGAGCTCGGGCTGAATTATTGTTATGGCTTCACTACTGCCAGACTTCTCCGCACATATTGACTCTGTTAATATTATTATTGTCTATTTTTATTGTTTGAAGTAAGACATTCAACTCAATGTCTTTTCTTTGAGGGAAAACAGAACACTGGAAGAAGAACTTCAGACATATTTTATACAAACATTTATTTTTTAAAAAATCAAGGAGTAGTCGTTATTAAATTTAAAACACATCTTGTAATCATTGAAAGAAACATTTGCAAAACAAAAAGACAAGCACGGAGAAAAAAACTCCACTGTTTCCCTCATTGCCTTTACTTGATAATTAAAAGACTTGACCACAAAGCCAGTCTGTGGTCTCCTGAAATGGTTCTCTGGGGTTGTCCATTTGTCTGATAACTTTTTCTTCATTTCAATATTTGGAATTTAGTAATTTTTCCTTAAAATTAAAAACTTGGTGGCATCAGAGCCAGACATTACTGACCCAGCCTCTCCAGCACATCTAGAGCCAGAGTGGCCCTCTGGTGCCGCAGCACCAGCCGGGCATGTTCCATGGTGCAGGAGAACTGGGGCAGAGCAGGGAGAGAGTGCAGGGCCCGCTGTGAGCTCACTGCCTTGGCTTGGGCCTGAGTTGACAGTTGATGGATTTGTTGGACCAGGTCCGGTCCTGCGATTCCTGCACATTGCTCAAAGGTCGGGATGAGGGAGCCAAGGTGTCTATGAAGAAGCTTCACCCACTGGACCGGCTCAGCCCACAGGTTCAAATCCCCCTTCTCGAACAGGAAGTCCTCCTCATCCTGGTCACAAGCAAATTGAGAGACAATTTACTGGATGCTTAGGGTTTTTTGCCATGGGGGGCAGCAGAACAAGTTGTAATCAAAACATATGTAATCAGAAAGTTGATATGGCGAACGTGCTAGCAAAAAGTTGCCTACTGACGCATCTAACAGATACATTAGCATTTACTTGGAACTGTATTCCTGGCCGCATTTTCAATGCAAATTCAACAATCACTCTCCTTTTAGTTTAGTTTAGTTTCCACCAACTAGCAAGGAATGTATTGATTTCTGAGATGCTAAATGCTCCAAGTTTAAAACCAGCTAGTTTCTTACTTCATATGATTGGCAGGTGGTGGACATTGGATTTAATATGGGGTCGAAGGAAATGGTGAGAGTGAACCAGAGGTAATATGTTTGGGGATTTCTTTTTGAGCCCCACTACGCACATTGTACATTGTCATTACATTCATACTCATTGGTATAAAAATACTGACAATGCAGCATTGATCACTTTGTAGCTGAGGCTGTTTGGGAGCCTCAATGATTAGCAATGCACTATCACGTTGCTCACAGTTAGGTTACACTGCCTCTCAGCTGTTTAAAAGGTAGTCATCAAAGCCTCCAGAGGAAAGGAATGATCAGCTAAATAGAAACCTAAACTAAGCAGCTAGCTAAACAGTGTTTGGTTGGAGAACTGAACCTTGGAGGCTAAAAGCACTCAGATGTTTTGACTATTACTGTGAGCAGAACAAAACAAGAGCAACAAGTGAGTGCCATCTGGTCCTGTGATTCTTTACAGACATTATAATAAAGCGGCTTGAATCATAGTTTTAATATAGTGTCAACTCATGTTTTATAGTGAAATCACATCAAATTAAATCACATCAATTTATAAAAATGCTGTTCCTTTAAAACTGTTATCAACTGTTGCCAAGCGCCTTAAAAAGCTGTATTAGTGGCATGTTGTTAGACCAAAGTCAGCTGATAATCAAATTGGGTTTTGGAGACAAGGGACCTATATGTTCCATCCTGGCATTTAATAAACAATCCATTTGTACCCAGAGAAAATTAAATCATGACAGTCATCATGTGTATCAGTCTTCAGTTTCACTTAATGCATATTGTATTAAGTACTGTTCCTTTGTGCTGTTTGTGATGTTCTTGTCCACAGTCACAGAGTAACAATGTTAGCAGTGTATATGTGTCTGCTCCAAGGTCACAAAGACAATTATTGGATACTTTTAAGCAAAAATGACAGATTCTCACCAGACTGGAAGCTTCGTATGGGACTGTCCCATCATTGCCTTCTTCCTCTCCCAGCAGCCACTCTGTTAGAGTGAGGGCCCCCGCTGGTACCTGCCCCCAACACTTGAACAGCCGACACAGGAGACCCACACCCAAGTCCAGTGCTACCGGAGGACACACAGAGACACCTGCCACATCTGAGGACAGAGGAGACCACGCAGTAATGCAGTCTGTTAACAATGCAAAGATGCTATACGCCAAGCATATGAATAAATGAATAACTATTTAAATAAAAAAAATAAGTGTTTTCAAAAAAACAACAAATAATCTTTATCCTAATCAAAAACAGCTTTGGTGCAAGAGATGATGTCAAATTTTCCCACACACTCCCCATTTCAGATTCCATGTCAGCTGAATGGGGGTTTACCTGAGCTTTAGAATGACCAGAGGGCCTCTGCCCCAGGATCTAAGGTTATACTCAAGCTCAACATGAGGTAAGAGGTCAGAAATACAACAAAGGAAAAAATAAAAACTCAGCAAAATGTCAAGACAGTTTATTTCTTAAAGGAGAATTTACACACCAGCCTTTTGTTAGACCATCATAAGTTTGCGTGTAAATCTTTCATACATTCTTAGTCACCACTATCTAGCTATTAGCTTAAGGCAAGTGATGTACAGCATCGGCTTTTATGATAATAGCCTTTTTATGTTAACTTAACTGTCTTTTTGTCACTTATTTCAGCATTCAGAACATTTGTAATAGTCACAGAGCTGTTTTTATTGGGTTGCTTGGGTCCGATGGAAGGATAGGTTTTGTTTTTGTTTTTTTGCTGTGCTGGTCTTTTAAGCTCAGATGCTTTATGTATCACATACAAATGTGCCATACAAAATTGACTGTACATATTGTATAAGGTATTTAGAAACTTTACATTCATCTGATTAATGCTGTTATGTACAAGTATAATAAAATTAATTGATTTTATATACATTTTAATAAAGGTTTGTTTATATATTTAACAGTATGTTATTTATATATTTTATTCATTTATAAATGTAGACGTCATGGCAATTTATGATTTTTGAAAGTTTGGGTTCCTGGAAAACACCCCAATTTCTCATTTGGGTCTTAAGCTGAAAAAGTTTAGAAACCAGTTTTCAACTAATGTCTCATGTTATTGGTTTGACGTAAATGGGTCATATATTGGCAAGCTAATATGAGTCTTGTCTGTAAGCTAAGAGAGGTGACAGTCATACCTAACAGTTACTGAGTGTAAAAGTAATGTGCACATGTCCACCCACTACACCCTACTACACCCTACTACATATGAAACTGTACGAGAAGGCTAAGTCTGAACAACTGCTGCAACCAGCTCCATTTTTTTTTCTCTCTCTTGAACATTAGAGAAAGTTGCATCTAAACTGTTGGCCTGAGGCCGAATCAGAGTGTGCATCTGCATGCATGCGAGTCACACTGAGATGTTGCTGCGTTTCTGCCGGCTGCTTGCAGTAACCTGATGTTTTAAAATGTTGCTGAGGAAAGCCCGGTTTCCTCTGTCAGCAAAAAAGTTTGAGCGAGACCTGATTACTGCTGCTACATATCTGCTGCTGAAACCAGACTTCTTGGCCACTTTCAGTTACTTACATAAGTTTCTGATGGGGCTTGTATGAGGGCGGCTCTGCATTGCATAAACTCAGCCCACGGAGTATTGTGTGATGTGGTGGCATCAAAGGCCAAACCGTTATTCGTGGTGGTGTGACCCTATATGCATAAAAAATTCAATCTAAATTCTGACTAAAACTTAATCTAAAATTAATCTAAAATAAATCAGTTTCTCTGGTTGAACAGACCATTTCTGGATAAAATTCAGATGGATTTGTACTCTGGGAAAAATGTGTTGTTCATGTTACTCCGTCACAAGTAAAAAAAAAAAAAAAAAAAGGACTCTTTTCAGGTTATTGCATACAAAACAATAAATCAGTTCCAGGTTTTGTGCAAATATGGCAGGCAGCAGTGGAGAAATTTGATTACTAAGCCCATGCATGTAAACAGTTTTCCACCTTCACCAAATTTCCCTTAATAACCTAGTAACTTGTGTGTAAGAAACTGTTGCTGTTTGTGGAGTAAAGACATTTAAATGATGCAGGGCTGACAGTTTGTTCCAGACTTGTGTGGATGTGTGTCGTCTCATGGCTTGGATGAACTTCTGGGAAAGAAAACCATAACTCATATAACCAACCACGATCAGGGTGTGTGGGGGTGTGTGTGTGTGTGTGTGTTCAAAATTATTCTGCACGCTGCACCAATATGCACATGCAGTGAGTGCAAACCTTGCTTCACTTCCTGTTTACGCGTTAATGAATGGATTGCCTACATATGTGAACACGATGCTCATGTGGATTTTTTTTTTAATTCATAATGACTGCCAGTAATTATTCACACACACACACATATAAAAAAACAAATCTGTTTTTAGAATTCTCGCTATCTGATACAAGTTGTTCTTTGTTGCTGTAATGCTTGAACACACACAAACACATTCACAGGCCTATCCGAGGTCCTTGCTCAAACACTAACTTCAAACAGAGGGAAAACATAACGTATGACTTCATTTAACGACTCCAGTTGTCCACGCAGCAACTATCTGACGCAGAGGTCTGTGTGTCTGTGACTTCGTGAGAGTGTTGTTCTCCCACCTTGACCATCCTCACCACAGCTGACACCCAGATAACACCAGAGACTTCAAAAGGCTTTGAGAGCCACTAGCCAAAACACTACCACTATGGGAAGAGAGCAGGGAGGGAGGGTGGAGGTATATGGACCCCCATCGGCACACATACAGTATAAAACACACACACACACACAGACACACTCAGGGTTGGGAACCCAGATTGTTTTTCCTCTTCAGAGAGAAGGCGTAAAATCGGAGCAGAGCCTGAAGTCTGAGCGCAGAGGGACACTCGGTCTGTGAACATTAGAGGCTGTTGATTGTACCGTATTAGAGGAGATTTAAGAGTTTAGGAGCTTGAGTGACAAATTCCTTTCTTTACCAAGAAGCCGCCTCTCTCTGGGACTGCTCTGCCTCTGATGTCAGGCCTTTACAGCCCCCATAATAAGAACATAATAGGAAATTTTAGCTGCATTCAATTTATCTACTTTTCAACAGAGGTTTCACACATCGCTTAACATGATTTCCCTCCTTCAGCTTTAGGCGCAGAACACTCCTTTCTCAAGGGGATTGTCTTTCACACTGTAACTAGCATGTATGTTGGGTGTGTAGTATGCGCCTATATATGTGCATGTGTGTGTTTGCGTGCTGGCATCCTAGAAAGGCTTTGTTTGCTTTGGAGGACTGTGAGTTTACACCACATAATTTTGTCTCTGCAAATGATAAGACAAGTACCAGTTGGTGAGTTTGAGTGAGTTGGGGTGAGGCTGTGTGTGTGTGTGTATGTGTGTGAGTTTGGCAGTTGGCATCCACTGGCATGCACTCCATCCACTGGCTCTCCTACGGTGCATTTGAGCTGGGTAGGGCAGGAGTGTCAGGGAAAAACTTAACCTTGTGCCACTTGTGGAAACAGTATAACAGTCGTACCATTCTGAGCTTCTGAAGAGTTGTTTTTTTGCAGATGAACTAAAGTCTTTGCTCGCCTTGTTAGAGACTCAACCACATTTTTAGGAAGTGCTTTAAACCTAAATCTTTGGGACCATTACAAGCCCTTCATCAAGCACACATCGTCATCTTTGCTGAGGAAAACTGGCAAATAATCAGTGGACACAAACTGTAAACAGTCAAATAAACTTGTAGCTTATGGTTATGAATTTGAGCTCTAACTATAATTTCAAGCTGTCACAAAAAGCTGTTTCCCAGTTCTGTGTAAGATGCTAATTTACAGCAGATTTTTTGGTTAATACGCCCACAGTGACAATTTTAAGAGACTGAAGTTTAGTTAGTGCAATGCTCACCATGTTTAGCAACTCAGTTTAGCATGTTAGCCTGCTAGCACTTGCTACCTAGCACTTGATACAAAGGACAGCTTGAGTTGATGGGAATGTCACTAGTTTTGATCAAGTGTTAAAAATATATTAACCTGGTGATGATGCTGGAGGAGATGTCAGAGGATCACCAAAGCAATCATATTCCATCCTAAGGAGAGCATGAACATCTTTACAAGACTTCATGTGTATTCGTCTATTTTTTGTAGAAACAGTTTACTCAGAAACAAACAAATTTAAACCTCATTCTTGTTTAAAAGTCAGTCTGTGAAACATCAAAGTCACTAGGATTCATCCTCTGGCACATATTCTTATCTTATGAACTTTCAAGATCATCCATAGAGCCATGATGCCAACGCAGCTATAACTTAGTATGCTAACTAGCATTGCACCATTACCCCACAATGAAAAATGAAACCACACTGCAATATGAAAATACACAAATGTATCCTCGCAGATGTTTCTGCCCTGACATGACTCTAGATTCAGGCGGTACGGGTTGATGACTACTTCATGACAATTTGAATGAGGACTGGTCTGGAACTAATTAAAAACCTTTTTTTAAATACAGAAAATGAAGTGGCTTCCCGGTAGCGATCATCAATCTTAACATCACACAACATTCCTGCAACTCAACATCCACAGCTCAAGTCTGGCAGGACTGTTTTTACATTACCTCATTCTGTCTCTCGTTATTTCTCACAGGCTCGGCACTGTCAAATCTCTAGCAAAGGCAAAAATAACAGTCTAACTATAAAGAAAAAAACAAAACAAAAACAAACCCCCCCCCCAAAAGCTATCTCATGTAATTGTATTGGAGTTTGTTTTTTCCTTCACATTAGTTCACATTTTTGTTTATACAGCACAGAATTATGGGGTCTGTGCACATTTGCAGCAATGCTAAACTAACATCAGCTACATTTAAACAGTAAGTTTTTGCAGACTGCTGCAGCCTCATTGTGTCTGATCAACAGTCATGTCATTTAAGTCACTGAATTGAATTAAGAGATTGAAGAGACCATCGCTGTTCAGCAAATCCTGACTGAGCCTCTGCAGCTGGGGTGTGTCAGATGTCCCTTTGAGGAGGGTGGGAAGAGGGGAGGGGGAGGGGGAGGGGGAGCACTGGGGCTGAGTGGAAGCTTTCGGCAGGTTGTCAGGACAGTGAAATGAGAGACAACGTTTCCCGCCCCACTCACTTCCACTCACTGGTGTCATCGTGTTCACTAATTTGGGAATTAATTCTTCAGCGCAGCCACACACATCTGAAGGATTTGGTGTGGAGGACAACCCCCCCCCCCCATTAACTTACTGCTTCAACAACATCCATCCTACCTGTGTTATGCCAGTGGAACACTGTATGTGTCCATCAACTGCACCTGCTCTTTGTTTCAGCCTATGCTTAGATATATATGCAGGACTTCATCTGTGTTCAGATTGGGGATGGAGGCGGGGGTGGTGGAGTGGGGCGATGTGATAAAGTGACAACAAAGCTTTTAGTTGCAAAAAACTGCAAGTCGACACCAACAACATTTTGTCTGGGCTGAGTATCTGTAGTCAGTTTCCTTAAGTATCCACGACCGAGTTGTTTCAAACCTTCCACAGTCAAACGATACCTGTATTTGATCCTGTTCATAACCAGATCTAGAAACAGAAATTATAGTTTCGCTTGCAGCCAAGTCCTGCAAGCATGCTTCAATTCCTTTGAATGTGATGTATGACTGGCCTACCACCACAGCAGCTACAACCCATACGGTCTGTGGTTGAAAGTGGTGTAGTTGACGTATAGTTGGCAGTTTATCCCTCCAAAATGTTGAAAATTATGGGAAGAAGTGGTGGTGGCATTTCTCACAATTGAGTTTTCCCTTATACATGATGGGTGTTGAATGATGTTGCGAGAAAAGAGGCACCAAATACAGTCCACTGCTGATATCAGTATCATTTTAAGGGAAATAGTATTCGTAATGGCATCATCATTTTTTTTAAACTATACTTGGCCCTATTTTTTTTTTTTTTTTTTTACCAAAAGCAAAACAACCACAACATTAATCTTCACAAATCTCGTGGGAACAACTCATTCCTCACACAAGACTCACAGAGCGAGCGCTGCAGACGCTACAGTGGAGTCGAGACACCAGGAAGCATAGGTGTGAGATCGACAGAGGCGTGAAATAAAAACACACACTTTACAGCCCTGACTTCCTCTGGTGGCTTGCGAGAAACAGATAATGTTGAGATCAAGAGCAACAACTACAACAACAAAACACAACATCAACTGGAAACTTTAAACTGAATAACAACAGCATATATGTTTGTGAATGTTGAGCGTTAGCGCAGTAATAATGATGTAGTATCACTGAGTAGCATTTGTCATGAGAGCCAGTCAATGGGTGGTTCAGTCAATGGATCAAATGCAAATGCACATCAATGGCTGCCCCAACAAGGAGCCAACAGAGGCTCTTCCCTGTCTTTATCATTAAAACTAGTCACCTATAGTCTTCCTATTTCCTCTAAGAAAATAAAGTTCAAAGAGCAAAGAGCACCAGAGGCTGAGTTATCCTGACTTTTAGCTTTTTTTTAGCACCAAAAATTCTGGATCCCATAATGCCCTTGATATTACCTAATAGCAACTACCATCAGACACTCCAAATCATCTTTAGAGATACACTTTTTTAACTTTGAGTAAGATTTCTTCCACAGGAGAAATGATGTGAATGCTTCAAAAGGCTGATTAGTACGTGTGACAAGTAAATAAAAGGCTTTTTTACACAGCCAGTTTAGAAGGAAATGTTTCCAAATTTTTCTGTCTTGTTGTTTTACTTTGGAAGAGGAGAACATTGTTATTCGACTAGAAATAAATGTAACAGAGCTGAAATAGTATGCAAGTAATATCAGTGTAATTAAATTTTTAAATAACAGACAACGCTGACATATTTTTATGAGTTGTGTTAAAAGAGAGCAGACACACACACACAATGTTGTACTTCTACCTTTGTGAGGACACTCATTGACATAATGCATTTAGTAGCCTCTAACCTTATCCTTAACCCTAGAAACTCAATGCATAACCACAACCCTTACTCTAACTCTAAACCTGATTCCAACTCTGAACCTAAATCCAAGTTTTAGCCCTCAAATAGCCCTTTGAAGGGCAGAAAAAAAGGAAGACTGGCCAAATGTCATTACTTCCCAAAATTGTTCTCACTTTGTTTGTTAAAAACTGGTTCTGATCTCCATTAAGCAGCTAGCCCAAGAACACACAAACACACGTACATACACACAAACACACACACACACACACACAAACAAACAAACACAAGCAGTAGTGAGGCTCCTCCTGACAGATCATGACTCAAGGCCATGGTCCTTTTAACTCTGTTGTAGAAGAAGTGACGCCTCACTTTTCCAGACACAAAAAGCGTAATGTCATAATTTATGAAGCTACAGTAAAAATGAGCTCTGTGTGATTAAATCGAGCAGAGGAGCAGATTTTTACTTATTTGACAACACAACTGCATTTCTGCTGTGAACTGCCAGGCTACTGCTAATGTGAATACAGACATGGCAGCTGAAACACCCCTATGATTTCTAAAATCACACACTGGATCAGGATAATGTGTTACTGGAAGAAAAAAAAGTCAGACACATCAATAAGAAATTTAAAATGAAATACTGAGTTCATTTCCATTCTAAGGAAATATCTCAAGTGAACGACAATGACAAAAAAATCTTCAGCCAAGGGCAAGACCACAGGCAAACGGTCACAGCGTCTGACTTACATTATTTCAGTGGGAAAACATACACCCACACTGGTTTCTCTTGGCTTTTAAGAGTCACCCCTGTCTGTAGTTCTGCATCAGTAATAGCTGTAATTCATTTAGCTTGGGAAGTGGGCAGTGGCAACGATTTGTGGCTGGGGTTGGATGGATACTTCACAGCTGATTCTCAGAACAGCTCGTCTTAAAAAAAAAAAGAAAAAGAAACATGAACTAGTTTATTGTAATTTGTGTGAAGTGAACTTTAAACAAGTCCTTGTCAAATGTGAACTTTCACAACACCATCCATTATGTAAATGATTCTTGTGGCCGTAATCAAACATGATGGGATGTTTGCTGACAGAGAAGTTGCCTGCATTACGCCCAGAGGACGGGAAGCAGTGGCAGCAGTGAGATGAAAAGTAATGAGAAGAATAAAGAAGAGAACTTCTGTTGCCTCACAAGATGCATCAGTGATAGGTTATAATAATCAGACATACAAACTAGCGAGCACGCAGATTCCACTTCAGTGTCAAATTCCACCGCGAACTGTGTGAAGTCCTGCAGTTGCAAGATGAGTTGGGACTTTTAGCTAATTCATATTTACTAGGTAGCCTAAATAATAACCTGCATTTCATTAAACTATCCATAATAACCACCAGAATTGGGTCTGATGATATCTGTTTGACAAAAACAGAAAATACATATTGTGTTTAATTCAAGTTTACACCGTTTCATTGTAAGACAAACCGTGATACTCTGCGTTCCCATTATATATGTTCAAAACAAAACACAACCCAGTGTGACGACCCGCTGTTGTAGACTGCAATGAATACACCGTACACACACTTCAACACAGCCTGCGGACACCAGTCATTACTGCAGACATGTGACTGTATTCTACACCACCCACCAAATCATTAAAACCTCATTCCCCACGCTGCTTTTACATTCAAAGATGGCAAAAGCAGCAAAAACACCCTTTCAGCTTGTGTGTTTTCACTGGAGGGTGAAATAACAGGTTATTTATTCCAAAAGTAAATGTTAAAGCTGCAAATCAAAAAAGTTAAGCAATTCTCTGGTAGAAACAAGGGCCTCCAGTTTCTCCGTGTTTTATTGTTTCTTCTCAAATCGGTGACACATAGCACTTTTCTTGTCCTTGTTCAACGATTCATCCAACATAAACTAACACAAAACCAGGTTTAATGGTTGAGTGAGTATTGCGCTAAAATAGGACAAGGTCTGTTTAATGAATGTCCTTCAGCACTGTCAGGCCATTTAATCCCATTCATCTGCGTAAACCACTGTAAATGAATGAGCCCGGGAAAGGGCACATGAATGGCAGATTCTGCACAGGCATTTGTTGGCTTTACAGTAAGCAAAGTGGGTTACTCCAGGCAAGCTGGTTGATAATGGTTCACTGAGACTGGCCTGGAAAACATGAGCATGTCAGCATGTGAGTGTGTGACGCCATTACTGCATTTTTTTTTTTTTTTTTTTTGAGGGACACTGATGGGGAAAATTGACAGAAGGATGGAAACACAATTAACAGAATGAAAAATGCATGATTTAAAAGGATTCATTCAACATTA
>JAQNCA010000003.1:3811439-3826368 GCA_029783725.1 Acanthurus tractus
ACAAAGTGAGAGAGCAGGGAAACTGATACCTGTGATTCAGTCTAATTGCCAGCCTCACTACTTCTCCTGAGCACAAAAACAAATGCATCAGGTTAACTCGACAACATTCCTTGAAAGAAAACGTGGAATGAAGTCACACTTGGTTATGGTCACTGGTTTTGCTGATTTCCTCTGTGCAGTTGTCATGTTTTACTCAGGAAACCTGAGACTTGAAAGAAGCAGCCGTAACCTGGTTTTATTAGCCTGCATGTGTAGACACTCAAAATGCCAATAGTGAGGTAGAGCTGCAGAACTTTGGGAGGCTGTGAAGAAAACCCACCTTATCATACATTGAAAATAATAAAAACGCTTTCCATAATGTAATGCAGAGATTAAATTCTATACTACAGTCATATCATCTGTGGGTCATATGTTTAGAGAGATTTAAGCTAGCTTGTGGAAGGGTTCATGTGTGAGCAGGAGAGCGGAACACATGTGACGGCCTGTTTTACAGTAAAGATCAAATATTTAAACTAAATGTAACCATGACATCTGGTTAAAATAAACACGTTTGGACCTTACAGTTGGTGGTTTAGAATAAGATGAGTACTGAACCATGTCTGGATGGACGACTGGGGGTCAGCATGCTCGTCCAGACAACAATCTGTAAACTCTAGTAAACTGTGAAAGACCATGCGTGTGGTTTGAGTATGTTATGCAATGCCTGAGACTTTGGTTTGTGCTGATATACCACGAAAGTTTCAAGAAAGTGAAAGAAAGTTTTTTGGACGTGTACTTGGGTGTAGGTGTTTCTATGACAGCGTGCTCCGTCCAGAGCCCTCTTAAAGCTGGCAGTAAAGACGCTTTGCTGTGTCAAGCTAGAACTTTGGCTAGACACTTGCACATGCTCTCACAAGCAAGCACACAGCTGGATTTCACATCAGCTTCTACCATCATTACCCAACTGTGAAAAACAAACCCCAGACGCTACGTGTGTGTGTTTGTGTGTGTGTGCATGTCTGACAGTGTAAGGGGGCTGACCTTCTCATGCTGATAGAGCTTTACAGTTTGCTGAGGTCCCTCCCTCTAATTACCCTAAAAGCTCCGTCCCTGCGTATAGATATATATATTCTGGAGTGTTTGTGGGTTTCTTGTTGTCCTAAAAGTGTCTGAGTGATGAAAATAACATCAAACTAGAAAATAACGACATTTTTTTCGTCAGCTACAGTAGCTGGTAGATTCCTTACTTCATGAGGAAGTGTTTTTTTTATTTAAATGGCAAAATTACTGTGAAAATACTGCAGAAAAAAAGTCTATATAATATGTTTCAGTAAGTAACTTCAGACTGAAGCTGACCTCTCTAATGTGTTGAATTTCATTTAACAACTCTTCCAGTTTTCTAGTTTCTAACATTTTTGGCGTGTTACCCTTTAAAAGCAAACTGTTCCTTCCTGTGACCCATGGTCACAGTTTGCTTGTTCTCACTCTTAACCCCTCAGATGTGTCTACAACCCTTTCTGGTGTCCCGATTCCCTGGTTGAGGATCACAGTTCTAACGAGTGTGTTGTGTGTTGTTGTGAACTGTATTTTATAAAAGGAGCAAGAATACACACTTCCTCTCTTGACATCCGAATGCAGCGGTTGACGCACGATTCCCCACAAAAAGGCATAAAGTTCAATGGGTACGAGTATCCAAATCTGGCACTACATGGCTTACCGAGATGTCAAGGATGAACATCAATCTTACAAGCTAAAGTTGCTACAATTCTAATTTTGGTAACATGCTTTTGTGTACAAAGACTGATTCGAACCTAAAGGATAGGTTTGGATATTTTCAAGTCTATCTTAATTCAACACTCCCATGTTTTACATCAATGTAGGCTGAGAGCTTTAAAAGACAAGTGTGTAGCATTAAGTGGCATCCAGTAGTATGTTTGTAGATTGTAGCCGACAAAATATTCTCCTCTAGTGTTACGACACTGGCTTTTTATAAGTTCTACCAGACACCCATATTTTTAACCAGCCACCATTTTGTAATCACACTTAAATAAGTAGAGAAAAAGTTAAAATGTATTTGTGATTATCCATGTTGTACATGGACACACACGCACTCTTAAAATGCACAAATCAAACATGTTGGTGTGATTTTTTCCCTCTCTCTCTAGTCTCTGTTTTCCTTCTCTCCTCTACCTTCCTCACACCAAAGTTCAGCTATTTTTACTTGCATGGTTGGAAAGTAGAGAAACACTGTGGCGGAGGTAGAAGTGAAGCGTTGGACAGTGGGGGCTTTTTCTATGAGTCCGCACGGATCAAAGGCCTGGGGCAGAGAAATGTCCGTGAACACATACACAATGTGCTGTGTTCAAAGCCCGGAGGAACTGGCTGGTAAATGCAAAGTTTCCACTTAATGCAGGGTGCCAGTTAAAAGGCAAAAGTATTGAAAAGCCAATTGTTCACCTCCTTTACCCCCGTGCCAGGCGCTCTGAAGAGCCTGCTGCTTTCATATGAACTTGGCCAACCCGTGGCTCTTTAACTCAACATCTGAAAGTGCAGTTACACAAGATGAAAAGTGTAAGTGATCGGAATGAAGGAACAGAAAGACAGACCGACAGAGGACTCAAACACCACCAGAAAGAGAGTGTGAAGTGAAGCCAAAGACAGACTAAAGATAACAACTGAGAGGCATTAGAGGTGTGTGAGCTAGAGGGAGCTTTAGTTATGTAAGGAGCGGGGCCCACGCCGAGCCAGGCAGGGCCCTCAATCTACAGGCTTGTTTTAAGAAATCCTTGGTATTTCCACTGTCAAGATGAACATGTGTTCAGCACATGGCTAACCGAAAACTAAGTGCCTCCCCTGCCTCTCTTTTTTCCCCCTCTCTGTACCACACTCCAACATAAACTGGGTCATAGGCACAATCCCACCATCTGTCAGAGATCACTCGCCTTCGGTTTCAGCATTCCTCAACTGTGAAGACCCCCGCCGGACCGCGCACATGTGCACACAGCCACACCACATACACAGATACTCACACCCATACCCGCTCACTCACACACACACACACCAAGGGGCCGTCCCTGAACTACATGAGACATGAAACTGACTGTCAACAGTCAGTCTAAATGGAGAAAGCGGCGGACAGCCCCACCAGCAAACGTCCCAGGGTCTTCACTACAGACACAAGAGTAGTCAAAGTCAAATTTACCGCAAATGCAAGGAACACAGTTGCTGTTACTGAGCTGATGAACTCCCCAGCAACTGCATGACAGCAGCAAAAGAGCATCAAAATAATGAGCAAGACGAAAACAGAAATGAGACAAAGGTTTTAAAACTATGTACAGGACCAACAGAAATCCAATCATTTTAACTCAGTGGAAGATTTTAATATATATTCATTTTGAAATTGAATAAAGTAAATAACAAGGTACAACCAGGTAGTGTTTATATTCTTTATCCATTTATATTAGTGTTATTTTTGGGTGGAATTGACCATGATGGGTATGCTTTGTGATGAAGCATATCTGCTTTGTGAACACAAGGCTCAACTGATTTATTACAACCAAACCTGAGCTGATTGCTGAAACAGTGGAAAGTATGTGATAACATGGTGGTCGATTTGCTTTGTTTTGATCACAGGAGCAGATACATAAGCCACTGCCTTTTCCATTCCCACTTCTGAAGTTTCAAAACTTCACTTGCTAAGCAAGCTTAGACAGTGTGAACCAGCAAAGGTTGAGCAGTTGCGAATGTGCAGAGAGGGTTAAGCTTGCGCCTGTCCCAGTCTCGTGCCAGCAGGCCTGGATTTAAGCATGCGGAGCAGCAATGCTCCATGTATTTTTACAATTCCTCATTAAAACATGAGTCAAACGCAGCGAACCATCAGTGCATACTCACCATCAAGAAGACTGATCTTTGACCCACACAGACACACCAACACATCGACAAAGGCTCCTCTGGTCACCACACATTTGTTTTGTCTGAAACAAAAGAGTAAACAACAACAAAAAGGTGTTTCTTTTAAATAATTCTCTTAACAAGTTAATCTTGTATTATTGAATAAGTGCTGCTTTTCACTTGGTACAAAATAACTCAAGAAAGTTGGGTTGACACAAAAAAGATTAACTCTGGATCTGGACTTGTTGCGTAAAAACAACAAGTTTGTGAGCTTTATAATAAAGGTCCCCCTTTAAAGTCTTAACTACCTCGAGTTAGAGATAACACTCCGGCCTCTAGTCACTGATGACCTTTTTTGCCATTTAGATCAAAGATGAAGATTTTCTCCAGAAATCGGCTCTTCTCACCACAAACAGTTCAAATGGGTCATTAGACTTTTGTAACTCCATGAATCTAACGTGTCTATTCCTAAGAGAAGCTTCATGAATGGGTGTGACTGTGTGTGAT
Organism: Acanthurus tractus; assembly: GCA_029783725.1. NCBI lineage: Eukaryota > Metazoa > Chordata > Actinopteri > Acanthuriformes > Acanthuridae > Acanthurus > Acanthurus tractus. The sequence continues at coordinate 3,815,817 of JAQNCA010000003.1, forward strand.
TTCTGAGGACTGATGTCATTTGCCCTGTACTGATCAGCTGTGGTTTGGAACTGGCAAAAGCAGCTGATAAAAGAAATGGGTTTTGTAAAATGGAAACTTCAATCTTTACATTGGATACAATTATTTTATCTCTAGCCACACTTCCAAGCTTTTACCGCCATGATATCACCCACTGGTTTGTGAAGCCTCGAGTTTGGTATTATGGCTGTTACCATCACCTTTTTAGAGCCAGAACTTACCACATTTGAATGAGAGGGTAGAGCTGAGGAGGATACACAGTGGTGTGAATCTGTCATGATTGTATTTGACTGAGGGCCTGAGGACATTGAGGACATGCTGTGGCAGTGACCTGTCAATCAATGGGACGCCACACTCTAAGAATACCCTGCAATATCCTGTTTTATTCAATACGGGATCATAACTTAACAAATGAACATCATTTTATATGGAGAGGACTTCTAACTAGCGTGAGACCTGACCGAAGAATTAGGGTAGATTTCATAGACTCCCATAAAACAGTGTTCTTTCTGCAACCAATTTTTTGCTGCATTGTTGGCCATTAGAAGAATGCTTATGGAAATCAAACATGTTTTTGTTTGAGATAAACATAAATTCGGAGCCTGTCAATAGTAGTTCAAAGCTGTGCTTGCATGACTTGTTCCTATTCTGTCTACTTATGTTTATATTAGCTACTGTGTATCTCCCAGCAGTCAAATCCAGACTTGTGACAGCAGGAAAAACACAGGTGTTCCCACAAACATGACAATGGTTCAGTTCTATTCATTTGTCTCGCTAAGCCATGATGCTTCTCTTTCATCGACCCGATTCAACTGATCAGCTTGTCATCAAGCTTGATAACAACCCATTCAATTGAACCAGGTGTGCTGGAGCAGGAAAAAAATCCAAAATATGTGAAGCAGGAACACCGGATCAGAGACACATGATTTCTAAAGATATTTTTAAAGGAACACGTTTGAATAATTATGATACAGGCAGACCCTCACGTGTTTGTCATGAATATGTGTCAAGACTTTTCCATTTCTTACTATAACTCAACATGATCACAACGAGCAGTGGTTATGAGCTCAAGACCCAGATGATGCAGAATGAGCATCTAATGATCAATTATGCTTATTATCAATTGACCTGTTAATTAGGCAACAATTTAGTCTGTAGAAAGGTGAAAAAAATGCCTTTGAAATTTCTCTAAGTCTAAGATGATTTCTTTAAAATATACTGATTTGTACAACCAACAGTCATACACTCAAAATAGTACATTTTGAACCATAATCATACCATCATAACACAGAGGAAACCTAACCCTCGCTTTGAACATGCTAGAAGCAGAAGTGTGGGACATTTATACTTCATATATGTCTAAAAACAGTTTCTTTTTCAACTACAGCTGATGGTGTTCTGAAGTATTTTAGAATCCTGATGTGTCCAAAAGTGGTTTTGGATTGTTTATAGTTGTTTTCATGGTTTTTAAAAGCTCTTGCGTTTATTGAAGAGGCATTTAAGGTGTCGTCTAGGATGAAACCTTTTTCCATGAAGACAACAGAAGTGAATTGCATGATTGTAGCTTTATATTTGGTTTGATTCTGTGGCATATTTTTGTATCCGTCTAACTTCAGATGTCATTGTAAGTCATTGTTACAGGTCTGCCTGTCGGGTTATTTTGGACAGGACACTTTGGAACACATTTTTCATGAGGCTTCTCTGGTTAATTTAAGCTGAAATTAAATACAAAAGTAAAATAATGTAAAACTGGCTGATTGTTTTTGGCATTCATCCTGTTTGTTAGAGAATGTTGCCATATTTGGAGAGATGATTAAAGACATTTAAATGCCAACTACCCAAACAAAAAGTCACTGTATTTCTGGGTCAACAGCTTGCAGGAGAAGATGCAGAACAACACAGCGATGTGTGTTTTTGTGTGTTTTTATTTGTGGTGAATCTCTTAAGCTTTGGTGTCTGGAACCATCACATGAGGTGCCTGCAGCTGTACGATCATGGATTTGATTAATTCATTTAAAGTGTACACACACTCACACACACACACACACACAAAAACAAGCAAAGACTTGAGAAGAGGAACCAGTTGTAATTATTTCCTCGCTCTTCGCAGACACACAATAATCGATTTACTGTGCAACCTAAGACTCTCTGCTTTCACAACAGTCACGTTATCAAATTATTGCTGTTACTTTTTTTGTAAAGGCTGACTTAAATATGTTATGTGTATCTGCCTGTGGCTCATAAGTGAAGCAGCATGTGCGGGCAGTGTGAAGTTTGTGTGTGTGTGTGTGTGTGTTCAGCTTATGTGTGCTCTCAATCAAGTGTATAGTCACAGTGCTGTGAGGGCTAACAAGTGAGAGTGTGTGTGTTTGTCTGTATGTGCTTGTGTGAGTGAGTGTGTGTGTGTGTGTGTGTGTGTGTGTGTGTGTGTGTGCGTGCAAGCGTGCGTCTGTGCATGTATGTGTGTGAAAACAAGGGAGACAGTGTGTGAGCTTGACGTCACGTTTTCATCACTCAGATATTAATAAGACACACGCCCCCACACAAACTCCTATACACACTTTACACACACACATACAAAATACACGTGATGGAGTAAAGAAAGAGGGCTGGGGAAGAGTGTGTGTGTACGTGTAGCTTCAGTGAGAACACATTTGGCCAGGGATGAGTCCTATGAAGTGGACCGAGTGTGTTTGTGTGTACGAATGTGAGGTTGCATTAGCAAATACTGTGTAAGAAGCTGAATCATTGGATCACAATCCAAACAATACATTGGAGAGGCTTAGTATGTTGGTACAAGGAGTCATGTACCAGTACAAAGCCAAAGTCAACTGCAGTGAACTAGACGAGTGTCTGCAGTCATCGTTACAGTGTTGACACCCTCTTGGAGCCAGAAAAAGTCCAAAATGACACAATGCAGAGACGGTGTGAGGCCAAAACCCAACACTGACTCAGACTAGACCAACAATGCATTCCATCTTTTTTGGAAGGTGGCTGCTTCAAATTAGTGGTGTTCTCGAGGAGAGAGGAGGTTTTCTTTTCCCAAAAACAGAGATCCTCTGACCTGTGTTGTCCTTAGATCCGGGCGCCGGTCTCTGTGGTGTTGTATGATCAAACAGACAGACTGCGGGCGCGCTCTGGTGAGCAAGAATTCACCTCGTCATCTTAATAAAGACTCATCAGTGTAATCAAGCGGTGCTAGCAGGGCTAGTGTTGCTAACCCAGCGACCTCGTGCTATCTGTTGTGGGCCACAGTGCAGGGAGAGAGTGGAGACCCACGCCTGACCTCAGCCAGGCGGGGGGGGGGGGCCCACACGGTAATCTGTGCCCCATCTTGAGGCCTCGTTCTTGGGCGAGAGGGCCAGAGGTAGAGGGGGGGTGGTGGTGGGGGGGCTGCGGATGGGACAGCAGGCGGTCTCTTTGAAATGGAAGCCTGAGCAGGACATGAAGCGGACACGACCAGGGAGGGGATGAACGGTGAGACAAGGAGCTATTCTTCTAGTCGGCCAGTCGGAAGAGCGGGAGGGATGCTTATCTGTGCATGCATTTGTGTGCGTGTGTGTGTGTGTGTGTGTGTGTGTGTGTGTGTGTGTGTGTGTCTAGGATTACCGAGAGGCGAGCCACATGCGCTGACAGAGGGATTGGTTGATGCCATTTCCTGCTGGCAAGGGTCTGTGTGAGTCAGTCTGGTAGGAACGCAGCAGAAACAGCACCTGCATACACACAATTCGCACACTCTTGAATTGATACACATGAGAACTATTATCCGTTAATTTACATATGAGACAGAGTCAGACCCCACAAACGAAAATGTTAATTAGTGTGTTCACCGCTAAAAAGAAAAGCGACCTGGGTTCTCAAAGCACAGAAACTGAAACCAAAAGACACCCTGGGCACGCTGACACTCCCACAGTGTGTGTACATTCAGCGTGATGGGTGATTCTCACAGCAATGAGGTCCTTGATTTGGCTGGAGCTTTTCCCTGTGGAAAGAGCATGTTCTTCCTGCATCTGTGTGGGTTCCCTCTCAATGTGCCAGTTTTCTACCACAATCTTGAGACATGCAGAAACTCTCAATGCTCTGAGGTGTGAATGTCTGCCTGTCTGCATTTCATCCTGCGATCGACTCACACTTCAGAGTTGAGGCTGCAACTTGCCTTATATAATCTCAAACAGGCTCCAACCTCAAAAGGATAAACAGGTCCAGAAAATGGATGTTTTGACAAGCCTTGATGCACAGCCAACATTCACTTCACAATAACTTCTTAAGGTAGAATTATTTTCAAGGGGCTTTTTTGTTTGTTTTGGTTTTTTTACATCTATGAACATACTGTATTTGCAGAGGTTTCCTACAGCGAAGGAATCAGCCTTGCCTAAAATAAGGCACATTTTGAATGTTTAAAAATACATGTTCTTGAGGGAAAATGATGGTAGCACTACATTGCACAGAGAAGACCATATTAATTAGTCAGCTAGTAAGTACAACGCTGATAAAATTAGATTCGAAGCTGTCAGATTTAGTTCAGCAGGTGATTAAGTGACCAGTTGCATTATAAATTTACTTCATGGTAATTAGACAGCACAGCATGTCTTAATTTTGAGAAAGTCAAAACAAACAAAAAAGTCTATTACAATCTGGTGCTGATGCCCTCCATATGTTATTTAGTCCCTCACTAAATAATATATCAGGCTGAAGTTAAGTCCACTTAACCCGACTGATTCTGAGTCAGCTTTAAGCTAGTTTAGCGATTGTATAAAGGAATTTTTTTTTTATTTGCAGATTGGACATCAGTGGCTCCGATCAGCACAGTACTGCACTTATAAAACATTAAATGTGGTAATTTATCAAACATTTACGTTCAATGACAAAGAATATATGTGGTTATTCGATGATAGTGAAATTTACTTTTAGCACAGGATATGTAATGTGTGTACAGTGCATTATATTAGAAACATGCTCAAGCTGGTTCTACTTTTTCAAAATCCACCGTAGGTCATTGAAGACAAAAATGGGAAATCTCATTAAAATTGATTCGGTACCTACAGGAGCACATTTTTTTGTTATAAATTAATTTTTCGAAGTTTTATTTAGGACTGAGGTAGAACAACAGTTTGGGTGAGTCTTAACAGAGTCCCTCCAAGATGAACACACACATACACACACAACAAAAACATGTCTGAAAACACGATGTTGAGTCAAACAGCCAGAGGCATGTTAATACTACACAGTTATCTCAACAAATGCTGGGCACTGGAAAGTATTGTTTAACCACAAAATAAACAGGCAACCCCTTCTAGATAACCATCCTTCCTGTCACTTGACCCCTGGCCCCCATGTTGGAAACATGTGACTTAAAACATATGTAAACACCTATAGCAACTGTAATGTATGTACGATTACATAAAATGTTTAGAGATTCCTCAAAAAATACCTTTAAGATCAAATCATTTTCTTCATTGTGGCTGATGTGACAGTGTGTGACTGAGTCTGTTTGTAGCAGGTGGACTGGGGGTTGGGAGTGTAAAGAGGCCAGGACACAGGCTGGCTGGTTGGCTGGTTGGCTGGCTGGCTGGCGTGTGTATTCTGGGCCTTGGTAAGTATACTCTTTAAGTCGGGGCCATGGCCACAGACCAGTAGGAAGCCATTCATTACGCTGTGCAGGGAAGGAAACGTGGGGAAAAACCAGGCCGACCACGTAGCACCAAGCCTGGCCACTGAGTCCTGGCCTGCCCCTTCTCTTCTCCTGCAGTCTCCACGCCCAGGCAACACCCACTGGCTCATACAAACAGCTTCCACACCCCTTGGTTCTTCTTCTTCCTCTTGCTGTCACTCTTGGGCTTGGGTGGGCTTTTATGCCTTCGATGAACCGGTTCTGGAAGTAATTCCTGAACCAAGTATTGAACCTTTCCAAATGATTCCACTGTCAAAGAACTGCTTAAAAGGATCCGTCATGCTTGTACTTGTCACTGCAAATACTAACTGAGCTTCTTATTGACTACCTTAAATCTCATGTTACTCAAGGAACAAGTCTAAAATTTCCAGCTTCAGTTCTGGTAGAATCCCAGGTAACGACCTCCTGCCAATCTGCAAATGTGCTGTCCCATCCACCTTTTTGTTCAATACAGTACTGAATACAGGATACAGTACATTCAATACAACACAATAATGCATTCAATACAGAATAGAATAATCTTGATTATCTCTCTTGGACAAGTGTTATCACATCTGTTTTGGAGCTAAGTGTAGAGTTATTTTGTTAGACTGGCAACAAGCCTGACAAGCCTTAAATCAGTGAAATCAGTTACATTCTGGCCACTTGAACTGGCAGGATTACAACCCAAACATGACATTTCGAGGGCAGAGTAATGTCACCATTTAAACCCAACCAAGACTAAATGGAACCCAAAATTATAAGCAGTCAGAAGAGTGAGGAGGTTCAATTTTAGAAAAATTTATAAGATAAATAAATTACTTCTCTATCAAATGCAGCTTTGGGTTTTAAATTGACAGCTTTCAATTAAACTTGGTGGTCACAAATCATCTGACCTGCAGCTAAACTTTACGACAATCATGTTGTGTAAATTTCTGGCCACCAGCAACACAACGTAGATTCTCAGTCATTGCTAGAATGCCTCGTGGTAATTGTTTTGTGTTGGGTGCTACTACATGTAATTATGAAATGATTGATTTTTTTCAGAAGCATAAGCAGCTTACTAAAAGAAAAGGTTCGTCGCAGCACCAGAGCGAGCACTAGTTCCAGTGTGACAGCAGAGTCCTATGTGTTCCTTCCTACTCCCTCCACTCCTCAGATACACCTCATCCACTTGGCTGGGAAGTCCCTGCATGGGAAGCTCAACCGGCTCAATCCAGCCCAGCATGGAGAAAACCCGGAATATTTATAGAAAAAGCTGCCTCCCTGTTCCTCCTCTCAAAGACAGAGTACAGAACTACACCCCATGAGGGAGGAGATGCTGGGATTGAATCAAGCATAAATGAATGGAAGGCGATAGGATGGCGGCGCAGGGACCTGGTGCAGGCTAATTACTGTTCACCAAATTTTAGGATTTTCCCTTTGACCTTCCTTTCTTCAATAAACATTTAAATATCTACAAGTGAATTTAATTGAAGAAAGTTAGAGATTTAAAGGTGTTTTGAAGTTTTCTTTTTGGTAAAAAAATAAAGTTTCCTTTTACATTTATTTCTTCTCATTGAAATGCACTGTGTGTACCCTTATGGCTGAACAAACATGTTTAATACATTTTGTTCTCTACAAACATTTGCAAAAACTGATTTCTCTGTATGAAAAACTAGAATTCTTTGCAACCATGTCTGTTAAATAGTTATGTAAGCACTGATGACCTATGCGAGTCTTGACCTTTGTAGTTTATATCAAGAATATTTTAGGTAGGATTGTTTAGACTGTTTTTTGATATTTTTTCCCATGGGTTTTGTGCACTCACACTTCAAAATTTTTACAAAACTTTATGAATACTCCTACTCTCTTATCCAGTTATCAATAATTTTCACTTAAAAATGCATTCCCATCTTACATTTGACTCTAAATATATTTTCACAAGATAATTGTTAACTTTGTTTTTTGGTGCTGGAAGCTATTGCAGTGTTTTTTTTTTCTTTTTTGGCAGCTAACTGCTGTCTGCTTCTGCTGTTGTAAATGAGGTTAATGAAAACAAGGGTAAAGATGTGGGTTGTAAAACTAAAACAGTTGGCTAAGGGATGTTAAACACTAAGTGGGTAGACTGCTGAGCTAAATGATAGCTACAAGTTCTTCACTGCAAGTAACACATTTCACACTAGATATATTAACATCCTTCATTATCGATATAAAGATATTAAAAAGTGCAGCTTAAATTCACCTATATCTTTTCTGCTTTGTGATCACAGCAGCATAAATCAACCCCCCTCCTCCCCTTTGAGTTGCAACTTCAAGGAGCAAAAAGAAAAAAAACTTGGTGTGGCAGTGCTAAATATGAAAAATTTGTGTGCCTTGTTTTCTAGTGAGACGTTTAACTACTTGTGCGTGTGTATGTCGAGCTCTGTGTAAGTGTGTGTTGCAACAAGCCTTACTCCTCTTTTGGGCCTGGTAAAAATAGTGGTGGTGGATGTGAGGTCCCTTCAGACTCTGTTATCAGCCTGCCCTGCTGTCCCTCCCACTGCCGCAACCACAGACTGACCACATGCTGCAGCGAGCATGCACGCACACGCACGCGCACACACACACACACACACAGGCACAGAGCAAGTGCAAGTGCAAATAATTGCACACCAATTCATGGCTCAGTCCAGTAAAAGACATGCACAAAGAAACATATAAATCGGCATTCACATAAAACCAGATAGAGGTTAGGGAAAAGTGTGGACGCACCCAATTAGGCAAAAAGAGATCCCAATAAAGACAGGCTAAATATAAAAAAGAAACAAACACACTCTCTTGCTCTATATAGTCATAGTCTTGCACAAACAGAGCTTATATGCACTGCAGACATCAAGTCATACTCCCTCACATACGCATATGCACATGGGTGTGACAACCAAGTAATTTAGTGGTGTGTGTAGGTCTGTGCATCCAAGAATTGTGTTACTACATCTTTGTCAAAAGTTAGAACAGTGTATCTTAAATGGCCCCAAGGGAGCAGTATGTTATATCCATTATGTTCAGAGATTTTTTTCACTAAAGGGATTTAGTGTGTGTGAGTGTGTGTTTGTGTGTTTGTGTGAGTGGAAGGGTGACACTAAAGAGTAGAGTTCTAATAACAAACACAGGGGTAAGTTTATTGAAGTTTCTACATCCCAAAACAATAACTAAAATTAAACAGCCTATTTACAAAGTCTTTATACACATTTGATAAAAGCCAGAATTAGTTGATCTACTCAGTCCAGTTTACATTAAGATGAGAATACATGAGAATAATCTTCTCTATAAAAAAGCTTAACTTCTGACTACAGTGTAATATTATCAATAAAAAAAATATCTTAAAGTATTTACATGTGTTATAATGACCAATAAAATTCACCAAATTGTCTCCTTTGCAGTACACAGTAACCTTTTGCACAAGTGGGAAGAGTGCAGACCAAAGCAATGTGGCTAAAACTGGCAAATGTGCTTCTAACTGCTCTCTCTCTCTCTCTCATCCCACTAGTATTACACATGGAACTTTGGAAGCTGATGTATGTTTATTACTGAAAAATGCAGTTAAAAAGCTCTTAAAAAGCAAAAGCTCCTAAGAAAAAATGGTTTCACTGACTTCCTGGACTCAAGGTTGAAATCTTGTCCTTGATTTTCTAAGAGAAATTTGTTCAGAAGTATTCGGTGAAATTCGGGGGCTCTAAAGATTTGAAAAAGGTTTATCAAATACATACAAAGAAGATATTTTAACTACCACCAAAATAACACTGAATGGTTTTCTATTACTCCATGCATTGAGAAACCTGAAGTGGCTCAAGTCACGATTAATGTGCTCTGCGGAAGAAAAAACAAAAATAAAAACCAACAAAAAAAGATCCTGAAGTGTGAGTGGCATCATTGCAGATATGGCCTTAACGTCACTAGTCTTATCAGAGTATTCTGGATTTTGGTTAGGGTTTAAACTGTAATTATCAAACATGTCATTGCCATTTACAACCTAAAATTTGGTTGTGCAACAGGAAATGGAATGGATACTGATCAGAAACCCAATGAGCAGGCTTACTGAGAGGTGACTTAATGTGGATGTTGCAACTTGTTAGCTTGTCGCACAAGCCTTCACCGGTCTCATTTGACACTAGATAAAACTTTTTTATTAACCTGCCTCAAGCTTGCTCTGCAAAATGGATGAGCCATGCTAATTCTACTTTGATTTCATCCACAGCGTTTTCTCGTTTATTTTTCTCAGTGCAAGACGCAGCGCAGACAAGTTCAACAAGCGAACGACGACAAGCCACCTGGTTGTTTGCTTTTTTCTTAAGTCACATTTGATCATGCATGTTTTTGTGTGCTCCATCAGCCCTGGAAACACTACTCTGAATGGTTCAGTATAAACACTGAGTGTGTGGTCCTGAGTTTTGACTGATCATCAGGTGTTTGCATTCTTAAGATTAAAATATTAATGGTTGGTTATTATGTCTGTGGCTCCCACATTTTTAAAACCTGTTAAGAGCTGAAAATCCTCTAGTGCGCACCAGGTTCTAGGCGGAGAAGAACAGCATACACAGAGTGGCCGACCCTGAAGTATTGTTACTGTTGATCCATGTCCATAACCACAGTGTATGGCAGACTTCCTTATGAGGCCTTGCCAGCATACAATGTTACCATTTCAAAGCTAATGTCTGACAGCAGTCGGACACCTGAGATTCTGTCTGGATTAGATGCTTTTAATAAAATCAAAACCTGACAGGCTTGGTGGTCGAGCCCACACAGTTTTCACTAGCTCGACTCTGAGGGTTTTTCTTAAACAGCAAACGACCAGCCAAAGGCAGCAGTAACAACAAGATAGTTATTGGAAGACAGCATGAAAGAATGCAGTTGAGAAAAAAAAAA
>JAQNCA010000003.1:3923116-3937816 GCA_029783725.1 Acanthurus tractus
GGGTTTTTTTTGGTTTGGGGTGGGGGTTAAAAACAAACCCACCTTTTTTCCGGTTTTTCAATTTTTTGGTTTTTTCCCTTTTTTTTATTTTTTTTTTTTTTTTTTTTTTTTTTTTTTTTTTTTTTTTTAGCTTTTCAATAAATCTGTATTAAAAAATTCCGGCGATATTTTTGACTGAAATCGACGCTAATGAAACAAAATTTCAAAGTTTCTATGACGTGTACACAACTTGTGGTTTATTGTCTGAAAACCTCATTGTGTCTCAGATATTATAAAAATGTGCAGTTTCCTGTGGGCTGTGGTTTATAGAGATCTTACCTCAAAGATCCGTACTCATGCAGGATGTAGTGAGTTATGTCAATGTATCGTTAAATATTATATATATTGTTCACTTTCTTGCTCTTATTTAGTACTTATTATTTGTTGTTCTTTATTCTTATTGCTGCTTTTTTACATGATGTCTTTTACTGTCCACTTGCTGCTGCACCAATGCAAATTTCCCCATTGTGGGACAAACAAAGGAATATCTAATCTTATTCCTACTTCCAATTATTAGATTATATGTTTGTAGCTTTAGCACCTTGTTGCATGTGTACCTTCAGACAGACATTATACATCTAATATAGTGCCACATTCAAGTTTTTTTGTCAAATTTGTATGTTTTTGTTCATGTTTTGATGTCATCCACGATATCATCCACCTAAAAGACCACAATGTGTGCACAAAATGCCCAGTGTTTAATTAAATAAGTCCAGAGGTGTGTCTTGTTTATCATAGGCTGAGAAACACTTTGTGACATGATGACATCATCAACTGCCCCAGCAGGCATCTTACATGACAGAAACCAGAGGCTGGGAAAACACATCTCAGGTATTTTGAGTCACACTCTGTTGGATGAAACAGCTGACTCACATATGGCTCATAAACATGATCTGTCTGAAAGGTATTCTCACCAAAAAATTACCTAAATTTTATATCCTAGATATTAGTTGATGCCAATCAATAAGTAAATGGGTATCATTAAAAACAAAGAAAACAAAAAACAAAACAAAACAAAGACACTCAACAGAATGGCATAGAATCTAATAAGGTTCACTGATGAACTTACATTTTTCTATATTACCAAAAACAGAGAAAAATCACAAAACGAAGACAGCAGAAGAGTCCAAAGAAGTAGTGGTACCAGACAACACAGTCAATTATATGACTTACATACTGACATTTTTACTTCTCTGCCTATGTTTTCTCTAATCACAGGCTAAGTTACCACAAGAAGTATTTGATAACATAGTCTAGTCTTTAAGTTTCTCCTCTAAATCATGTATTGTGCCACTCCATCTGGTAGAAAAAGTCTTACCAGTGACTACACCAGTTACTGCACTGCTTTTTTAATATTTGTAACATTAATGTGTCTGTGTATCTTACCTTATAGTATGTCTGGTGTCTCCTTCAATGAAATCTTAAGGCTTATGTCACTGCTGTTTATCCAAATGTGGATCACATTACTAAATACTGGCATTTATTCCTTTTTAAGAAAGCAGCATTCACTTGAAACATGATCAGCTTTTCTGTACCACTTATCAAATCTTGGAACTAATAAAACCATTAGGATTTAACTGCACTGTATCATCTTAACATGTTTTCTCAGTTTGTTCAAGAAAGTATTATTTTCTCAATCACAATGGCTCTATTGTCCTCTAGCAAACCACTGAAAATACTTTATATAGGAAAAGTAGTTTATTAGACTTTTTCAGTGGTATGACTGCAGAGAGGGTAGTCAATAGTACATACTGAACAAGTTTCTCTTCTACACAATTTGCAGACATTTCATGTAGAGAATCAAACACAAAGGAACAACTTGAAATACATGTTGAAGTACCTTGGTTATGGCCACTAACACAGGTTTAAATAATGACTTAACAACTTCATTGCTGCTATGTTTTATTTCAGTGAGCCATAGCCTTGTCAGAATATTTTGCCTCCTCATGGAGGAGCAGAGTTTTGCTAATGTGAACAGTGACCCCTGTGGTTGAAAAGTTGTAGCTCAGCACAAATTCACACTGTCCTATTTCTCCAATAAAAACACCCTGAAGTTTCTTATTGTGTAATGTTAGAGTTTTGAAAAAAAATGAAATCATTAAATTTTACTTCACTAGGAAATACTAGAGAAGGAGTAAACAATGTAAATGAATAATAACTTTGAAAAGCTGTTATTACAGTAAATTTGGGAAGCTACATTTTTTTTTAATGAGCTGACTCCTCACTTCTCACAGTAACATTTTCTACCATAGCTGAGTTTCTCCTCCATCTATAGCACAGAGAACTATATAAGAGCTCATTTCTTTCACAAAGTGACACATTAAGTGTACTTAACTTTATTACTTTTCCTTAAACTTTTAACATAAAGGAGCCCTAAACTGACAAAAATACAACTAAGATTCCCATTTTACAAGAATCCCAAAGTTACTTGTTGATTAGCTTTTTGCTTTTATATATTACATGAAGGAAAGTCTCTGCCATGAAAAGCAGCGTATGAAAAGCGTTATGGCAGAATTAAATTATTCCCTGTTGGCTGGGGAAAGTGAAGAAAGTGGACAGGGAGATGTATGTTGACATAAATAGTCACTGAACAAAAAGATTTATAACCACAGTCTACAACAGCTAAGTCAGACTTTATGCTAAAAAAATTAGCTACAAATTTGTATTTGCAAAGACCAATGTGTTATTGCCTCTAACTAACAGTGGTAGTAGCCAACATACAGAGACATAACTTAATGTGTTTGTTTGGTAGAATTTACAAAAAAGTCCCAGATTATTATGATTTGTCATGATATGCATTTCAAAAAGTTTAGAAAGTTTCTGACAACATGTCACAAATAATGACCATTTTTAAGGGAGCTTTGGGGCAACAAAAAGTAGTGTTTGTAAAGTTTTCTATGTTAACCATTAAAAAAAATGTCTTCTCTAAGAAACTTAATTCCTATGGTAAAGTTAGTTTTAAACATGCATTCAAATAAATGCAAAATGTTAGCAGTTAGACACACTTTTAGAAGATGGAGTAGCTGGCAGAGCCAGACCTGTGTCCCTACAGTGCTGTGTCACAAACTGATGTTTCTTACAATGATTGAAACAAACTTATTTATTGTATTTAATGACAATTTTACAAGAAGGCATGAATGATAAAGAATTGTCACAAAAATTACACTGTCCTGTCCTGTTTTCATGTCTACAGTGAAGAGGACAAACTATGGCCTTAGGGAACGGGTCTACTTATTGTGCAAAAGCTGACACATAAGCAGGGGAATATGGGTGTTCCCCTTCCCAGAGGTTTAAGATGTCAGGGCAGTGCATGGCATGGTGAGGAGGGCCATTGTCCTGAGTCCCAGGGGTGGAGGAATCAAGACAGAGGTGGAGGAGAAGGAAGCGGAAGATGCTGCCTGACGACAGAGGTTTGACTCTGCGGGGAAAGACGCATAGAAGGGGAGAGATCCAGAGGAGGGGAGTCTGCACTTTCTCCCCTACAAAGACCACCAGGAGACGGGAAAATATGCGGTGAGTAAAAAAAAAAAAAGCAGTATTCTGTACTTTTCTCTTCGTCTCGTAAAAGTCATTGGTTCCCCTTTTAATGGTGGCTGAAATTTGTCATGGCTCTTTAAAGCTACAGAGATTCATCAGTGAAGTCATCATGAATCCTTTGAAGTGACCCTGTCCCAAATTTTATATTCCATAACTTTTTTGGGATCCATCTTACGTAAATGATCAACCGTGGTATGATTAAAGCATAAAGGCTTCATTTGAATGCAAAGTAGGAAAACTGATTCATTGCTATATGATTGAGTTCATGACATACTTTTGTAGTGAAATCTTCAGTGTTGCAAACCCTGTACAATAATAAGGACTTAGACTGTACTGTCCTCTGTGAGTGATGAACTGATGATCAGGTAAACATAGCCAGTGTATGAGTTAGTTGTTTAGGTCTGTTAGCGAGAAAATTGTGAAATTAAGAGTTTTGTTAATTAAGCTTTTCTATGATTGAAAATTGTCCAACTAAAACCAATTATTCAAAACAAAATCCTGTACAAATGAATAACAACAATGACAGTGGAACACTTTAATCTCCTGATAAATTGGCTAACATCAAATGTAGTTAGCAGTAGCAAAGGTAAACCAACATAATCTGCTCCTTTAAAGTACAACAAAGACATCATGAATCCCTTTAATGTGACTCCATTTTCATTTAAAAAGCCTTGGCATTGATGGTAGGCAGTTTTTTTTATGGTACCCTTGGGCAGAGCCAGGCTGTTACACACTGTTTACTCTTTTTATTCTACACTAAGCTAACCAGCTGCTTGGTTTAGCCTCATAATTAATTGACAGACATGGGAGGGGTATCATTTTTCTCATTTAAAGATTCTACAAGACAAATATAAAAATAAATATTCTACACAATGCCAAAGTTTTTTTCTTCATTAGGATAAATTTTAAAGAATTTACCCTCATAGTAAGAGATCAAACAAAAGGGGAGCTTAGTACAAGGGAAAAGCTGAGTGTTTGCTAAAATGGAAAAAAATGGGATTTCAAAATGCTTGAGGCATCATTGTTTTAAAATGTAGGTTGACTTTTCCTGGTACACTTTAAGGGTATAAACAGTTAACCCCTTTCCACTTGTACTCGTTGCTGTCCATTGGACAGTGGTGGGGGGATGGGGTTGCAATTATGCAATGGGAATCTGCCTCAGTGCTCTCCCTGTCTACCAGAATTACCTCTTGAAATACAGACAATAGTCTTGCATGGCCCGGAGAGAATAGCATTTAGATGGTAACCTAATCAGAATAGACAGGGATTGTTGTCAAGATTCCTATAATCCTGCCAAACCACTTCTTTGAGCCATTGCCTGTAAAAATACTGGGATGAGTGACGGAGAGACCTGCACTGTGGAAAATCTGTTTTTTAAACAAGAGCCTACTGGTGAGTCTAATCTTACATCATTTGACCCAAAACACCTTGAATGTAACTTTATTTCAATCTATCCCAAAAAGTGTACTGGCAGAGAGTCTGGAGAGTTTTTAGACTTTTTAAAAAAAGGGGGATGCAGCTTTCTTAAATCATTTGATTAAACCTTGAAACCAAATAGTCCCAAACAGTGCTCACCCACAAGGCTATGCTGATTTCACAACACTCTGTTGAAAAGGTCCTGTTGCCTTCAAAAGTGCAATTAAAATTATCCACTAACGCCATGTACTGTAACACAGACAATGGTCCTGCATGTCCTGGAGAAAATATCAGCATTTAGAAAGTAACCTAATCAGAACAGACAGGGATTGTTGCCTGTAAAAATACTGAAATAGAGAGACGGACAGACTTGCATTGTGAAAAAAACAACTTTTTATACTCTAGCATTCTGGTGAGTCTAATCTGATAACTCTTATAACCCCTAACACCTTGAATATAATATCATTTTCAACCTCTCCTGTGGTGGCAAAGACTGTCTAGTCTGTATCTGTCAGATAATGAAGGTCTTAAATCATGTTTGGACCATGAACCTGAAAAGTCCCACACGGTTCTCACCCACAAGGATGCATTCACTTCACAACACTCTGCTGAAAAGGTCACACTGCCTTCACAAGCTCAGTTAAAATGCTTTTAAAATACAAAGTAATTTAAAGTATTAAAATCTACTTCAAAATAATTTTTATTGACCTATCTGGCTCCATCATACACTAAAAAGTTTGTCAAATTGTCACATCTTTAAAGAAATAAAATTGCTATTAACATGCTTTTTGCACTGCCATTTTTTTTACCACTTTATTTGGGCTTTTAAACTGGCTGTATCGCTGACTGGTAAGAAAAACAACAATAACTGTACATAACCTTTTGAACATGGGCAATCATTTGGTTTCAGTCTTTTTGATGACAACTTTTTGTTTTTGCAGTAAGAGAAATTATGGAAAATAAAAACATCTTAAAAATATAATTTTGGGAATAAAAAATTCAAATCTACAGTCCCAGGGATCCTAGACTGTGCACATGGAGCTTTTGTAGTTGGTAATAAATGACACAGCTGCAGAGCGTAGTGCTCAATGAATGACAGAAGTAAATAAAAACCTTTCCTCCTTAAAATGAATGAAATTGTTGATATAATTGAATATTGTGCAGATGAACAAGCTTCAACAAGTAGGAATCATTTGTAATGATGATTTAGCAAGAGCAAAGAATAACAACCGACCTCTTTAGATAAGATGATAGGCTTATGTGTGTTAAAGCAACTGTAACAATAGACTACTTACCAGTGTTCATGAAGATAAAAGTAGGCTGTAGAAACAAAAAGTACAGTAAGTAAGAAAACAAAGACTTTTCAGTTAGGTCGGATTAAGATCCTGGTTTATTTTTCAACAATGGTGCAGCATGAAATTACATTCTTCATGTTGATGCACAGCTAAGAAAAAACTGAAGAATGAGCATGCAGGATATTCACTATGTTTACTAAAAACAGAGAGATGTACTACTCCAACAGGTGGCTGACTGTCATGATGTTCTTTTCTTTGCCCTCACAGGTTTCCACTCCTGTGGTTGATAAGTCTTGCAGTACTGGATTACTGCTGTGCAGGTATGTCACCTTCAATACGGACAACAAATTAAAAATACCCCTAAAACATATTTAAAGAGATTTAGTTGACACGTAATCAGACTCTAAAGTTCCTTCTTGGTCTCTTCAGTTGCTGACCCCAGGGAGTGTGAGGCAGCAGGGAGCAAGTGCCACCTGCACGGAGAGTGTCTGAAGGTCAATAACAACTTCACATGTGTGTGCCGCATGGGCTACCAGGGCAATGGCCTGCTGTGCAATGATATTGATGAATGTCTCACTGGCCTGCATAGCTGTCACCCACGGGCCCGCTGCAACAACACCCTGGGCAGCTACAGCTGTGTGTGCCTCAATGGATACATCGGAGATGGCACTGACTGCCAGGACATTGATGAGTGCCAAAAAGAAAATGGGGGTTGCCACGCCAATGCTCTCTGTACTAACTATGAGGGCGGACGACAGTGCAAATGTAAAGTTGGTTTTATGGGTAACGGCTTCCAGTGTGGTGACGTTAACGAATGCACTGACCAAAGGATCTGCCACTGGAACGCCAGCTGCACCAACAACCCCGGGTCCTATGTATGTACCTGTAATGCTGGCTATAAAGGCAATGGAAACTACTTATGTCTTGACATAGATGAATGTTCAGAGACTCCTCATGTGTGTTCATCCTCTCTTGGCTACAAAGGCTGTAAAAATTTGCCCGGCAGCTACCACTGCACGTGCAGCAGTGGCTTTGAAAGTAATGGGCAGAGCTGTGTGGACATTGATGAATGTGCAAACGACATCTGCAGCCTGTATGCAGATTGTGTGAACACCATGGGGTCATATCGGTGTACCTGCAACAGGGGTTTTGTAGGAAATGGACTGACATGTGCAGACATAAATGAATGCAATGAGGACAATCAATGTGACCCCCATGCTGCTTGTATCAACAGACTGGGAAGTTACGAGTGCTCCTGTCTGGGAGGTTTCATAGGAGATGGCCGACTGTGTGAGGACATCAATGAGTGTGCAACAGCTAACATCTGCCCTTCTACCACTACCTGTGTCAACACTGGAGGGTCATTTTACTGTGACTGTGGCAGCGGCTTCATCTTTAATAACTCAAAGTGCCATGACCAGGATGAGTGCGTGGCGGGCCTCTGCAGCCCTTTTGCAACCTGCACCAATTCACCTGGCTCCTTCTCTTGCCAGTGCACAGCGGGGTACAGGGGAGACGGCTTCACATGCGTTGATATGGACGAGTGCTCGCTGGCTCAGCAGTGCCACTCAAATGCCCTTTGCGTCAATCTTCCTGGCTCCTACAACTGCACCTGTCAAGTGGGTTATTCTGGAGATGGGGTGATCATGTGCAATGATGTAAACGAGTGTCTTGTGGATAATGGAGGTTGCAGAAACAAAGCTACGTGTGTCAACAACCAGGGTTCCTTCGCTTGCCTGTGCCAGTCAGGCTTTATATTGATTAACCAGACTCTTTGCCAGGATATAAATGAGTGTGAGGAGACACAGAATCCATGTGGAATAAATGAGGAGTGCAAGAACATTGACGGGTCATTCGAGTGCCCCTGCCAGGTTGGTTACTACCGGCCTGCCAGCAACATGGACTGCGTTGATATGGACGAGTGTAAAGAAAACCCCTGCCATGTCAACGCAACGTGTCTCAACTCCATTGGGTCACACACTTGCACCTGCAAGCGGGGTTTTATAGCAAACGGCAACCAGTGCGACGATATAGATGAGTGTGCCGTGGTGGGTACATGCCACCCACGGGCACTCTGCACCAATGTCATAGGGGACTTCTTTTGTTCCTGTCAGCAGGGTTTTAAGGGTGATGGATTCTCCTGTGAGGATGTGGATGAGTGCGCTCTCTCTGATAACATTTGTCCATCTTTCTCAAAGTGTATCAACTCTCCTGGTGCTCACGTCTGCTCATGCCTGAATGGCACACTCGCCTCCAATCAAACCTGTATGCTGCCCAAATCACTGTGCGACCCTGCCTGCCACAGTCACGGCCTGTGCCACCATTCACCTGCAGGATACCAGTGTGTGTGTGACCTGGGTTATGTGGGTGATGGGCTGACTTGTTCTGACATAGATGAGTGCCAGAAGGAAAATATTTGTCCTGAAAATGAAACTGAATGTATCAATATCCCAGGATCTTTTTCCTGTGTCTGCAAAAAAGGCTACAAACTCAATGGAACACAGTGTTTAGGTAAAACACAGTTCTTTTATTATTACTTTCAAGCAAATCTTTAAAGAATCTGTGTCATGTTCAGCGCTTCAAAAGAATCACTTATGATGACAAACAAAACAAGGAGCTCATTCTTAGTTTTAGGCTACTTTGAACTGGACATATTTTAAAGAGTTATTCCAAAACTATACCGAGGTTACCACAGAAAGTACACAAGAGGTCAGTTCAGGTTGAAGCCATTTTCTTTTCTTGGTTTGTCTTTCCTATCCATATCAATCAAAAAGCAGGTGATAAAATGAAGTGAAGACCTGAGGATATCAGGAATGTGTGTGGAGTAAGGAAATATGTATTTGAATAAAACACCCAATTAATCTGTTAAAGATGCTCTTGTCATATAGACCATCCCTTAGCCTTATTATGTTTAGTGTAATCATTCTAGTGTAGACAAAAAGTTCACAGCCAGAAAAGAAAAAGTATTGAAGAAAGTCACAATATCATGATGCAAGTACAGGATTCTCTGCTTCATGGCATTTATATAAAATTGAATAGTGTAAAAGCAGCAAAGTGGAATTTTTTTAGATTTAAGAAAAAAAACTTATCTATAGAACCCAGCTTTACAGCTATCATCAGGAGCAGTAAGCTTTCAACTGAATCGGGACCCTTTTTTATGTTCAGTTTTGTGATTAACAAAGTAGAACTTTATCCCTGTGCAACACAGGGTGGCTACTCACTGAAAGTAAAAGTAACTGCTAGCTTCCGTTACAACTGTTTACATACTTCCTTTAAGAGTCTTGTCGGTACTTGTATGAAGAGGTTATTCATTTAAATGTCAGTGAAGGTGAAAGTAAATTTTTTCAATGAAATACACATACAGTGCAAGTAATAATGACACAGGGAGTGACAATGCACAACCTGTTCCTCCTGCCAACAGTCAGATAAGTCTCTAAATTACAACAAAAAAGGTCATTTATTTGAAATTGTGCAACACAAGGTTGCATAATAAATAAAGGTAAATGCTTGCATCCGTTTAAACCGTTTATGTGCTTGCTGTATCATGTCAGTCCTTGTAAAAGTGTTTCCTGTGAAATATGACGTGAAGATGATAGTAAATTCTTTAGTTAACTACACATACAATGCCAGTGATGGAGCAATAATTACCACCAACGCCTCCTGCTCTAACTGACACATTTTAACTAATTTTGAAAAAATCTGATTTTTTTTTTAACCTAATTTCTAAATGATTTTTTTCACAACAAACTAAGGTGATTATCTCTGATAAAAGAGTTTGTCTGTAATGGGATGCTGCTAGGCTTAATTATCTTCCCCTCTTTCCAAATCTCTCTCTTTTTTTCCATCACCTTTCTAGATGTAAACGAGTGTGAGACGGGGCCGCATGAGTGCAGTGAGTTTGCCCAGTGTGTCAACTCCATCGGCAGCCATTCCTGCTTTTGTCTGAGTGGCTTCACAGGTGATGGGAAGAGCTGCTTAGGTAAGTTTTCCTTCCTCATAATAAACATCCATTACACCACATCTTTCTTTCACCCCCATGAGTGGATTCTTTTGTGAGCTTTCTTTTAGCCTTTGGAGCTGTTTCCCTGACACTGTCCCATTTTGGATAACTTATAGACCTTGATGAGTGCCAAATCCAAAATGGAGGATGCCATCCAGTGGCCAGCTGCATTAACACGCCTGGATCTTTCTACTGTGCCTGTCCACCTGGAATGGAGGGCAATGGCTTTGACTGCCAGGATGTGAATGAATGTGAACAGAACTCCACCCTGCCACATAACTGCAGCACCCAGGCTTTGTGCCGCAACACAAATGGGTCCTACAGCTGCCATTGCCAGGACGGATACCAGGGTGATGGCTTCGTTTGCGAGGATGTGGATGAATGTCAGCTGG
The DNA here is from genome assembly GCA_029783725.1 of Acanthurus tractus. Classification (NCBI taxonomy): domain Eukaryota; kingdom Metazoa; phylum Chordata; class Actinopteri; order Acanthuriformes; family Acanthuridae; genus Acanthurus; species Acanthurus tractus. The sequence continues at coordinate 3,933,796 of JAQNCA010000003.1, forward strand.
AGGCGACCTGTAGCAGGAACATGACGTGCAGCAACACCCCTGGCTCTTACATGTGTTTGTGTATCTTGGACATGGTGTATGACCCGGGCACATGCGTGAGTAAAGACACCTGCTTGAATGCTAGTAGTGTCTGCCATCCACTTGCCAAGTGCCACCCACATGAGGGTTCTTTCTACTGCCAGTGCGTAGATGGTTATGAAGGAAGTGGAACCAAATGCTTGGACGTGGATGAGTGTGACCAGTCAAAAAATTTAGTCTGCCCTGCCTTCTCCTACTGCTTCAACACCAACGGCTCCTACATCTGCAACTGCTGGGAGGGGTTTCAAGACAACGGGACACATTGTCAGGACATAGATGAATGTGTGACAGGGAACTTCACCTGCCCTGATAACAGTACCTGTACCAACATAGAAGGGAGCTACGAATGTACCTGTGACCCGGGCTTCTCAGGTGACAGCACCCTGTGTTCGGACATAGATGAGTGCTCCCTCGGCCTTCCCCAGTGTCCTTATTTCTCCAACTGCCTCAACTCGGTTGGCTCTTTTATCTGTGAGTGCTGGGAAGGTTACCAAGGCAACAGAACTGAATGTAAGGATATCAATGAGTGCCTGGGCAACTCTACCTGCCCTGAGTTCAGCACGTGCATTAACACCAACGGAAGCTACCTGTGTGTTTGTGATGGCGGATTTTCAAGCATGGACAGCATTTGTGTGGACATCGATGAATGCAGTAACATGGAGCTGGGGGAGCTTTGCACCAACGGAACGTGCATGAATGCTGTTGGCTCATATTACTGTGAATGCTTTGAAGGATTCCAGAGTAAAGGGACGGAGTGCACTGATGTAGATGAATGCCTTGACTCCCTCAACTCTTCAGTGTGTCAGCCTTATTCTACGTGCATCAATGTTCCTGGGTCTTATCATTGCCCCTGTGATGAAGGGTTTATTCTGAATGGCACAGAGTGTCAGGATGTTGATGAGTGTCACGACCCTGACAACATTCCTTGCCCTGAGCATTCATTATGTAAAAACACAGTGGGGTCTTTCTATTGTTTGTGTTCTCCTGGGTATGAACCCGTTGGCCTGGGCTGTGAGGACATCGACGAATGCAAATATAACACCACCTGCCGCTTTGACCAGGTGTGCACGAACCTGCCGGGAGGGTACGACTGCTCTTGTCCACTGGGATATCATGAGGAGAAGCAAGCATGTGTCGACACCAACGAATGTGAAACTTCACCATGCCATCCCTCGGCGCAGTGCTGGAACACTCCGGGCTCCTTTTCATGCCACTGCCCTCTGGGCTTCGCAGGAAACGGCTCCTGGTGCAAAGACGTGGATGAATGTGTCGCCCTGACTGAACCATGCCACCCCAAAGCTCACTGCCACAACACTCCAGGGTCATTTGTATGTGTGTGCATGTCTGGCTTCATAAGTATCGGGCGCCTGTGTGTAGACTTTGATGAATGCCAACAGGCCAATGGGCAGTGTCACTCTGCTGCCACCTGCTCCAACCAAGTAGGAGGTGTTAAATGCTTTTGCGGTCAGGGCTGGAATGCAACCAAAGACAACGGTCGTGATAACGGGGGATGTGTAGACTTCAATGAGTGTTTGTCACCCTTGGCATGTCCTGGGCAAACTTCCTGCAACAACCTGCCAGGATCTTACAACTGTTCCTGTCCCAGAAACAGCACAGTGTGCAGATCAATGACTCACAAGGGTTAGCTTTGCCTCTGTTAACCACCTGTCATGTTAATACCTGAAGTCCATTTGTGTGTGGCTGATTTCCACAAAACAAGGAAACTGAGGGGGAAAAAAAATCACAATGACAATAGTAAAAATTTACAATTCCATGTATCCATCTGTGGCTGTACTAATCTAGTTCATTTAGCCAGAGCTCCTAATTTCATATTCAGTCACTTAACTTAAACAAGTTAGCCTGAACATGTAATAAACTAAGTTAACTGAAAGGCAAGTAACCTAATCAATCTATACTTTGAGTTGATGTTTTGTTTATTAGTTGCACCTCTGCTGCCTCACTGAGTGACAAGCTAACATTACTGGAAGACATTTTCTGAAGACAACTATCAACCTTGCCTCGATTCACAATGTCTCCATCATAGTTAGAGGCAAGATTTCAAATCCCAAATACTTCCTCATATGAATCATCAGGAGATCTGGTGCTAATTCCAGTGGAGTGTTTAGCACAGGACAGCAGCAGCCTGGCTTTCAGAGTGAGCATGCATTCACAGTGCATGCTAATATTAGAGTGACAGCACATCCTGCTTGGTGTTATCACCAAACATTAATATTTAAATTAGAACTGATTATTACAGACCTTTTTTTTCTCCAAAAAAGGTACTTAGAATTTATTTTAATTTAGAGACACAGCTTAAACCACCAGTTCTCATGCTGGGAGCAAGTGAACTGATTTGTCTGGTTGATAACAGTACAATGCATCTTTAGTCTTGCCACTTACACAAGCTTTCTGTGCTTCCCCAATAGAGAGCGACCTGTACCCTTTTGGAGCAGAAGTTGGTGATGGAGAAGTAAAGATGGACACAAAGGATGGGAATTCCCCATATATCGCACCCCCAATGGGTTTCCCTTTTATGGGAAAACTGTATGACAGAGTTTATGTGAGTTATATGTGCATTTATTTATGACATTACTAAGACAAAAAGAAGAGACTCTGCAATGGTTGCATTTATTTCTACTTCTAAAATAGTGGAATTTCTTTGAGACATGTTGGCCTTTGTCTCAACATTATATCTTGCAAGATATTCAAAAAAGAAATTCCTGGATCCAATTGGATGGATTTAAAGTATTTTTCAAACAGATTTGAAGCATAACCTTCACAGCAGAGGTGACAGAAATGCTCTGAGGAATAAAACAAAGTATTGAATTCTCTTCATGAGTGTGATATTTTTTAGAAATTCACATATTACACGAGACTTACTACAACAGATTGCAGTAATGTGTAAATTTCAGCAAAACAATGCACACAACATTGCCTTTGTGATCCTTTTGGGGCTCATATGCATTTCTTAAGTCTTTGGAGAAGCAAAAAAAAAAAAATAGTGAAGCAGTAATTCATGCGGCTTTCGTAATAAAATTGGCTATTTATGACCAAGTAAAATAACAAACAGATAAATTAGACATGTTAGTAAAACTACTGAAATATTAGTAATAGAGTTGTGATTTAACAAGAAAAAATATGATTAAGCTGTTTATTATCTGTCTGATATAAATTCTCTCTCTGTCCTTTCTGTCAGTTTTCTGACAATGGACTTGTCCAGTTTCAATCTGTCACTGAGAATGAGCAGTACCTGCTACCTGCTCCTTTAGCCAGCGGTTTCCCAGACAACATGAATGTGTCATTGTTGGCCGTGTTTTGGGATGATGCTGACCTCACCCATGGAGATGGGCAGCTGCTCTTTCAGGTTTGACCTCATCTTCATTTGATGGATAAAAACCATGTGAAATTATGCTGAAACTTGTGCTGAACCTCATTGCTCCTGTTTTTGTTCAATCTTTTAGGAATACCATGAGCTGGATATATCCGATGTCTACTCACAGATAGTGTTTAATCGTACAGCAGATGAGGTGACAAAGTTTGAAAAACAGAAAAACAAGGCTGCATTCACCCCATCCTGGATCCTCAAAATCACGTGGGACCATGTGATGCCTGTTTCCTACCAGAAAATTAACTTCTCAGAGGTAAAAACATATATACATATATTTAATCATTTTATGCTTAGAAATAAAAGATGCAAAGGATGAATGTATCCTGTTTTTCTAAAATAGGTTTTTCTTTCTTTTCATTTTCTCAACCAAAATTGCAAATAAAGTTAAGGAAAATCTTTAACAAATGCTTAGCAATAATATTTTCGTGTAAAACACAATGCCTAACGGGGTGATTTTTGCATTTATATGTGATTTTTAATCCAACAAAAGCTCTGTCTGCTTTCCCGTAAGTTCTACTCTCACTGAAAGGTGTGATAAAGCAGTGTTACTGTTTG
>JAQNCA010000003.1:3945274-3955570 GCA_029783725.1 Acanthurus tractus
GAACAATAGAATAAATTTAATGCCAACTTAAAAAGTAATTACTGATACCCACCTACACAACATGAATTCAGAGGTTTAATCAATCAGAGTAACTGAAATGGCAAATCTTGTCTTTTTAAAGCAGATAATCTGCAATTATCCCTTAAAATAACTAAGTCTGTATTTTGAACTCTTACTGCAGTGCCAGTTTGTGCATTTAATGAAAACTTTGATTGTGTTGGTTGTGCTTGTGCACCACAGGGTGCACATGTGCAGTGTATCTCATTAAGCTCTAAATGTTGTGTTTCTCTGCAGGTGACTCTGCCAATCCTCCAGGTAAGACCCGCCGTGCAGGTCCTTCTATGGCTTCATAAGCTTTAGCTTTAGCATAGCTTTGCTCTTACTCTGGTGTTACCATGGTAAAGATGCCCAGATGTGGTGATAAGGTCATGACATGGCTGCTGCTGCTGCTCTGTGTTTGCAGGGTGTAACGTCTTCAACGTCTCTGTGAGCTGGAAGAAGAACAGATCTGGTGGACTCCAACAGGTGTGTGAGTGTGTGTGTGTGTCGGGGGGGATGTCAGTGATGTTGGATAAGATATTAATGTGACATGGAACATTGTTAATATCATTTTCAACACATTCTTATACTGCATAGTGATGATGTTTTTCTCCATCTCCAACAGCTGGTGGACATCCTGTCGATGGGTTTCCAGAACAAGTTCTACAACGCCAGCCAGAAGCATTCAGCACAGAGCTCCAGTCCAGGTGTGGCTGAGTATCGTATCAATGTGTCCAGTGACACACCCCATTGGTACGTCAGAGACTACCTGGCCCGAGTCAGCAGCCACTATGACATCAGTGCTGTAGATGTTGACGGTAAACTACCAACACTTTTAGTGATTTTCTCTTTTTTCAACCTAAGTACCACAACTAATATATATGACACTTTCAGTTTGCTGTTGTAGTGTTGTAGTATATTACTGTAGCACGTCTTTAGTGGTGGCAAACTGCTGTTAAGTCCATGTCTCTCTCTCCCACTTGCTGTTAAACTGCGCACACCTACAGATCTGGATGAATGTAAGGCCAAGGAGGCGGAATGTGTCCATCCTGCCCTCTGTGCCAACACTTACGGAGGCTACAGATGTGTTTGCAACGGCACAACTGATGTGGATGAAACCCAGTCCTGTGTTTTAGGTGAGGATCTGAGCATACATCACATCAATCCTGCAGGGAAAGCAGGAGCTCTGAGGCTAATAGAGTGTCAAGATCATTAATAAGACTGGATGGCAGACCAATAAAATGCATGCAAGGGTTTGTAGGTGATTAAAGAGTTTAAGAGTTTATGTCATTCACTTGTCCGCAAATTAGACTCTAACATTTAGTGTGGCATTTTCTCATTCTGTAAAAAAAAACATTTTATGACAGTAATAACAGCATTGTATGATTATTTTCTGTTATGGCCTGGTTTGACTTGAACCTTTGCAGACAGAGACCAGGTGAATGATGTGGAACTGGACCTCATTCTGGGCCTGGTTCTGGGTATCGGCATCCCCTTGTTGTTGGTGCTTCTCCTGGCTGCACTGGCCTTCTTCTGCTGCTGCAAGAGGACTGTGACTGGAGAGTAAGTAACACCTGGGACACACTGAGTACAATTTACATACAATTATCTGATAACAGTATTATACAGGTAATGTTTATGTATTGTATGTTGTACAGAAGGTCTTGATTATATTAGTCGACTTGGTTTTCAGTGTTGCCTCACAGCTTGAAGGGCCTGTCTGTGTGAACATTACATGTTCTTCACATTCTCGCATAGGTTTTTCTTCAAGCCTTCTGGTTTCCCCCACCATCAAAACCTATTTAAAGCTTTGTGCTACACTAAATGGGCTTGTGATTCAGCCTAACTCCGAACCTAGCACACTTGTTACCAGGTGCCTCCAACTCCATGTTGCAATCGACATGAAAGTGTGACCTGAGCATCCCTATCTGGGAGGTGTGTGTGTGGATAACTATACGTCATTGTTTTACTTCTGCAACCATCTTTCTTTAACCAAATGAGCTCACTCTTCTTTCCTCGGGAACTGCTTTCCATGCCTCCTGGTGAATATTTACAGTTCCTGGTGGCGGATAAAACAAAAGTCCTTTTATTAGTCTCTTCTGTCTCCAAGACTGTTTTGCAGTGTTGGATCCTGTGTGTTTATGCGCCCTCTCCAACTCGACAGAAGTCCCTCTTCCATAACAATGCATATATTAAGCATCAAAATCCATGAAGGCATGAAAAATATTTCTGTAACGTCTGCAGTTCTGGACAACTGAGATTCACAAAGATTCAGTGAATTGCAATGGTGACCCAGTTTAAAAGCCGAAACCATCTAAAGACAATTCTCAAACCACTACAACAGCATCATCTCACTCTAATCTAATCTCCTTTTTTAAGGCCAAAACATATGTTGCAATAGGTCACATGTTTCCAGTTATATTATTCCAGCCTTGAATACAGTCCTTCTGTTTGCCTCTACTTTGGTTAGCTTTTAGGCCACGGACTTTTAGCTTCAGTGCTTCTGATTTATGCATTAATATGACTCTCTCTTTTGGCACCAAGTTTTGACTCACTAGTGGTAAGGATTTTAGAAAAACAATGTTCTCTCTCAGTTTTCATTGACACAATTATCATCTCCTGGTGCGCAGTGAGCCTCACACATCCTACCTATCTTCTGTTAAGGTAATAAGCATAACAAGCTGCTAAGACTATGCTAACAACCACACAGGCCTTTGGTAGACCGCTGTGGTGCACAAAGACCCTAATAAACAAAAAAATGTGTTTAGGTGGGTCAGCAGCTGCTTTGGGCAGGGTGACACAGAGTTCACTGCAGGTCAGCAAAAAATGTACGTCTGCAGAGGATGACCACACACACACACACACACACACACAGAGTTACACACTCTGAGTTTCCACAGAAGTCAAGTAGATCTGCCCAGAGACAATCCTTTGCAGCAACTTGAAGGCTTTAAATCCTTCCTCTGTACTGCTGCTGCAGCATTGCCTTCTTCTATTTAACTTCTCAGCTGGAGGACAGACTGCCCACTCTCTTACTATATTAAAACAAAAACACTTCCTACTAACACTTTTGGTCTGAGTTATGAAACTGCACTTGGGTAACACTGACGAATGTTTGCAGAGAGAATATACAGAAAATCAAAGTAGCAATGAGGGTGTCACATTCACAGAGTGCAGAGTTTGGTCATATACAAATGGCTAAAATGGTATCATCAAATCACACAATGTCGTCTTCAGTCTTCTTTTGTATTCTTAAACATGGGATTGCCAGCTTTTTTGGCTCGAGATCTAAAGGACATATCTAGTCTCTCCCCTGGAGTCAACCATACAAAAATACATCATGACTCATGATAGCATTCATGTATAAACTACTGACAAAGAACACACCAAACCATGAATTCAAAGTACATGAAATATATTTGTTTAACAAAAAAAATAGTCGAACAGACCAGTTTAGTGAGAAAAAAAAATCTTTCTCAGTCTGTGACACAACAGAAATTGGTCGTGACCCATTTTGGATCAAGATCCTAAATTTTGGAAACACGATCTTACTGGAAAACTTTGGCTTCTATGAAAAAAAGCTCTTTTGTTTTCCGCAGATACAGTCAGCAGTCAGTCAGCTTTGCTTATCACTGAGATTATAAACAGGGAAACAACAAGTCTAGTTCTGTTTGAAAGTAACAAAATCTGCCTGCCTGTCTGAAGCTCACTGATCAGCATGTTCTGTCTTGTTCTTTTGGTACAAAACACAAATGTAAAAATGACTCATTGTGGTTTCACACTTGATTATGTGCCGGCCTGTTTATTAGCCTTGACTAGAATTTGGTCTGGATTATTCAAAGATTTCAAGTAAAAGTAATTAGTTACCTTTGTGCAGAGCCAGACTAGTTGTATCTGGTCTTTAAGCTGAGAAAAGATAGCAGCTTCATAATTAGTGTATAGAAATCTGTACGGTCAAATCTATCTGACTGACTCAGGCAGTCAGATAGATTTGGCTGTTTAACAGTAAAATAAACAAATCCCATTAAACTGCATTTTTCTTTTCATCAATTTGAAATTGGGACCTCTATTGGCAGAAATTACATATTACATGTGTAAATGTTCCTAGTATTCAGCTAAACCACACAGATTGAACAGTCACATTAAAGAGATCTGACTTACTGAACTGCACTCTCAACAACACGAAATATAAATCAGCACAGCAGGATTGACATACAAAGCACCACGCTGAATAAAAATCCAACATCTGTATCTGCTAAAGTACATCTTATATCCAGGTGTGTATGTGCATGTGTAAGAGCGCAGCGGTGTATCCATTTATGAATTTGTGCATTATAAGAATAATGTGTCCTTGTTCCCAGCGTGTGTGTACAGATGTATGGCATCTGGGCCAGGTGTTAGTGGGCCATAGAGACAGTTAATCCCCCCGATGACTGGCCTGCTTTCTCCGCTGTCAGTAAACTAGAGCCTATGGATTTAATGGCTGGGGTCAGCGCCCGCATTGTGGGATTATGTTGTTAGATTAAAGTGCATAAGCAAGAGCCAGGCGAGAGGTTATGCTGCTGTCTTTCAACTAGACAGACAGAGATATCTGGATTATGTGATATGATATAATAGTGCTGGAGCTCCCAGATGTATGGGATATAATGGAGCAGGAATAGTCTAATTTAAAGCCTCCAATGATCCTGTATAACTTCTCGTGATGTAACATCCAGTGTGTGTTATTACATGTTTTTGCAGCACTGCATCTATAAAATACATTAAGACTAGCATTAAACATAAAATGTGTCGACCTTGATAAAATTTGGACTTAGCTTCAGAGGGTGAATACAACAGTTCACTTAATCAGTGTGATCAAGGACAAAACAAATGGTCTGAAGAGGTTTGAATAGTCTATGGGCAAGTTGCAGGAATTCATTGGCAAGAATTGTGTTTTTCGACTTTTATTCACAGAATGATTCATGGCACACCAGGTTGCACCGTCTGTACCTCATTATCAGGGCGGGATATACATATTTGCAAAAAGTACAATCATAATGATATTCAAGCCAAACCATCTACACTGCAGATCAGACAACAGTGAGTGTAGAGAAGCACTGGGGATGTGTGCCTCAGGTTTGTAATCAGCTTTGCCCCCAGATTTCAGCGTCTTTCAACACGCAGAATATCTAGGCTAGAGCCTGCATTAAAATTCATGAAGCACTGAGTATGCCACAACAACTGCTGCCCATCCCAATAACAGCTTACTGTACGGAGAAATCTAAACAGCACTAATCAGCACCAGAAAAGCAGTGGAAAAGGTACAAATTGCACAGGAATGTGACTCTGGACATAGATGGAGGTACATCACTCGTAGGTATTTACAGTTTTAAAGCACAGAATTTACCTCTGTATTCTGATTGGCTCTTGTGTTTTCTTCCAGCCTCCCTCATTCGTTGCCAGACTACATTCAGGAGCAGTACAACCCTCCTCCCTTCAACTACTCTGACCCTGCTCTGCACTACATGACCCACAGCAGCCCACGCATTTTAGACAACATCACACCCAGGCAACGCGTCAGATAGCATCTACCGACACCACACACACACACACACACACACACATGCAAAAGTGTATATCACTCACACAGACACCAACAAGCATGCAGACTTGCACACAGATATGCACAGGCTCACAGGCACAGTGCAGGGACTGTATATGAGCACCTGTGTATGTTTTATAGTGAAAAATGAATGACTTTTATTTATATGGTGAAACACGATTGATTAAACCTGATTGAGAAGTAAATTATTTCCAGTCTGCTTTGCTGAACAATAAATCTGCCGAGTCTGAACTGGAAGGTTTTCTGCTTGGATGACAGTTCACAGTCAGAGTCTGACCCAGCAGAACTTGACCACCTATCAGGCTGGAGACTATGATGAAAAGTAAACCACTGCAGTGGTCTTCGGCTTCCAGCTGATACTAAGCCAACAGCCTCCTTGATAGCACCATTAGCCAGAATACCTGGCGTCAGACCTCTGCCCTCTGTTCACTGCTATAATCAATGTTAAGGTTGTTACTGTTCTAGCTCAAAACGCACAGTTTCTCATCTATATCTAGAAATTCAGTATCATGTTTAATAAGCACAAGTATGTTGATGTGTCATTATTTCACAAACAATTTAAATATACACACACTGTCTCTTGATAGCATTTTCTCACATTGGAATTAAGCATTACAGCAGAGTAATTCTGTGCTTCAACTGGCAGCTGTCTTTTGTAAAGCTGAGCTGTCAGTGCAATTTAAAAAATGATGCGTGTGTATGAGGTGAATCATAAAAACTGCAACTTAAACAACGTTGTGCTGTTGTGATGTTATTTCAAGGAAGAAGCAACTTGGATGTTGGTGTTGTGGTAAACGTATTGGTGGATGAACAGAAGGAGTTGTGTCGTAAGATCTTTAACAAGGAGGTTCAAGTTTAAACTTCCTATTGGTGTCAAGTGTCCTTCAGCAAGACAGTCAGTCCTTACAAAGTCTAAGGATTTTCTCTATAAACAAATCTGCCTCCTGACCTTCAACTGGCAACAAAGAGTCATATCACATTGTCATCCTCCTATAGGCTAATACATGTCAGGCTGCAGCTGCTGACAGTTTGTAGTTGTGCAAGGACTCACTTTATTCAACAGAGATCATGCCAAAATAATCATGCTCTTTGTAAACGTTATTCCTGGCAGGATGAAATTCTCGAATCAGGGACACCGCTATTTCTGCTACTGTATTTTATTCTCATTTCCTATTGGCAGTCAGTGCAGTATTGATTAAAGTATTCAGTTTGTTAAACTCAATTTAACAACACCATAGACACCAAAGTGGAGGTGGGCGATAATTACAATAACAGAGTTTGAGTCATAGTTGAATCTTTCATCTAATTACTCAGTCCCTTTACTCTTGTAAAGGTAATAAAAACATGGTGTAAAAACACTCCCCCCAGCAATACCAAAGGCAACAGGTTTACGGTTTGTCCATTGCTTATATGTAATAAATAATAAGGTTTGCACCTAAAAACTTGGCTCTTTATGTTATTTTGTTGTAATCTAATCTTTGTGGTCCTGTATCGTAGAGGTGCCATAAAGGAGAGGCTTCATTTGAAGGAATAGGTTTGTTATATACTGTGCCCATGCATGGTATATTGCTAAATAATGCTGTGTTTTATTTGTTGCTCCTACATAACATGCAAAAAAATTGATATACTCCAGCACAGGAGAACTGGTTCTTGGTTAACTGCTTAAGTTCTTGGACTTAAGCAGTGCTATACAATGTAGGATGCCAAGGGACCCTAAAACTGGTTGGTCCAGCCATGCTGTTGGGTTAATCATGTCTCCTAAGGTTATCAATGTTTTTAAAGCAAAACCTCTATCTGCAAAGTAACAAGTAACTATAGCTGTGAAAAAAAATGTGGAGGAGTAAAGATGACAACATTTCTACTGTTGGAAGAAGTATTCATATTCTTTACCTGAGTGAAAGAGATAGGTTACTGCCACATGTAAGTGTATGTGAAAATACCCCATTATGAATAAATGGCCTGCTTTTAAAATTTTACTTCAGTGAAAGTTCAGACATTATTATCAGCGAAATGTACTGTAAGTATCAGAGGTACTCACTATTCAGAATGCCCTTTTTCAGAGTGGGTTAGTAATGGACTGCATCAACTGCATGTATATAGCGATCTTTCAGTCTTACTGAACACTCAAAATGCTTTACAACATAAGTCATTCACCCACACATACTGGTGGCAGAGGCTTCTATGCAAGATGCCACTTGCTCATCTATTCACACAGACACTCAAACATAAATGGCACAACCATCAGCATCTTTCGAATAGTTGTCTTCCCCAAGGACACCTCGGCATATATATGCCACAGCTGCCCCATATTACTGGTGCATTCCATGTAAGCAGCATTTATTGTTGTATCTTGTGGGGATGCGGCTAATTTTACCTATGCGATTACATGGTTTGATCTAAAGAAATTCATAAAAATACATGTGCTGCTCATATGTTTTGTGTGATTTTTGGTGCATGTAAAGTAACCAGTGGCTGCGGTTGTGTATATAAATGTAGCATAGGAAAAGTGTAAAGTAGCATAAAATAAAAATACTTGATTAAAGCTCAATTACCTCAATTTTCTTTGTAAGTACTTGACTAAGTATGCACTTATTTTCAGTACAATCTCCCTGTTTTGACAGCTCCTCGCAGTTCCTTCTCTATCCACAGGGTGTCACAGCTGAGTCTTCAACACTAGGCAGATCAATCCCATTTGTTTATGAGGAAGGTTTAAGCAGAAACGCAACACTCTCCCAGACTCAAACACTCACACACAGGCCCAGACAACCAGACACCTGCTCTGCAGCCTTCATCTGAAAGTGGCTACAGCATGCTCCCCCCTGCAGAATGAGATCATCTGAGGGGGGGGGGTTGCAGAGCAAGAAAGCCCTGCCTGTCCCCCCGTCACTGCAAGGACAGAGCCGGCCTATGCCACCTTATGCTACAACCAGGGTCAAGGACGGGGCTCTATTAAAACACCTATCCCTTGTCACTTTGTTATTGTGGTTACACACTTAAGTGCTCATTCACACATCCACCCCTGCATAACCTCTGCAGTGCTTCTCCATTCCACTGGTTTCACTTTCCACAGGATTGATTGAGAGAGTAAACTGAGATTACGCCACAACACTGCATGCAGGATTTGCAGAGGAAACTTCATGGAAATTCAAATCTGTAGCAAGAGGAGCTCCTGACACCTGTTATAGACAAAGGCACAGCTAACAGTGAACAGCAGCCGCTGAAGATGAAATCATCTTGACGAGAGCTTTGTAGTGTCACACTTCTGGAACGTTCCAAGTAGCACTGTTTCATGTGCTGCTCAAGTCTGCAGTGTTTGAACTCCAGCACCACACTGACTGCAGCAGACAACCTGGAGGCAAGCCAGTGAGGGAAGAGGGAGGCAGGGAGAGGGACAGAGTTAGATAGAGTCAGTGAAAGTGAGAGAGGACAGGAGGGAAATGAAAAGCGAGAGAGCGAAGATCAACAGCAGGGACTCTATTTGACAGCCAGTAAGTGGTTTTGTCCCTCAGATCCCCTCAAATAAAACAACTGACATGTGCAGGTTTAGGAACGCTTGATGACAGTGCCAGGCCAAACAGAAACACGTTAGGGGGATAGAAAACTAAGTGCATGCTTAACAGTATATCCATTTCATCACAACATGATTGAAATAGGCAGGGAATAGCAGGCCCCACCAAATCCTCTTATCCGATTTGAGGCCATTAATCATTTCTGCCTCATGATGTAATTTTGGAAAACATGTCATTTCTCAGTAACAGGTAGGTCAAAATGCAAACGGAATTGGCTGATATGCAGCTAGCCTGTTGTCGTACCTTATACAGCTAATGCTCTTATTGCAGGGTTGTAAAACCATTAACAACTCACTTCAATTGGTTTGCTGTGAGCCGTCAACTTTGTCCACTGACTGGGCCACAACCTTTGGGCTGACGTATGATGGGAAACATCACCGCCCATCAGGAACTCTTTTCCAGGGCTTGTCAGATGTAGCCGAAGTCGCCTGTACGTCATAAAAAATACATACGCACATGCACACACCCCTTCCATGTCGAATTTACAACATCAGCGCGTGTATACAGAAGCATTTGCATTGAGGTATACAGGTGAATCTTGCATGTTCATGTGTGTGTATGTACAAGCCTGATCAAAAGTAAACAGATACAGGCCTACATGTGCACAGACCCACACTATGTAAAGATCCTTCACTAATAGTAGCCTGACATCCATGAAGCACAAACAACTGCCATTCTCTCCCATGAAAGGTGATCCGCTCCCTTGGCAAAGAACCAGCAGGTGCATTACAAAGCCTCATTCATTAATAATGGCGTCCGTGTCTTTTCGTTACACAGGTAGACATCTTCTCATATTTGTCGCTAGTGCTTTGTCCATCGAAGCGCTCATATGCCACTTACACACAAAGAGGCATTTTCTTTTAACTCTACGCTGGAAAGCTCCTTTACCTTCTAGCATTATTGCACAACGCACCGCACTGTACAGTGCAACACACCGCACTGTACAGTGCAACACACCGCACTGTACAGTGCTACTACACAATTTATCTGGTGTGCCGTGTGCCTGCCCGCCCTCACTGCCAAAAACTGAACTGACCCACATGGTAGGTTTTTCTGTAAAGGACAAGGTGCTAACTGCCATTAGCA
>JAQNCA010000003.1:3955670-3970865 GCA_029783725.1 Acanthurus tractus
GCCCTCACTGCCAAAAACTGAACTGACCCACATGGTAGGTTTTTCTGTAAAGGACAAGGTGCTAACTGCCATTAGCAGGAGTGATGTTACAGGCCGTTGAGAGCTGACATTAATGAAGACAGAAGGTTGACTTCAGCTCTGCCTCTACTGAACAAAAATGACCTTTGACTCCTGCGGTATGGAAATGAAAGCTGCCAATTTAAAAAACTGTTCTGGGTTGGGCTGTGTCCGATAAGGAGTCATTATGTGAGGCAGTTACATATTCACAAAGCTGATAAGGAGAGAGGAAACATAATAGGAATGGCAGTGGTTTGAGCACAGTGTGTATGCGCTAACACACATTGATCGGTCTGAGCAAACAATAATACCTCAGAGTTAATATAACATCTAACATTCATAATGCAAAGACAACACTAACACCTACTGTGTGGTGCTCCATGTTTCCAGTTAAATCTTTTTTGGCTAACCTTCTGGAATTGGTTTCAGGTTTTATAGATTATGAAGTCATGTCTCCTGGGCTCCAATGTTCCCTATCCATATTAACTTCCAACCTAAAATCACCTTTGACCTGGAGCAGGTCCTCTGAGACCCGAGGATCACTGAGGGACACATCATTAACCAACCAAACAGCTGATTCTGTAGATTGGATAAAGTATGGCTACATTCATTGGCATGAAGGACAAAGCAGAACGCTATTGTGATTTTGAAATATTTTTGACCCAACAGGAAACCATTGTGTCTAAACAACAGTTTCATACATGAAATATAGCACAAGAAGTGCAGCAAAGTGTTCATGGCAACAACAAATTGGTATTTCAGTTGACATTACACAGAATATGCAGGGCAGCTAAAGGTGTATTCACACACCGCCATATAGTCATTCACACATGCTCCAGCTTATCTAGTTCTTGTGACGGGCCTTTGTGCCGTCACCTTTGGCATTACATAATCTGCACAGTGACAAAAACCCTGTAGCAGAAAAACAGATTTAAATGAAAAGAATCCAATGTGCTCCAGATTAGGTAGGTTGGGAAAAAAGCCTGGCTGATTCTAAAGCTGCTCAGCAGATCACATGGCACAGACAGCATCACCTCTGCAAACAGTGTGGATGGAAGTGGGAACCACTTTGGATCTTCATGTCTTAGATATTGAGCTTTTTCACAATCCCTGCTCACTGCTTATAGTGTGACATCCCTGTCTAATAATAAAAGAGGCAGCGGAACTGGGAGGAAGGGGGGGGGGGGGGGCTGTTTTGGGACAAGGAGATTCTAGTACAGTCTCTTAGTGGTTCTTCAAATCCTTCTCCTTGCATATCCCTGACCATCCTCCTCCACCTCCTCCTCAGCATCTCCCATAGGATCGGGCCAGAGACAGGTGGTCACTGGGAGACAGGAGAGCAGTCAGGCATAAGCAATCAGGCTATCAGATACTCCCAACCACACCAGCAGCACAATTAGACCTGAGAATCCACAGTCATCTGACAGCAACGCCTGCTACAGACCCAGTCACATATCACACGTTCGAGTGTGCACACACACAGAGATTATACACATACTCACACACATGCTCAAACTGTTACATCCAAACACTTCAGCCCTGACACTGCATATCTCATTATGCATACAATTGTTGTATAGACTTGCATAGCAGACAGAGGGAATTGCACTCTAAAGCCACACTTAACTCTATTACAGTTCGAGATAACCTTGAAACAGTAATTATCACATAATCAAAAAAAAACTACAGCAATAGGATTTACAGAAAACTATTTAAGTATGAACTGGGTCAGTAATACCTCCCCAATAAGTAAAAACTCTGTTCCTGGTAGCTAATTGCTTATCAAAACTATCTTATTGGGTGTCCCTAAAGATGATGCCCATATGTATATACACTATGCAACAAGCTTGTCTGCTATGCCTGTGGCACTGACTGGGATGTCTATGGACAAGATGCAGCGGCAGCGCAGACCATAGCAGTGACGCATTGCAGGTACAAACACACCAATCAGAGAGCGCGATTTCTTTCAGCTACGTCTTGCGCCACATCACAGAGTAGCAGAAAGTATTCATACACCATTATATAGAACGTTGGTTTCACGTAATGTTATTAATGATTATGAGGTCAAAACCTTTATGGCAATGCATATGGGTATTTTAGTTGTTTTTGGATTTTTTTGCTTAACTAAACAACATACAAATGGAGTTTAGATTAATTTAGTAACCAAGGAAAAGGGGAAGTTGGCGGATTGATATTGAAAAGAGGAGGAGTTTGGGAAAGCCGTTAAAGGCGAGTCCAGTTGCCTCACTAGCAGTGTGTGCATAGAGAAGATTGTCAGTCCGACAAGACTTCGTGCTAGTAGTGGTTTGTTACGGATTTTGTCGTGAACCAGCCGCCGCATCTACATACAAATGGTAAGAAAAAAGGATCGCAATTACCGACGTAGTCTAGAATCTGTTAGAAGTAACTCCAAAGTTGCTCTTTTTTAGATGTGCGAAATTAATATCGGTAAAATGTAACGTCACCAATGGCTAAGCTGAAGCCACCGTTAACTGGGCGCTGTAATTACCGCAGTGCTCGCTGAATAATATGAAATGACAGCTTGCTAGTTGCTAGGTAATGCTAGCTTGTTAGACAAAGCTAACATTAGCTAAACATGCGTTATTCTGAATAATTGGAGTTATGGTCCTGTGTGCATTAGCGAAGTCACAGTTAAAACGGTTCGTATATGTCAATTTTCCCAAATAATATTGCTCTTTTGAGAGCCTCAAAGCAGTCTAGCTGTACCAAAAGGTGATGGTGGCCAAACAGTTAAAGTTAACAAATATTCATTTTCAAATCCATGTCCCGCGTAATACTCGGCGCCGGCTGAGAAAGAACAAAAATGTTGCGATTATTTTCCTGTCGATGCGTTGAATACGGTTCCTGTTTAAGCCTTTCTGATAAAAATGTATAATGTTAATCTGTCTTAAGGTCTCGTCTTTGACTTGACTCGACACCGGCTCACAACGATAGCTAGCTAACTTTAGCTCTTCCGTAGCTAACATTTGCCGCCAATTCTAAGTCATTCTTTCTCTGCCATATTTGATATCAGTAATTCAAATCTTGGCAGATCCAACACGACAAGGGCGCCTGCCTTCTTTGCTTGCATCACCCCCCCCTCTTTCTTTCGAAGTTACTTACAAGTTTGTTAGCTAACTGGGAAAAATAAATAAATAAATCAGTCTTGTATAGCTGCTACGTTAGGGCTGCTGTCAACGCAATTGTAGCCGTCATTGTAATTACCCGCTATAAAAAGATTTGTTTGTATTTTTAATTAGTAGTTTTAAGTCTTCACTTTAGATAGAGGGACGGCCCAAGGTTCGGCCCTAGCATTCATTTATTTTCAAGAATTTGGATGACTAAAGTTGTTGATGGAATATCTAATTCTGGATATTTTTTATGTGTGGGATGCTATTAATTGCTCCATATTGTATTTTACAGGCTGATCAGCTTACAGAAGAGCAAATTGCCGGTAAGAAATAATTACATTGATCTACTACTCTCCTCATATGCTGAGTGCCCTGCAGTATGGATCCATGCATCCCTTGCAGTGGATTTATACTTTTTGCCTTTTAAGGCATTCCACAGGGCAGCCTACAGGTCATAAAACAGGAATGAATGAAACTGCTGTTGCTTGCTGGCTCTGGAGTGCAGAAGGACTCCCTCATGGAAAACTTTGCATTTTCATGGTTGCCATGTAATAAATGATGTAATCTGGAAGGGCTGTGTATTCTGGTGATGTTGGCAGTCACCTTTTACATGCTGTGCATAATGTGTCCTTTGCCCAGGGTGTGTTCTCATTAGATGAATCCCTCTAGAAAAAAGGGCAGTAGCAACTCAAGCTTAGTGTTCTGATATCTTAACTTGTTAGATGTTTGACAAAGTTATCCCAATTTTGCAGAACTGACGCTGTTAAACTGTTGTTCCTTGCTCAGATGAACTTGCTTTAGAATTTTGTCTAAAATGTGGCACAGTTGAAGTGACTCACCTGAGAATATCTTACTACCTCTCTTGACTTGAAATCAGCTTAGGTCACATGTTTCACAGTATGCTGATCATACTCCTTGCTACATTTCATTTACAAGCTTTTCAGTAAGTAGCCTTGCTTAGCATCTTGCAGATGTGACTTTTTTTCAACTGTCAGTTGATACAAATGGCATGAGTTGACTTCTAGCATGTTCTCTTTTCCTGGGGAATATTAACAGTAATCAGAATAGTAACAAGCCACTGCAATGATATACTGTACTAGGAGATTAAATCTCTACACCATCTCTAGCAGTTGATGCAGACAGCAGGCCTTTCTCAACAACAAAAGGGTGTTGCCCTGTGTGTTTGACCCTGCAAATGGCAGGGCAGGTTATGGTTGGTTTTTTTGACGCTGATAGTCTGCTGCATGCCACTACACATTGCCCATTGGCCTCATCACACTTGATGAGTGTGTCATCTTCCCTCATCCCTTACAGCTCCACCATACCACACAGGCTGTCATTCACTGCTGATGTAGCCTGACTGCCCTGTTACTTGGTCTCGTGGCTACTGTCCTTGTTTAGCCAAAAACGAATGCAGTAGAAACTCATAACAGAATGGTTCTTTAGTATGCTGTTTCTAGTTTAGAATTGAAACATTAGTGATGTAATACCCTTTTTTTTTCAAGTCTTGAGGTAGTTTAGAGTTGACTGTGCAAAGTGGGCTGAGGGTGTTTACCTGAACTTTATTCTACATTTTTCTTGAAGAGTTAACCCTTTGCAGTATTTCAAAACCACTGTCATACTGTCTGACATGCCTGCTTTACTCAAAAAGCCCATTCACTTTTTTTTCTGCAACCAGAATTCAAGGAGGCATTTTCGCTCTTTGACAAGGATGGAGATGGCACCATCACTACCAAAGAGCTGGGTACAGTCATGCGCTCTTTGGGTCAGAATCCGACAGAGGCAGAGCTGCAAGATATGATCAATGAAGTGGATGCTGATGGTGAGGACTCATTCAGGCATTAGAACCTGCTAACCCTACATATCTTGTTTATGTGCTGGATTGAAATCCTTCATCAATCTTTTATTTTTTCCCTTAGGAAATGGAACGATAGACTTTCCAGAGTTCCTGACCATGATGGCTAGGAAGATGAAGGACACAGACAGTGAGGAAGAGATCAGAGAAGCATTCCGTGTCTTTGACAAGGTAAATTCTGTCTGCACTTCTACACGTTTGTGCATATCTAGAAGATTTTCTTTGTTTGCTCACTGACTGTGTAAATTTTTAGGATGGCAATGGATACATCAGTGCTGCTGAGCTGCGTCATGTGATGACAAACCTTGGGGAGAAGTTGACTGATGAGGAAGTGGATGAGATGATCAGAGAAGCAGACATTGACGGAGATGGACAGGTCAACTATGAAGGTTTGTAAAATGGTTTTTATTGTTTTTTATTCATTTAAATTAATTTATGTATGTCTTCTTAGGTCATTTATTGGAAACTGAGTTGTAATACTTTTATTCCCCCATTCTCTTCCTGCAGAGTTCGTACAAATGATGACGGCGAAGTGAAGGCCTTGTACAGATTTCGTATATAAATAATTTGCCTTTTTTTCTTTGTGTAATTTATCTGTAAAATCTTAATAGCCCCTCTTCGTCCCTGCCCCTACTGCTGTCCAAAGGAACTGCATGTAAACTGCATAGGCTCTTGTCCCCATGTCCCTTTCTTTTGCTGTCATGGTGTTTTGGAGTGACGGAATGGTCATACAACCAGATGCCTGTGGAGGCCCCTGGGAGCCGGAGAACTTCGAATCTTCCTGTCTTGTGTGCTCGGGGCCCCTCCACGCATGGCGACATTGGAAACCTGTCAGCTGGTTGTCACTTGGCAACACTGTTGGCATGGAAACAATGTAGAGGAGTTTAAACTCTGCATGGACTATGGACAAAGTATATATGGAAATCTCTCAGCATTGCACTACTGCAAAAAAATGACACGGGTGTATCTCCTAGGTACTCGTACAAACTCTTTTTGTATCTGCTGTTCTATATACCAGAAAATGACTAATCTTACCATGCTTTTTAATGTTTTACTCACTACTTTTACTTTTCTTTCTTTTCTTTTTAATTTTTTTTAATGACCTTTGGTCATGCCTCAAACAATCCATTCCAAGTTGTATATTTTTGTTTTCCAATAAAATTTACAATCTACCCAGATTTGAAAATTGTCTTGTTTTCTCAGTTATAATGGATCCTTGAGTTTGTATACCCTGTAATAATTCCCATTTTGTATTAAGGACAGATTGCTCCGTTTTTGATAGGATCTTTTTTTTCCTTGTTGCTTTGAATACATATGAATTGTTTACCATTTTAAATTTAAAGTATCCCCTGTTTATTCCTCAAAGCACTGAGGAGCATCAGTCAATGCCTCTTAATGTTCAGATAACCTCAGATCAAATCTGTATTGTCATTAAAATAAAAGCACTGAGTGGGATCAAAGGCTTCTATTTTGAAGTGCACACAATGGTACTCAACACTGGATTAGCCTTGTACTGTCCAGCTCCTCCACTATATGGGCCATGTGTTGTTTGCTACTGTTGGCACAGCACCATGTAGAAGCTGCCTCATGTCTTATCTGGTATTGGCCCCTAAGAAAAGGTGCAAATGATTGGCAAACATCAGAAACAATGGTGTAAATAGAGGTGTACCTGTTTTTTGTTAATTTGTTTTTTTTCTTTTTTTTTGTTAATTTCTGATTATTGAGTTTGTTAGAGTAGCTTGCAGAGATACTAAGTTTGTTATTTTGATGAATGAAAAATAAAGCTCTATTGTGGACCTCTGCTCTGTCTCGTGTGTGTTTTATGCCAAATGCTTTTAGTATTTGCACCTTGATATTATGCAGTCTTGTGACTACCACTTGTAATTCTAATCAGAAGTTGAATTGTTTCATGAAGTTATGTCATGGTTTAGACTGTTGGCAGGGGTAAGGCTTGCAGTTATTTGTGGCTAGGTCATTCATGCATATTATTTTGTGGTCCCTTTGGATTCTCATTTAGACAAAAATCCCCTAAATAACAAAAAGGTAAAGGACTAATTTAGAATTATTTCACTCACAATATCCTGGATTTGATCTCCCCGAATCTTGTGTGTGTAGCTAAAAATGAATAAATTATTCGTTTCCAAGTGATTGCACAAGAACAACATATTCATAATGTAACACCAAAAGAACACCTTAACTCAAAGCATTTTCAACTGTGAGTTAATGATACAAGTGTCTCTCATCTTGCCAAAACCAGATCCCAAAAATTCTCTAATTGTCATCACAGTGTAATTATGCACAGCACATAAAACACAACCTTCTGCCCTTTTCATTCATTAATTGTCTGAATAAAAGGCGACCATCAGGTACTGTGATATGAAAGAGATGACCCGTATGACCTCAGACAACAGTTCACTTGCCATGAATTCATGAATTCTTGGCTCCTTTGAACCATGTTTTCCATGTAGCCTAGCAACAAGGCTGAATGTTGTGCTTTTGCTCCCAGAGCGAGATTTTCACTTCAGGTGATCATCCGTACCTACCAGGAGAAACTGTGTGCGTGTGTGTGTGTGTGTGTGTGTACTTGTGCCATCACACTCCAGCCTAGTATGCCACAAGAGGTAAGATACTTCAAACTTCATATACAAAAGAGGAGGGTTAATTTGAAAGAATTTCTCAGGCTAAGCATCACATTTTAAAACCTGAAGGATCCATTAGCCACCTCATTTCAAGGACCCACTCTTTTTAAACACACACATTTATACCCATGTCTTCTCATAATAAAGGCAGGAAAGACGTATTTACTTTATGTTGTATTACTTTATGAATATCGACAGGAAGAAAAGGTTTAATGGCAGAAATGCTTTTTTGCTCACTGGAGGTGGTCCTCAGCCTCACCCCTCATGGACATTTAAAGGAATGAAATGTATTTTTATTCTGTTTTGTTTCTTTTACTGGACTGCAATTTGCACATAAATAGCAACCTTGACCTCTATAAATAATAGCATACATCCCACTGATGTGTGATAATGATGAGGTCTGAGTAGTAACTGCAGTATGTTTATGTTTATTTGAAAGGCGACAGTGCACTTTAATTAAGCACTTGAGTCCATTATGTAAATGTAAATTTAGCCACACAGGCCTATTTTTTTTCTGCAGTCCCTGTCAGGTTGGGATATAAAAAACATGAATGGAAAACATACAAGAATACAGATGCACAAACACTGAATAAACAATAACATGGCCTGTAAAAAATTATAGAACAGGCAAAAGCATATAAGCACAGACAATGAGAGAAAGAATGACAAAGCCGCTGCTTCAGATTATAACAGTGTGTTAAACAGTCTAGCAACCACTGCTTTATACTTACAGAAAATTAGTTCAGGTATGTGCTACTCCTTAGTTCCGAGTCTACAGTATTTCAGGTATGTGCTATTCCATAAAAGAGAGTTGACTGCCTGAAGGTACGAAGATTTTACAAGGTATACAAGGGGCCAAACCATGAAATATTTTATACACAAGTAAATCTGCCCCTTTTTTTCTCCTGGTATAACAAATCATTATTAAAAACAATTTGACAACAACGATGATCTGAATTTGATTTTTTTTATCCAATGTTTTAAAGCCTGCTTGTGAACTCTTTGTACTGGTTGAATTGTAGCCCGTCCTGTCTGTGTCCAGCTGGCAAGACAGTAGGCTACAGCATGTACCTTACTGCTGGCTTTCCATTGTGTCCTACTCTCAGTCAAACTGGTCGGTGAGTCTAAATTTAGCCATCCACCAGGCCAGCTTGTTGAAAAATTGATCGATAGTGGAGACGCTGCTATAGTAACAGTCGCAGTTTTAATGGTGGTCAGGTGTCACCGGATCTCCAGTCAAGCAGATACTGAACGACAATGAGTACAGTGCAGTACACTGCTGCATGGAAAAACAAGGCTGTGTACAAAGTCAGTGACATGTCTGGGGATGGTAAAAGAACACATAAGGTAAGGCTCTTTGAAGCCCTAATAACTCTGTGAGGTTAATGAAGACATGCTGAACTGTTACAGCACAGGATGATACATGTGGAAATGCATCAGCACATTGCTGGCAGAGCTGTGTCATCATAGCAGGAGTAATCTACTGTGTCTTGGCTTCTATCTCGCTCTTATCTGCAGGTAGATGACAAGGTGGACCCATGTGGCCGGGGGAGCTGGTGGCTTGGAACACTGAGAGTAGGTGTCATACTGCAGTATGGCTTCATGGCCTGTCTACGAGGAAGAGGCTGCTACATCAGCCTCTGTGCCAAGCAGCTCAAACACTTGCCACTGGACTGTCAGTTAAAAGTGGCTCACTGGCTCATGTGTAGATTTTAGTGGCTTTTCAGTTAATGGGTTTTACTGTTTGTGTCCAAGTGTGCTGAAATAGATGTATACATTACAGTGAATCAGGTCCTTAAGTGCCTTACAGTACATCCATGGTAATAATGCATAGAACTAATTAATTCTCAGTTATCTTAATGCGATCCCAGCACTCAGGCTCAACTGTAAATCAGCTGCCCTTTTCTGTCTATAAATGTATCCTCTACAGCCAACAATCTAGATAGCTTTAATTTTTTTTTTTTTTACAAATAAATAGCCAAAAGGTAACTTTGAACTAATATAAGCTCAGTTTATAGAAACAAGCACTTTGTTTGCAAATGACACATTCTGCATTTTGTACCAAATACTATGTACTTAAGGATGGAAAGGCCTGATGTTAAAAAACATCTTGTGTGGATTGTATGAAGGTATTAATGAAATTTTGAATTTTAGAGTAATTTTACTCCGTTAAAGGATTGAACAACACATGCCAGTGATCCAGCTTCTGCAGATAAATTTGGCTCTTGAAGACAACAATCCAGGGTTTGCTACAATGTGCTGACAGTACAAATAAATGCTTGTCCAAGCGCCAATCCATGCCACAAAACACTCCCTAAGTGTGTTTTCTTTCACCTTTGTGCAGGACACACCCATCCCAGGTCACTATCAAATCCGGGACTTTATTGAAGAGGCTGAACTGAACCCGGTTTGGAAAACCTATGGGTTCAAAGGTATGGGCAGAAAATCCCACATCCTTGGCATACGAAAGGGGGATTTGCTTCTACCTGGGGCATATGACCACACTGACTCGATCCAGGAAGTGCTGAAGCACCAGGCCTCCTACTCATTCAAAAACTGTCCACGGCCTGACATCATCACCCTGGGTGTCAGGGACAAGGTGGGTGGGGTTCAGACATGACCTTTACCAATCATTGACATTGGCCATTCCTCCTAAGTGTTAGATAAAAAGTTTGATTGGGATCTCATATTTGTTTGCTCACTATACTTTCTAGAGGTTTTCATTGTAATAGCACAGTAAAGCAATGTTTTTATGAGACAAATCCTATTTTGTTGTCATTGCACACATGTGAGGACGTAGCTTATAATGGCTGGGGTACATACTGATGGGTTTTTACTATTCAGTTAAATAATAGGTTGACAATTGTTGTTGGTAACATGCTAATAAATTGGGTATAGAGGAGGAGAAGCAAAAGTGGATACAAATTAGCTCTGGACTTTGAACCAGTTCTGTTCAGCAACCTTGGTGCGAGCAAACAAACCAGCCTACGATTCCATCAGTTTTGAGCAGAGCCATTGTAACTGTAGAGTTTTAATGAACAGAGAGCACAATGCACAATGAACAACTTTGATTTTGATGAGGCCACTTTGGGTCATAGGGAGAACGGTTTCGTTTTATTGGGATGGTTTTTTTGGCTTTTCGGTTGGAATCCATTTATTGAATTCTGGACCTTTCTTTGGTCAAGATACCCCAAACAGTTCAAAATCAGGTACATAAACTGGAATGGAATATGTCCATGTTGATAGAAAAGGTCCGTGTGACAACAAGAATGCACATAAGCCCATAGCTGTGAGAATGATAGGGATCTTCTTATCTTACTCTTGGAAAAACAGATGAGTGTAGTTCACCTCTGAATGATTTACTTCTTAAAGATCTCTCTCACTTACATTATGACCCCAAACTCCCCACAGATAATAGTTCTTGACTTTATTGACTTGCATGTGTGCAATGTTTGTCACCAGGGAAGCTTTTTACATTTATCTACTAAGGAGGAGGATGTTCTTGCACCTCCCTAAAATCCCTAAAAGCCTTTCACTGGTCAAGCTAGATTGGGTACATCAAGAATGAGAAAACCAATAACAGAGAAAGAAGCCTGAAGCATTTAGCATAGTGTAGACTTTTCATTTCAGAGAGTGAGAGTTTGCTTGAGAGCAATTACTGATGCTGTGTCATCCACTGCCAGTAACATGCTAACAGATAAACAAACAACACAAACAAATACAAGAGGCTAACTACACTTAACTATCTGATTCGTCTAAAGGCTACAGATTTTGGTGCACAACATACTCCTGATTTGAGTTTAGGTCTGCTTGGGACTCAAACATGTATGGCTGGAACTCACCAATGTTTACTATATTGCTAATGTTAGCCATCTTGATGCTAACTTCTCTTTTATCGCTTAACCTGATGCAAGCAGTGGTGGTGTTTGGTGCCCCTGACCTGTGAATGATAGATCAAGAATTTCTCAATGAAGGAATATTAGTAGTAATACACACATTTTTCTGTTTTGATGAGTGTATTTGGCTGTGGCATTGACACATCATCATAGGGCTTTGCTTCAAAACACAGTAGGTGCTCTCCACTTCAAAATGTGCACATTTGCTGCACTTGCACTTGCTGCACTAACTGAAGAAAATCAGAAATGTTTCAGAGACAGAAGTCAGCTGTTGGCAAAGTGACGCAGCAGACAAAAAAAGCAAACTCCTGGTGATTCCGTCACACACTGTATATTTACACTTCTTTGTCTGTATTCCCTGTGCTAGGATGTACACACCTCACCATGCGACTACAATGTGACAGCAAAACCAGTGGAAAAGATTCCCTGCAAGTAAGCCCTTAACAAACAGCCTCTCTTTAGCTCTCAGATCACAGGGAAGCAGACAGCCCATGAATCACTCCTTGATCACTGAATCCTTCCTCCTCCTTCTTCCTCCCTCTCTCATCTCCTCACAGCACAAAGATGGAGGAGCAATCACCAACCTGCTCTTGTATATTCATTGCCTGTGATCATGCATGCCCTTATTCTTTTACTCTCTCACTCTTTCCTTCACTGTTCTCTCTTTTTTTTTTTGACAGCCGCTCCCCCCTCTCTCTCTTCTCTACTCCTCTTGCAGGCATGTGATGTTTCGGTCAACCGTGCAGCGGATCAGCTTTCCACCTGTAAGTATCCCGTCACCGAGACAAGTTATTAGGACCATGCAGTCTTTCCATTGCCCACAAAGAGGCTTCATTACAATACACTTTCAGTAGGTTTTGGTTACAAGCTCTGACCTAACGTGTATCTGGTATGTGCTGTACAGGATCTGGTTATGACAACCAGCAGGGTCAAAGAGAGCCGATCCCTAAGAGTATCTGATTGTATCATTCGCCCCATATGAGGACCTGTAATGCCACTGTACTAGCTGACCAGTCAGCTGTGGTTCATATTGCATACTGTTACAGCCTTAGCCGTGTGCTCGTGCTGGTAGCTGATGGATATTTGAGCCATGCTGGCAGCTGCTGTGTTGACAGAGAAGGAAAAGTGCGAAGAAATCCCGAGGGTGTTATTACTGCAGAGTTAGGAGCAGTTTTCTGCTGTTAGTGGTGTCACAGTGACAAGCTGTTGTCAGAGGTTAAGCAGCTACACAAATCCTGCAGCAAAGTTAACTTAAAGCACAGATCATTCAGACAGCTGACCTAATGGAGGAGGACAAACATTAGCAGATCAAAATTTGAAGTGTGTAGATGGTTTACACTGATAATTCGTGGTCCATTGTGAGATAGGTAAGAAGAATTTTTGATTCCTCCGAGCCTTGTTTCTCAGCCCAGAATAAACTGATGTTGGTTTCCACACATCCACAGAAAAAAAACACTCCAGTGAGCTGATGATGTTTGAGAACACAACAAAAGAGATATACTGTATATTCTTCTTTTTCTGATTTGACTTAATTACTCTATCCCGGGGCTACTGTGTGTCCTAGATTTACATGTTGTGCTTTGTTGCAATATCGACTGCACGTGCAGCTCCGAAGGAACAAATCTTCCCTCGAGTTTCAAACCTGTTTGAATTAAAGGCACAATCCCAGACATTCGTGTTGCTCTGTGGATCACAATGTTGGACCACTTTGGTCCAAACTGAAGCATGATAGTTATTTGATAGATTGCCATGAAAATGAATACAGACATTCATGGTACCAAGAGGAGGGATCCCAGTGACTTCATTGACCTCCACTCTTACTTCAACAGCAGTATGAGGATGACATTTATGTTTTTGAGGGAAACATTCCATCAACTATTGATTTGATTGCCATAATATTCAATATGGACATTCATAGTTTACACTGGATGAACTATCATGGTTTGAATCATCTCCATCTGTGATGAAATCACATTTGATGTTCTCTGTGATACTTAATGTTCAGTAATAATTTGCAACTGTTAGCATGCCATCAAGATAAATGAAAATAGGGGAACTAAAAAAGACTACATGGTATCATTAGCATGTAAGCATTGTCTTTAGGAGCATTAGCATATTAACTTTAGCTTTTAACCTAAAGCTTTACAAGTGCAGCCTCACAGAACCACAAAATTAGGGGTAGCATCGTTTTTATGGAGGCAAACAAGACTGTTATTTTCCTAAAATTAGGAAAATCAAGATTATATCTCATCTATATATATTTTATCGAAACATATTTTAGATAAAAAAATAGGTTTCCAGTTGATTTAATACATACTGCATAGCAAGGTCTTGGATTCATCAGTCAAAAACAGGTCAAAGTCTTAAATTTTCTCAGACGTTCACAGCATGTGCCAGTTACCTATGCCACACAGGGGAACGTCTTCAACATTCCAAGCCACAGTGGGAAAGTAGGCCAGGTGCTTTGGCTCAAACACACTCACACACATACACACGTGTGTGAGAGTTTCACTACCGGTCCAATGGTGCTCATAAAATACACCTGCATTAGCTCCTTGGGGAGCACTGGGCAAGGACACAGGGTCCAGCAGACCAGTTGCCGAGGATCAAGTTAACTCGTAACTGAGATTGAACAGCATGTCATATTAGTATTAGATGAATACTTGGGTGGGAACTATCTTCATGTTGCAGGCTACTGTGCTGCATGAGGGACATGGCCATGTTGGAGGTTAAATAGCACGCAGCTGTCTGTGGCAGTCTCGTGTCAAGTTTTAGGATTAGGTTTCTATTGCACCTATAGACAATAGAACACGATTTAAGGACTGAAAAATAAAAATTCTAACAAAAACCTACCATGTGGTGAGTCAGAGAGTGACAAGTTTAGTGCAGAGGTCTTGCTTTTTTCACCAATCCAGTAAGTAAACTTGCATAAGCAATCGGTATCCTTCAGAGAGTTTGTACAAGATTAGAACTTAAGTTTTGTGACATCCAGTTGAACCACAGTGTTTTTTTTAACCAACTGGTGTTCTGTCAGGAACTCCTGGCAACTGTAACAAACTAATTGGCACATCAGGTTAGCTGAAGGACTGTTCCTGAAACAGTAATTACACCTTTAGTACCTGAGGTCCCGTGTGAGGAGCCTTCCGCTTAGAGTTTTCAAATTTTTTTCCTCTTTTTTTTGTGCATCTTAAAAAGGAAGAGTTTTAATCAAAATGTTGGGGGAGTATTCAGTGAATACTTGGGTAGGAACCTTGTCCATGGTGTACTGTGCACGGCAGACTGGGGTTAACTGGCATGCAGCTGTTTGTCACATTCTTGTGTCAAGCTCTCAGATAAGGTCTCCATTGTACAAACAGACAATAGAGCACCAATGGTAGGGGAGGAAAAGACACCTTCCTGGCTCTTTCTGTCAGAATCAGAGAGCAGTTGGAAATGAAAGGCTGGTGTTGTTCAGGGACAGTGAGACAGTTTTATGTCTGAGGAGGAGGGTGGAGGGGGGTGATGCTATTTCTGCATGGCACGCCGCTGGTGATGACCAGTATGTGTGTTAGTGGGTAAGAGGAAAGGAGAAGTGAAAGGCAAGAAGAGAGAGTGAGAGAGAGAGAGAGAGAGAGAGA
>JAQNCA010000003.1:4034427-4053573 GCA_029783725.1 Acanthurus tractus
ATTTAATAACAAAAAAATACAGAGGTGATGCTTCAAATTTAAATTTTTTGTGTTTGGAAATCCCCCCCCCCCCCCCCCGCTTTCATCATACAGTTTGTAAAGACTCAGTTTGCCCAATACTTTCTCTTTACCCCTCACTGTGTCTAAGCGTGGGTCTTTTCTTTGATCTCTGTTTGCTGAGGTCCCTGCAGTGACCTCTGACAGAGGCCTGCAGGGTTAAAGCCCAATATTTTCATCTAGGTTCCTTAAACTAGTGAAAACTGTCCACATGAAGGTCTGCAAACTGCCCACAGTAACCTGGAAATTTTTTCATGCAATTCTTTTAATGTGTTGAGCATCACAAACCAAATCCCATTTATCTTTGTGATTTTGAAGGCAGCAGAGGCATTTATTGCACAACTGTGGCAAGTGTAAGTGTAGTTTTGGATGACTTGGCCCTTTATACATGAAGTGCACTAAGCAGTGTGTGTTCTTTTTTTAATGGTGCTACACTTAATTTACTCTGGCAGCCAAGTAGCATCTGAATAAAATGCTGTCATTTGTAAATGGACTCCAAGTTCCATTTGAAATATGTTGAACTCTGTGCAGCGGACACAACGCTGCAGTGGACCAATCGATTCTTTCTGTTAATATATTCATTTGCTCTTCTGTGATGAAGATGAGACAGACAGGTTGTTCTCATCACATTTGAAAGTGGCCTTGACTTGCTCAGATGTATCGTGCATAGCCTGATGTCGTGTGTGTGTAGAGACTAGAAGTGTGTTTTGGTGGGAAGCTCAGCGTTGCAGAGAGGACAACACATCATTGAATGTTGCGAGCAGAGACTCTGCGTGGTGTGTGGGGGCACATTAGCGCCACATGTTTCATCCTGAGGTTATGTTAGCTGTTGTTTCTATGAAAATTCCCACAATTCTATGAGCCAGTTATCATCATCTTCACTGTAGCCTGTCAGCCAGCAGAAACTTGACAAAAATCTAACATCATGGAGTGAATGTAAAGCAGCGCCATACTGCTGATTGTTTATCACTGGAGAAGGTCAACCTAAAGCACACTCGTTGATGCTGCCGCCAAAGCTGATGTCATGGCTTTCCAGTAAAGCACTTGTTATAAAACCATAGAACTCAACACGTTTGCTTCAGATCATTAGCTGCCTTTAAAAGAAGTGATACGGATCGAACCTGAGGTCTGTGTGTGTCACCGTTTGTTGAATCCATCTGTGATTCTTTCTAGACTATGATTTCATATGGAGGAATTCTATATTTTTGTCATCAGTACTGATCCTTCAATCAATTCAGGCTGTTGAGTGCAAATATTTAAAAATAAAATGAAAGCATAACAGATGCAACTGTGTTGTTTCTGGAATGTGAAAAAATAAAAACTAATCTACAGACTTGGACTTGTACGTGTTTTTTTGAATGACTTGTGCTTTGTCTTACCACGCTGCATCATGAAACCACGTTTTAGGGCATTTTTTAAAAAACCTTTATTTGTTGTTAGATGCACAGAAAAAACTTGTTGACAGACAAGTTTTGTATACAGTTCTGTCATTTACTTAAGAAATTGTGTAGATTAACTTTCCCTTTAAACATATAAGATGGTGCACATTACAATGCATGCACCACATAAAAAATGCATTTGTATAAACTAAGACCCATCCACTAGTATTTTTAGCAGTCAATGTAGAAAACGATACTGAAGGTAAATGAAAGTATGTTGAAATACATGCGTAAAGTCTCAAATAATGGTCACCAAGATTTCCAAATGATGCTCGGCAATAGTCTAGACACTTGTAGTTGTTTATCGCTGGTTGTAAACCAATGAAAAACTGAACATACATGTGTAGAAAGGAGCTGTTGAGACTGTCAAATAAAATCTTAGCACAAAGGGGGAAGTTTACAAAGACTCTGACAATAAGAGGAACCGTCTCAAACATTTAAGTGCAGATCCAAAACTGTAAAAAATGCTAATGGAAAGCTCAGCTCCAAGTTCTCACACGTGTATGACACTAAAGGAACATCTGCAGCCAACGTCAGGGCCAGAATCTGTGTTTGTAACTTGTTAAGAAACAACAATGTATGATCATTTAATTATTTCTACTATATGACTTTTTAATTTTTAACTCCAGTGAGCGACGGGGTCCAGAGGCTGCATGGGGGCCAGTGAGAACATGGGTGAGGAGAGGTTGCTCCTCCGCGGGCTGTACCAGTCTTCATGCTGCCGCTGGGTGGCCGGCGGCGGAGGTGGGACACTGGGACAGGGGCATTGACTGACCGGGGAGTACGCCCCGGAGGGCAGCATGGGGGAGAGGCGGGGTATGTGAGCCAGGGGCTGGGTGTAGTACTGTCGGGCCATGCTGGGAGGCTGGACGTGCATGCCCCCCAGCAGCGCCCTGTGGCCTGTCATCACACCCACTGGGAGAACTTTCTGTGAAGCTCGCTCTTGCTTCCTCTGCTTGGCTCTTCTGTTCTGAAACCAAACCTGATGAGACAAAGACATGATGGAGACAAGAACAGGTTGGTTGGTCTGTACGCTTTGACACAAGTCACACCAAGAACACCTGGCAGTCCAGTCAGAAGGAAGTGAGACAGAGCAATACCTTGTTTCAAATTAGACAGCACAAGTTTCACATTTTATCCTCAAATCTCACCAAAACACGACTTTTGTTCAAAATGTCATCGTCAAATCACCAATGTGTGTGTAGTTGAAGCCAAAGAGACACTTATTAGGCATGTGTTCAGGAAAGGTGAACCAGCTGATTGACTGAACTAACTGAACTAACCAACTAGTACCGACACTGAATTTTAACAAAGTCGCATTATTTTTGCTCACATTTCAAAATAAAATGCAGCATCATTTTATCTTCTCTGGTAACTAAGCACGAACTTTCTATGTTTGCTAAAGGTGTTAACAAAACTGAGCGGTTGGATTTTGGCTTCAAGTTCAAATCAGCCTGTAAGTAGTCTGTGATGTAATACAGGAAAAAACAAAAAAAACATGAGACAGCATTTCACAATGTTGCAATTCCTTGGTAAGAAAAGCTGATCCTGATTCATCCTGCAGTCACACCCACACATCATGACTGTCTGACACCTGTAACAGGACTGAAGCCGTCTCTCCCACCTGTATGCGAGCCTCGTTCAGCTTGGTGACGCGGGCCAGCTCCTCCCTGCAGTAGATGTCAGGATACTGGTTTTGTCCAAAGGCCACTTCCAGCTGTTCCAGCTGCTTGTGGCTGAAGGTGGTGCGGTGGCGTCTTCTGGCTGGGGACGGGTAGGCTGCGCTCCGCCCACCGAGACCGACGGCCATGGCAGTTTCACACAGTGACCCCTTCCTCACTGCCTCTCCTATGTCTGTTTTCAGAAGGAGGAAAAAGATGCTTAAAACACTCGTGCTCTCTTTGAGACAATCATCAACCTCCTGTTTTTATGATACAAAAAAGTTGCATAAACTTATAAAGGAGCATTCCATGATGGCTGTCTGAACCTACAAGAGGGCATTCAGAGGAATGAAGACCTGTGCTGCCTGTGACTGTGTCTGCGGGTGAACTGAGGCACTTTTGGATCATTTGCAGCCTCCACTAGTCAGTTAAGTGAACTAAGCAGTCAGCAGTCAAAAAAATGTAATGGCTAATTATTGCAATCAGCAGAGGTTCCTTGGACATAACATATTAGGCTGATGGGTTCTGTAATGTGCAAGATTAGCTTTTACTAGATAAACACACACACACACACACATGACCAAACACATGAGTCCCGCCAAGCTTACGTCTGGTGGAGGTAAAAAGAGGGATTACACCGACTTTATGGTTCCCACTGCCATCAGGCAACCTGAGAGCCGCAGAGCTTTAGCTCCCAAAGACAAGCTCGTGGGAAAAAGATACCAGAAACTGAGGGATTTGACCAAGATTATTAACACAATCACCAACAAAGTGACCAATCTGACAAATGGTGGTTGGAGAAGAAACAGAGGAGGCTGATTTGATGATTCTATTCAAACTCTGTTCTCGCTGGCAGAAGATTTTTTTCTCTGAATGATTCTTACCAAATCTGGCTACATATTTAAACTTTTTTGTCAATATAGTTTTTGTAATAACTGAAAAAGTTTAACCAGAATAAAGTCTACGGAAATGTATAGAAATATGCTTGATATATAATGACAACTTGTTCAACCATTTCACATGTAAAGACTTATGC
Source organism: Acanthurus tractus (assembly GCA_029783725.1). Classification (NCBI taxonomy): domain Eukaryota; kingdom Metazoa; phylum Chordata; class Actinopteri; order Acanthuriformes; family Acanthuridae; genus Acanthurus; species Acanthurus tractus. The sequence goes on from JAQNCA010000003.1 coordinate 4,038,621, forward strand.
GGTGAACTAATGCCTAAATGTTGTGGGGGGTGAGACTTTTCAACAGAGACCCATTATAATACATTTTGATCAACATGGCATTAGCAATTTTTGATGTGCACAAGTGACACAATGATGTGAAGACTGAACAAGCAGTTTTGAGAGTTTTAGTTCCGATCTGAGAAATGTGCCAAAGCGACCAAGGAAAACTGTAAGACCACACTCTAACACTGCATTACAGGAACTGAAAAAGTTGATTTACAAGACTGAAAAAACATCTCTATCTGTGGTTGTGGAGGAAACTCCATCTTTTGTAGATGAAATGACGGGCTGAAAATAACACACAGACAGGTATGGACTCACCTGCAGTGGAGCTGACAGTGGCCATATCTGAGTAAACCTCTGCACACTCCTGGTGGCTCCTCACAGCATCTCCGGCTGCCTTCACCTGGGCCATGGCTGCGGTTCTGCTCACTGATGGGAAGATCTGCAATGTCTGCCCCCCTAACAGACACAGCTGACCACAAAGCCACATGCCGTGCCCACATCCCACCCACCTGGTTAACCTCTACCTGTGTAGGAGGCTGCGTCAGCGGAGCAGCTGATAGGACAATATATTTCTAATGGTCCTTTATTGACTTAATGCATATTTGTTATGTTTATATGAGGTTAAATTATATTGTCTCACTTGTACCCTGCAACTCTAGGCTATTATTTCTTCAATTCTCAATGCATACAATTATTTTTTTAAAAGATGCTACATTTTGTTTGTTTGTCTGTTTGTTTGTTTGTTTGTTTTTTGGGGTGAATCCAATCCCCTTCAATCTCTGTTTTCATGTCTAAGTGGATTTCCTACATTTCTTAAGCCTGCTTATGTAAAATACCAAGAGAAGGGGTCAGTGTGTTGCTGAAGGATTGTAACAGGTATATACTGAGACAGACCTCTACATGGATAAGATCTTGAAACACTGAGGTAAATCAGACTCTGTGAGCAAGTTTAGTTTTTGCTTCAGCTAGTGTAAACATCAGTTCATTTTTTTATGCCTGAATGTAATAAACACAACAACATCAGCAAAATATAACAGCTTCACTAAAAATAACTTTTTCTTTTTTTTTTAACTTTTTCTTCTTTATAAATAAAGAGTGGGACTGTGTGGGACTTTATTTTGATGTTTTAGATATCTTTTTTCACCTCAGTTTCACATTTGATTTTGAAATATTGAACAATCAGGTATAGGTAGTTTTAATGTTCTCCACTGTAGAGGAACACTACAATCCAATACTGACTGCCTTAATTAGTAAGCAACAACATATAATCATGTAACATTATTCTACTGCATGCATATTAAACACTTTTCATGACTTCTGAGTTCACCTCAGTGCATTGATACACTGGAATAGAAGTGTGTGTGTGCCACTTTGGCAAACATACATGTGTTTTACATGTGGGGGGGCTTAAGCTGTTGTTTCACTTAAACATTAAAGAATTCAATTATTTATGGTCCTCACATGGTTCAGGTGGGACAAATAAGAAAAGTGACAACAGTTCTATGCACTGGAAGTGATAAGTTGCTGCTTTTTTCTGTAAACATATATTTTTTTTATTCATTTGTAAATTATGTCTGGGGAGATGCAATTGCCAATGTAACCACCAGGTGGCTCTGTTGTGTCAGGCTGTGTCAGAGAGACAAACAGAAAACTGAATGACAAAATGTTACATATGCAAAAGGCCGAATCCTCATCTGACTACATTTTGACGCAGGGGTGTGGGTGGAGACCACCCAGCTGACTGTTCTCTGCAGTCTTCCAAACAAAAACCCCTCTCAGGTCAGATTGTGCATTTTATTCTCTGCATCTTGACTGACAGGACAAACCCCCGTGGCTAGATTAACTCAACTGAACTCCCGCTTAACCTCCTAGGACCCCAGCTGCTATCAGCACCTCCCATGATGCTAAACTGAGTCCAGGCCAAAGCAGAGAGGAATGACCCTCTCACTTTGCGCCGGATACTAGGAAGAGACCCACTGATATCCAACTCAGCACTGAGTCATGGCAGGGCAGCATGGAAGACAGCTCACATAGTTGGAGAGCAACAGTTGGCTTTTCATCAGGGCTCAAACAAGGCACTAATTCATCATGGACTATATCTGTTGAACATTGTTATTCGCTTGTGTGTGTTTATCCATAAATTTGCAGTAATGTGGATTTAAATCTGCATATGCTCGGCCAGTGCAGCTGATGCAAAGGGGGCAGTTACAGGATCATATTAGACTTTCTTTTAGTTGTGGGTGTTGCATAGTGCTAAATTCTAAGTGCCCCCTCTCCCTCTTGTGCAGCGTGTCTGTCGTATCATTAGCCATTTGACCTGAGTGATACATCTGACTCCCAAGAAACACTAAATCAGAAGTTCAAACGCAGACTGCAGATGTGTCACACTGATACAGTACATTTTACCCCCCCCACCCCCCTCAGTCCAGGGAGCCTCGCCAGGAAAAGTGTAAAATGCAGAGACTGAATGGCCTGTGCTGTAGAAGCAGAGGTGTGGGAGTGTCTTTTGCATATTAAATTCTCTGCTTGAATTTACAGATTTCCCTTGGAATGAAACCACTGTAGATTCCTTAAGAAAAGTCCTCGGCCTTGTTCTGGATGCTCTTTGCAGACAACATCTAATTTGATTCCTTGTGATATGTGGTCTGTGAGAGCCGAGTCCTGTGTGTCCTGGAAGAGCCTCCATCTTTCCTGCAGTGTGTGTGTGTGTGTGTGTGTGTGTGTGTGTGTATTCTTGTGTGGCTGCCAAGTCCTCAACGGATCCCGTATTCAGCTCACATGTTTCCTGTCCCAGACAACGACTCAGCCACAACCCCTCTAAGCAAAGCACAGCGAGCCTGTCTGTGTTAATGGTCTGTACCTCCACTTCAGTTAGACTCCTTAATGAACACTGGCAAGAGTCAAAAGTCCTAAAATATTTAAACAACTGAGGCTGTTTCATCACAGTGGGAGTTTTTTGCACTTGTCTGAGGGAAAATGAGCAACAACTACTAGGTTGTCATAATGTATATAATTTCTGTACCTCAAAATCAGGAGCATGTTTTGCAGAAACCCCAGACTCCCTGTACCATATGTCCTCTTTTTCACTCCAGATGTTAGTCAGCAGGAATTTGAGTGAAGGTACAAAAGGCATAAAGTGCACACTAGAGTGCTAAAATCTAAAGTAAAACTTGGGTTAGTGGCTGAGTAAAATAAGTTTCTGTCAGGAGAAAAAAAGTCACTCTTCACTCTGCTCTTCAGCAGCACAGCAGTTTTGAGGCTGCCTTGACTTTTACAGCAAACCTCCGGATACATAATGTAAATAATATATTACTTTAAAGCTGCAATAATCAATGTTTTGAATCAACAGTGATCAAACCAGTCAGTGTAAGTGAAATGGGTGCTCTGGTTGACAATCACACAGATGCTCCTATTAATTCTATGGAACATTTTAGTGAATTGACTGCATAGGTTTTTCTGGCCCACACACCTTCAGCTTTGTGTCTAGATGGAGCAGGCAGTTGTGTTCAGCAGAAAATCATTAATGAACTCTCTGTGAAGAACTAGCCATTAAATATAGCACAACATCAAGCAGTTAAAGAGTCAAGTATTTCCAGAGACCAAAAACAGCTAAAAGGGGAGAGAGTATTAGACTTCTCTATGGGGAGTTTCCTCATCCATGTGGTCTTAAGATACTAAATGTTTTATGCTCCACTGACTGTAAAGTCCTTGGAGCACATTTGTGATGTTAGCCCATAAAAATACAACTGACATGAATTATGTTCATCAGGTGGCTAGAAACATAAATGCTAAATTGGTCTAAATGTGCTGCAAGTGGAAATTAGCAGCTGCCTGCTAACTGGGTTGACATATCATCTCAAAAAAGTGTGTCAGCCTTGTTTTCACAGCAAGAGGCAACCTGGATACTGGGAAGAGACCCACTCATGTCCAACTCAGCACTGAGTCATGACAGGCAGCATGGAAGACAGCTCGCATAGTTGGAGAGCAGCAGTTGGCTTTTCATCAGAGCTAAGACAAGACAGTAATTCATCATGAACTATATTTGTTGAACAATGTTATTCGCTTGTGTGTGTTTATCCATAAAGTGGCAGTAATGTGTACCTGGAAAACTGCACATCTTGGACCCATGCTTATGCAAGGAGGCAAGAAACAAGATTACAATACCATATTAGACTTTCCTATAGTAGTGAGTGATGGATTGAGCTGAATTCGGAGTAAGCCTTCTTCTTTTAAAACATATCTGTCATGTCAGCTAGGGAGCTAGGAGAGTGAACTTTGGGCTTTTTGGTGGGGGGCCCTCATACAAATGTTGGGTCTGAAGACTACAGCTGTAAAGTGTTGTAAGGACTGTAAGACCCTTGACACAATTTTTTTGTTTAGTTATTATGGGCAATAAAAATAATCTGATTTCACTCACATTAACCTTGTTGTATCAAATATAAATGCTAAGTTGGTCTTGATGCTTAGGATGTGAAAATTAGCTCTTTTGTTAAAGAAAGCTTAGAAAGGACTATATATATTCTATTAAGAAAGAAAGTACTTTTCTAATTGTGTTATTTGTTAGAAATAAACCCTCAATTCATGAAGTAAGATGTTAAATATCTGGAGGAGTGAGTGGTAGTTTGGACACGAGAGAAGTGGTGGAGGAAAACAGTGTGTAGAGCCAGAATATTTTACCATCTCACTCGGTGGATTAATGGTTTATTTTGACCAAACCAGCATTTGTGATTGTTGGAACAGTGGAAAGACTGGCCAAGGTGGTTTTGCCTCAGAGGATTACACTGCAGCCATGTTGCAGCTCCCGCCTGAGGCAATCCACTGGACCGCTTCCCCATTAAGAAAGCAAAGTTCCCATGCCAAGCTCTTGTTAATTTATACAGAAGAGGAGCAATGGAAAGCATCCTGAATAGAAACATAACAAAACTGGTACAGGACGTGCTCAGCTGGGGACACGAGGGATCTGCAGAGGGTGCTAATCATGCTCAGAACATCACAGGTACTCCTCTATGAAATATTATATACAATATACAACAATCATTCAGGTGTATGTTGAGAATTCAAGGATACGAAGAGTTAAAACCCTCCTTAGCCTGTTTACAATACAGAGGTATCTGCTGTCGGATCACCAGAATACAGAGCAGCTCTTTTCCTTAAACTGTGAAACTCCTCAGTTCATCCTCTGCACTCCACCATAAATATAGTTTATTCTTTGACTCTTTATTTTTCTTTCATTTGTATAATTTTGTACAACAATACATGAATTAACATTTAACCTTCTACCTTGAATAACTTTTAATAAATTACTGCTTGCCGCAAGTTTATTCAGTGGAATTCACATGCTGAATTTTCAGTGTCCCAAGGTGCAGGAGATATTGGAAGAATTTGTTTTTTTAATTTTTGCTTCGCATTAGCAACATAGCCTCGAAATACTACGCTAATGTTAACCCACTTTGAATGTCCATGTATTTTGAAAATACAGAGAATACAGACTTGCTGAGCTTTATGGCGAGTACAAATGGGCAGAAATAACAAGCGTGTTAATTAAATAAGTAGACCGTTTTAATAGGACAGAAGTTTAACCTTTGTGGACTAATGCACCTTATTTTATCTGCAAATGTTTTTTTGCTTTAGCACACCGGTGCACACAGTGAGTTATCCACATTGGCCTGAAGCAACGTGTGTAATGTCCTCCAACCAACAGGACCCAAAGAATAAACTCCAGCTCCTTTTCTGTTCCTGCAAGTTTATCTTTTCATCTTTCTATTGTTAGGCTGCGGCGAGGGCCAGAGGACCTGGAGTCTTCTGGAGGCATCGATCATCAGTGTGTTGTTGTGCATGGTGTGTGAGTGGTGAGCAGGAGAGGAGATACAGGGATGGCTGGAGGGAAGCTAAAACATCACTTCAGTTCATAGATCTGATCTATTTTCATTGAACAGTCAAATATATTTCCATCAGTTTGTCTTGGTGACTGAAAGAGTTCTTTTCTCATCAGAGGTCAAAGGTTTGATGGGTGCAGCAGTCAGTCTCTTCTGTTTAACTTTCTCTGAATGGTGAACTAATATCTCCGTGCTCATTGTAATGCAATCTGCATGAGACTCAGGAAAATGTGAAAAAATATTGTATATGCAGTTCAGGAACTCTGGGGAAAAACTTTCTCATCTCAGTTTCACTGCAGAGCGCACACATGCCTACACACTTTGACACAGCGCACGCATGCACGCACGCACTCACACACACACACCACATAAAACCCCACCTCCTCCACAATGCATTTGCAAGAGAATAACATGCAAGTAATATTACACTGGATTCTCAGTTTCAATCACACACACACACACACACACACACACAGAGCGTACTCTGGGTGCACACAGGCCTCTGTGTGGTTGTGGCTGTGTCCAGTATGGACACATAGAGGAAATTCTTCCCTCCCAATTTCCCGGGACTGAACTGGGAGTGACCTGGTTGGCAGACACACAGCCTCGATGGAAGGAATGTAACTCAACTCCCCCCACCGCCTCACCCTCAACACCCCCCTCATCCATCCAGCGGTCTGCTGGCCCAGCTGTGTGAGGACATAGAGAGAAACATACTGTCGGATGAGACGGATGCCTTTTATCTCTTACCAATTCATGAAATTCCTCGCTATACTTGGTGAATGTTCATCTTTGAGGAGTCTGGCGTGTGCTCGGTGTGTAAAAGATCCGTCTCTGTTTGACATCCTCTCAGGGCGTCATTGAAACATTCAGACAGTCGGATACATATGTAATTTTTCACTTGTGCAACCTAGAAAGTACTTCCAGTCCCATGGAAGCATTCACCAAAATCAGCAAAAATCAGTAAATCAACGAGAGCAAATGGTGAAAGAGGAACAACAAAGAAGAAGAAGCAACACGATTTGATAAAGTAAAAAGAGAGACACCAAAAGGAACTTAAGAACTTCTTTATTATAAAGCAAAAGAGAAGAGAAACTACACAATAAGACAAGAACAAAAAGAGAAATGAGAGCAACCACATACATATTCATAACCCCTCCTACCATCAAAAAACAGTCAGAAGAAATGGCATGATTAGTTGAAAAACTAAGCTGATGTTAAGCCTAGTGTTGCATTTATTCAAACACAATGGAAGTTACTGTATAAAATATCTGACTTGTGCACAGAGATAAGTCTCAAGACTCTCTCATCTACTGCCTCAGTGGTGTACAGAGCCCTCGGGCACTCAGACACCAGCATAATGAGGTAATATGGGAGCACTGACCCTAAAATGCAATTGCTGAATTAACTTCCTCGGCTAGCTCTGCTGTGGACATGATACCCTCACAAATAGGCTGACATACTTTTAAATGATCCATATCAGCAAAGGGTTTAAAAATGTTGGCCAGATTATGGAGTGGATTATCAGCAGACACCATTTTAAAGATGTTCATAATTTGCTTTTAGGGTTAGGGTTAGACTTACGAGTCCCTTTGACAACCTCTAACTTTTCACAGAGTTAGTTTTAACATTCAAATGCATTATGAAAAACTTCAAAATCTAAGTCCTAAAATTAGGACACATGCCAGTTTTTTTAAAGAGTAAGTCGGTGAGTTAGGAGTCACTTTAGCTCTAAGATGTTTTGTGAATACAACCCCAGGGCTCTGCATCATGTTCCAGTTAGATCCCAGCTGCCAGATCAACTACCATTTGACATGGTGTACCAGTATCTACTGGGTGCTCCAAGGCTGATCCCAGAGCAGCCCATTTCTCTGAGCCTGCAACCAGCTCATAAATGGGTATAAACAACTATATTTGTTGAAAACTGACTTGAATTCACGGTTTAAAGCTGTACTAATCAGTGTTTTCATAACGACAATAAAGTAACGACTATGTTTGATGTTGCAAAAAAAGCTAAATTATTCCGGAAAATAATTGGGGGGTATTTGTTTATCTTTTGGCTCAAAATATGCCCCTGTTTATTGGCCCAAGCCCAATCCACATCCAGCATGACTGTCAGACACTGAGTTTAGATGTGGAAGCATGTGGGCCAGACTCAGGCTGAGGGCCTAAATGTATGTCGGGCCAGGAGCTTTATTTTGGTATCTGGAATTTTGGACTTTTTGTCTGGTGGCAAGAAACGCAACTCCAATAAAAATCAAAGTTTCTGACACATTTTTTTCATTCCACTACAACAAAAGAAAGGATCCTTCATGAAAACACTAGTTTCTGCTAAGGTTAGAGAGCTGCTGATATTCTTTACGAGAGTTAAGTTGCTACACTACCTGGGCTCAAGATTATCTTTAATGTTAGCAAACTCATAACCTTATGCCTCTTTTGTTATGTTGTGTAATGACCAGCTGTCTCTGAAGGTGAGCTCCGACAGTTTCCCACAGGAACCACATGTATCTGTCCAGGCCGTCGGCCTGCGATCAATTTAAAGAATGGATGCTATATGAGAAAAAAAACACTCAGTCTCTGCTTTCCTTCAAGAGTCTCTTTAAGTGTGATGTTCACCTCAACTTTCAACTTTTCACACTTTCACTTTGTCACTTCAACTTAAATCTAAAAGTTTGTCTTCCTTCCTCTACCTTGTTCTATTTAAAGTGGAGCTTGCTGTCTGCATGATCCTTTTTTTCTTAACCTGACAGTTAAATCTATTTATACACAAGACTTATTACAAATAGTCTTTTTCTCTGTGTTTTGACGTGGGAAGAACTCTTTCTGAAAAAATGGTGATATCAACAATCAACTTTATGAAACTGTTACCAGCTAGTAGTAAAAAACAAGACATTCACTGCATTATCAATTCTTGAACACACGCCACCCTGAGGCATCCAGTGGCATTACTGCCTGCCTTTTTAAATTGAGATAAAGGCTCATTAAATAGAGCTGATTTGATTACATCTGATTTGATAAAAGTTTTTTTTGTAACAACATGACCTTTCTATTTAAACCTGCCCCCAGGTTATACTGTGCAAACTTTTCGACAGGTGGAATCTTAGTGTAGTGGTGCTTTAATATTTTGTTTTCTGCCATTACAACCTCATTAATGCTGTGTTTTTTCTACTTCCAGCATTGTTCTTTGGAAGCTTTTGGGCTTAAATTGTCCCTACTTAAAATACAATTTTTAATAATTTTCATTTCCTTGCTCAAAGACAATACACACAGTTACCAAAGCAAAGTGTGACTGGTATTCTTAATACATTTACAACCTAATTTATTCTGGTTATGGGTCTGTCTGTCTGACCGCTAGGCCAGTCTGCAGGGTGAGGTGAGAACCACTGCGCCCATTATGACTCAGCAGATGGTGTGGTATGCAGTACCACCCTCTCAGTGCCCATGTGTCTGAAGCAGTACTCAGTGTTCTCTAATGACGTCTAGGCCATCATATTAGCCTGCGCTTTGGGAATCTCATCTTTCCAAGCTGCTGATATAAGCCAAGAATGCCAGGTTCAGACTGGACAGGTTGTTCTTCGCCCTGCAAATCATGTCTCACATTGCGAGTCAGACGGAACAGTTTCTTAGCACTATAAACTAAAATACTGTAAAAATGCTTATACTTCTTAACTGCAGCTTTATATGAAATTCTACGAACAATTATTTTTGCTGTTTCGGTTGCACTTCCATGAAAATGTCAGCTTTATTGTAGAGTGATTGAGACAATGGTGGCGTGTGGCAGCTTGCCCTGCCTGAGGTTTTCGAGGTTCAGCTGTTTGGCAGGGAGGGCCAGTGGATTTGCAGAGCTGTAGTCTGGATGCTCCTCCTGCAGACTCCCTTGGTGGTGTCCTGTTTCCCCTCCCTGACTGCCTTTTATTGGCTCCACAGTCCTCCTGTGGCCCTCAAAGGCACTCCCAAAGCTCAAGCATGATACTCTGCACCCAACCCTCCCACCCCACCCCTGCCTTTATCTGCTGCCACAGGGGAGGAAATGGCCTAGAGGAGCTGGAAAGTGGCATGGTATAATTATCTTCCTTCTACATCTCTCTCTTCACCTTGGTTTCCTCACAACACCTCTCATGATACCTCTGTCTCAACTCTTCTCCTTAAACAGGGTCAGTATGCTAAAATGTAAAACATGTAACATATTCACCTCTAAATGTGTATAACTAACCATACATTTTATTCATGTAATTTACATTATCTGAAATGCCTCCGACGACAGCCAAACTCAGGGTAATATGTGTATTCCATTTTGTCGTCTGTTGCTAACTCCCAGAGTAACATCAGAAAGAGAGTGAGTCAGTCAGATAGATCTTTATCTGCAATAGTGTCTGTTTAGAGATTAAATGAACAAATCTCATGATCCCACATTACTTCATAACGTCATCTAACTGTGTTTTTTTTTGTTTTTTTTTATTTTTTTGATTGGGAGACCTTGAGCAAGAGAAGTTACTTATTGTGTGTACGGCAAAAAGTCCCTAAACTCTAGGCTATTGCAAAGATGCAGAATTTACCAGTGTAAACATGCTTTCATGAAATATCTATAGATAAATTAAATATATACCTCTAATTTTTTAGTTTTTGCTAAGCTTAAGCTACACTGCCATGCCATGCTCTCCTTACCACTTGAAATTCTTTGTAAATTTTTAAACAATGGATATATAATTTCAGACAAAACAAAAGAATATCCTTCTTTTGTGCCTTTTGATTTTGCTGAACAAAATGTAGTTTGATTCATCGCACGTAGATTATTGTCATAAGCCTGCTCATTGTTCTTCCTTTATGCCATCTGTGTGTCACCATTTGCAAGGAAACCATTGCGGCTGTCTGCACTTAGCCCCACCCAAGGCCATTGTGAATGGTAAATAAATAAATAAAATCAAGCCAGATTGGTTTTCCTAGTATAGCCGAATGATAATGGGCGCAGCTACACCTTTTCTCCACTCAGTGTCATAGAGACGGGATAGGCTATAATAACAAACTGAACTGACAACTGTTGCTAGTAGTGTTTATCAGCTGTAGCCAGCCAGCTAATTGAGCTGATGTTAATTCCATGAGGTCGTTAAAAATGCAGTTTGTGAAGACATTTGGATGCTTCAAACTGACTTTTTAAAATCAAAACCCTGGAAAGATGCACTGTGCATTGAATGCCTTCACAGGCTATATATGAATGGCTACATGTCCCAGGTAATAAGTATCCACACTAGTCAATGAGCAATGCTGAAGACATGGAAATACAGAGACAGAGCTGTTCTTGCATTGCAGTTGTAGAACAGGTTAGTCCAAGTATTATAAGTATGATTAAGGTATTATGTTAAGTATTACATTCTCTATGACAAACATGACAAGAGGTTGTGGTATTGCTTTACTTACAAAATATCACTAGCTAGTTAACTGAGCCTCAAACGCTAATATTTATAACTAATGCTACGTAAAAAACAATTTCTTACACTTTTACCCTTGTAATGTGGTTTAAGAACTGTTTATATATGGTGAATCTCTCTTTCTACAGACCCGTGGGCAAAGTGTAATCATGCAGAGAAATCCAAAGCTTGACAGACCAGACATGCCAAGAGGACAGTTGCTGATCTATCTGTTAGAGGGAGAATTTAGCAATATGATCAATGGGACATCATCCTAAACCCATTCATTCAAAAAATTTAATGAAAAAAAGTTTTAAAATAATCTTTTTTTCTTTCACTGTGAGTTATTACAAAATAAATTTGTATTCACCACACCCCAATTACCACACTTAAGGAATGTATGTCTTCATACTTGTGCAACCATGTTAGTGAGCATCTATTTGCATTGATTGTTAAGCACTTCCTCTTGTGCAACAACTTGCTTTTCATGGAAAGGGTGTGTCGGTATCTTGTTGGTTGTAACCATGATGAAGGCAGCTGGTATAAATAAAGCTGCCTGCTGTTTCTCCTGCATGTCTTTGCTACGCTCTTGCCGTTATATCATGGTCATCTGTGCTAAGCCCTACTTTGACCCTTGGCATGCTACACCAACCGCGCAGAGCAGATGAGTGTTCGTCACCAACATGTAGTCACACATGCACATACTTACACTCATGTAGACATGCATGCTTTCCAACTTAACACAAATGCAGGCTCTATTTTGAAGTGCAAACTCATATGTGCTCTCTCGGATCAGATCATCATTTGCATTCTCACCGTATGACCTCTAGAGTAGTATAGGGTTACTACTGTGATTACACTGCATATTGTAGTCTGGTCTGCAGGCTATTCTTAGCAATGCTATAAGTGAAAACATGAGGAGGAAGCTAGAAGGTTTTTCAAGGTTGCAGATCAGATGTACACTGCACACTTCAGCAAATCATCTACTTAGATATCTGATGCAACAAGACAGAAATATTCTTATGCTGTCTTACTCTCTTTCCGCTTGTTTTTGTCAGAGAAATTGAGTTTTTGCAACTTTTGAGTGAAGAGGTTCCAAGCCAAAGGCAGATATAACTTTTTCTCCAACAATGCATATTTGTCTCCTTTTTTGCCATTAAAGCATTTGAGGCTAAAGTTGTCAAACTGGCTACATCACTGATGTGGAAAGTGGTCGCTTTGGAGAGGAGGAGTGAAAGCGTGCAGTGTGAGGGGAACTGGCCGTTCTCAAACTGAAACACATAGGGAAAATCCAAAAATAAAAAAGAACACAGTAAAGAACATCTATTAATGCCATTTATTTGACCCTGTATCAAGCTGACTTCAAACAATGCCACTATTCTTCTAATATTGCAACTTTTGCTCTGCCAGAGAATCATATAAAACTGAATGTGCTGGACAGCTTCTAGCACTTTGGACTCATTTGACCAACAATTTGACCACCCATTATGTGGTTAATAAAGTCAGGCAGTTTTATTTGTGGTTCACAGTATAAATTTGCAAGTGAAAAGTGCACCAAAGTTGAATCTGACATTAAAGCAATGCCACAAATCCATGCAAATGATTGGATTTTGTTTTAAATGTGGATGTCATAAATATTGCACTAAATGTAATTTGCTCTTCTTATATTACCCTAAAGCTTTACTCTATATGTTTGGCATTCAAGTCAGTGACCAATGATTTGACCTATTTTAGTCACTTACGGTCAAATAAATAGGTTTAAGTTTTCAGTACCTGATGTCAACCAAAATTTGGCATAGAACTACACTTCAAAAACTGTAAGTAAGCAATTATTGTGAGAGTTAGTGCTGGCATTATTTGATAAGTTGTTCACATTTGTAAGTAATTTTGCTCAATAGCAAGTTTTAAGGCAAGATAGATAAGATTTATTCCTTTTTTGGTTACAAAGGGGTTTTGCTAACACATTAGCATCATGGTTAATATCATTCAGGCACTAAGAGCAATAAGCACTTCTGTTTATGGCACCTGTTGAACATAAGCCCCCTATTCACTTGGTTTTCAGTTATGTTTTGTTTTGCTCTTCAGAAAAATAGCTTACTTTTGGCTGTTTTTAGCTCAAACACATTCACAAGCTAGTAGCTAACTTTGTCTTGCTACTGTTTAGAGTGGCTAAAAACAGCTGCCTACTGCTGAGAACAAGGCTGATGATTGGGCAAAAAAGTTCAGCTGTGGGCCACAAAACCAAACAATGCACCTGAAAACATTAAAATCTTCTGTAGAGCAAAGGGGAACTGCTTTTATACAGTTTGATACATTGCGTTTATATTATTAAAGAGACTGCTCAACTTTAAATGTTGAACATTACCATCTTCTCCCTTGCAAAAGTAGATTACAACCTGCATATGAGTCCCCTGACCTTACCATTGTGTTAGCATGCACATAATAACACATACATCCAATTACTTTTTGCAGCGTGCCTGTCCTCGAGGGGCCTCATCTCGACCATTTAATTAATGAGCACAACTTCCTTGAGTCTGTGAAGGTTTTTCATGGTGCCAGCAGCAGCCACACCCAAACAGCTGGAACGAGGACAGAAGCACACAGCTGGCAGGGAGAAAAGCCTAGTGTCAACGCAGCATAACACTGCCAACACCACCAGCAGAAAGACTGGAGAGGGGCTAGAAAACATACAGACCACAGCTTAAATGCACCGTTAAGGCCCTGTGTGACTGAGTATGCACTTTTTAAAGCAGATTTGAAGGCATATTACGAGTGATTCAGAATAGTTATGGCATAAAAAGCTTCAGTGCATGAGCAAGTTCTTGTGTGAATGGGAACAATGCAGCCATTTATGGGGTGAATACCGCAGCCTTTAACAAGGGCCCTTAACATGTTAACCATGTGACCCACTTGAGCTCAGAAAATATCTTGTAACAACCCGAACTCCCTTCATACACCCCTACACCCAAAAAGATACAAGTGTGCATGGTTCACTCCCAAGATATTCTTCAGTGATATAAGTCCTTAACCTTAAATGACTGCATTCAAGGAAATATGACTCAGGGAAACTGCATTATCTCATACAAAAGTGTTTCATAAAATGACATCAGGTCTACATGTAACAAAAAGGGATTAAGTATGTGTAAATGAGTGGGAGCAGCCCTGACCTCTGACCTAAAGACTATGAGCTGGGCCGCCTTTGCCCCATTGAGGCTGTGATGTCACCCCGAGTACAGAACAGGCAGTGCTGGAAAAGAAGCCCTGAAAAAAGAACTGAGAAACACGGTCCAGCAGAATAATTATATGTGAGAGGGAGTGAATCAGGAAATAGCTTTTGGTTTGGGAAACTCAAGAGTTTGAGGGAGCGCTGCCATGTGCTAAATGAAAACAGGATCTGAAAAAAAAAGAGAAAGAGAGGAGTGAGAGAGAGAGAGAGAGAGAGAGAGAGCGCAAAAGAAGCCAGTTTTTTGGGGGGGTTTTGTGCATGCAGAGGGGTGGCAGGGTATCCAGTGGTCAGTGAGAATATCCCTCAACCTCTCCTCCCTGATCCTTTTCTTCCTCCTGCTTTTCTCTACACCCCCTCCCCCCTTTTCCATCAGCCCTTCCTGCCTTCCTCTCCTCCACCTCCTCCTCCTCCTCCTCCTC
>JAQNCA010000003.1:4063779-4080675 GCA_029783725.1 Acanthurus tractus
ATTTTAGCCCTCTTTAAAGTATTTAATTAGCCCTTTTCTAGATTTGTCTCCTGTATACTGTTAGTTCCTGATGCATACACTCAGTTTGTGCATCAGAATTATCCAAATTAATACAAACCCAGACCGAAAATTAACTCATTTTGCAGATAATAACTAAATTTTTTTTTCCAATTATCTTTCAAAAGTTAAAAAAACCCCACAATCCTTCTTCTTTCGAGAGTTTGCTTTAGTTGTGCTGCCTCAAGCTACCAAGCCACAACACGGCCCTGCAGCCTGGAATTTGCTTGATAAGGTCATATTTAGGAGGACTCAATTGGACTATTCATAAAAATTAGGTTATTTTTTACAACGTTTTGGCATTAAAATAGAAAAGGCATATGTGGCCACACAAGAGTCTTTGTATGATGTTTCAATTTTAGATTTTAAAATTGGATAAATCAAATTATGACATTTAGATTTCCCTATATTGGAAGCATGTGCTATTGTGTCATGTATGATTTTACAGAGTTATACTGTTCTTGGAAACAGCTAAGGGAAATAAACATTTATGCTATTCCATTCAATATCTGTTGTAAACTAAATCCAGAGCCTTTGGTTTTAGTGATCCAGCACCATTGTCTCTTGAATATTAACAGAAAACTAAAACCCAACAAAGATTCCTGCAAAATGCAACAAAAATGTCCGACAGCACGAAAAAGAAAAAACAAACCATACACAATATTATATCATGGGCCAGTGTGGATTACACTTAACAGTTTTATTTTGGAATATTAAGACAATGAAGCATAAGCCAAGCACCAAGAGTGACAGCTACAAGTGTCGCATCATACGGCTCTTAAAAATGAACAGGTTATACTGGAAATTGACTGTTTTTTTTTTCTCTTTGAATGGTGAAGCAGATACACAGAACAGACAGTGAAATGTGAACATGATTATGCCATTTACACGCTCCAAATCCTACCTGACAGCAAGAAGGAAAAAAAAAAAGAAAAAAGGGAGAAAAAGAAAAGAAAAAGAAAAGAAAAAGCGAGGAAAAGCAGAAGAAAATGGAACAGCGATATTCGTCTGACGACAGCGTGGTCAGCCTGTGGCAGTGGCTGTGGCCCGGGATAAAAGGGCTCTTGTGATTGGTCAGAACGAATAAGGCAGTCTGGGAACACGGCGGTGCTGTAGAGTGACAACCATTAGTTCCCATCATTGTCAAGTCCTGTTGCCTCGGCACCCACATCCACACAGCAACCAATGTGCACATACAGCATTAAAGTGACAGAGGATTGCAGCCATTGTTACACTACACTCCATTGCATATTAGGGAGAAGTTATAATGAAAATAATAGTTCTTTCATACATCTTTTTCTGTTTGCATATAGCACGTAACCCAGCTTTCTAAAATATATATATGGGAATATGAAAAAAAAAAGTTTAAAATAGATTCTTTTGTTTTGTTTGTCCTCTAAGAGCTAAAACCACGAGTCATACCGAGGTGGGGGGTGGGTGTCTTTTATGCAGGGGTGTTGCTGTAGTTTAACAGGACAGCTAGTAACACAACAAGCCGTCTCACATCCAGATCAGACCCAGTGGTTTCTTGCCATAAATGAGGCTCTAATAGTGCAGCTCAATAGTGTCATTGTGATGACAATTTAAGGTCAAAATAACTCAAATTACGGCATATTTTTTCTCTTAAGAACACAGAATATACATGTAAACACCGATCTGTGCATTCTCCTTTTTTGGGGGAGGAACACGGACAAGTGGTGCTGGCTTAATGTGGTCCATATTAACACATCCCTGGCTATGGGTGGGATGACAGGTGGGTGAGGATGTGTGTAAATACCTGGGATAGTGCAGGTGTTTGAAGAAGTAGTGAGATAACAAGTGTGTGCAAATGTTTTTTTAGTGTTCCAGACAGTTAATGCACCACAGAAGAATAAAACTTCTTTTCATCAGGCTTCAATTATATAACTCCATCATTCATCATACATACAATGTTTGTTTTTTTTTCCTCCTAAATCTACGGGTTATATGGCAAACATGTGCTACAGTTAATGTCAGATATTTCCCATGGGGAAAACTGGGCTGAGAGGGTCCGGGGACTCTCCTTGCAAAGGGCCTGCCTGAGATTAAGGGGTGTGGGACGGGAGGGCAAAGAGGCATTGTTCATAGGAGTCACTCTCATTACCCCTCACGGGCGACTCTGCATCCCTTCCACTGGAACCCTCTGTGTGGCTCTGTCCATACACTAATATACTCCACACAACAAACACGCATGCACCAAGTCTGCAGAATGGTGGAGAGTGCGACTCCATCGACACGGCTCACCGTGCCTGATTACAAGTGAAATATTTCAGGATGCCTGGCTTTTTTCTTAACACTCACACAAGTCTCGCCATCTTAAGCTAAAACACAAACAGTGCTGTCCAGAAATATTTGGACACTGGGAAATGTTTAGTTGGTTTGGCTCTGTACTGACGCATATTGGTGAAGACACAATGACTATAAGGTTAAAGTGCTAAATCTCAGCTTTTATTAAGTTTGAGTGTTCAAGTTCATATCAGACATACTAGGCGGGAAATGTAACTCTTGAAATGCAAGAACTATAATCCTTAATATACAGTCAAGACAACCAACAAGGGTAAAGTCAGTTGACTTCAGTCAAATTTAGGATGTTTCTCTTGCCTGGTTGAAGGCAAAAAATTACCAAGACAAGCTAGAATAAAGATGTCTGCAGTTAAAGGTCTTGTGAGATATCACCATGGACAAGTGTCTGCTCACATTCATGAGTATACCGAACAATTTAGTGGCAAATGTAGCAAAAGATGTTAAAACTATTAATAAATATGATGACTTAAGTTTGTTCATTTGGAACATTTGCCAAAAGAAGGGGCTTTTCTTTATAAAAAGTTGAATCATTTTTTACCATGCTCACCCAGTATGGATGAACAGTTGTCACTGAGCCCAGTTGTCATTTTAAATTCAATATGCTGAAGTAAAGAGCAAACACAACAAGAAACCTGTCGCTGTCCTAATACTTGCAAACTGTACTGCACAACACAAATACTCAATTAAAGTGCTATTTACTTCAACAAATCCCCAACCCTCTCTGTAAGCACGGAGTTGCCACAACAGGAAGCCAGGGCTTTCAGTGAGCGAGCTCCATTTCTCCTCCACATGCTCCTTAATGTTAACTTTAGCCTAACGTTGCCCTAACAGGATAGGATAGAGAGTTAGAGGGCAGGACAAACAGGCCTTAGTTCACTCTACACCACAGTCACCTCCACATCAGCACAGGGATGTTAGGGATGTGGCCAGATGGAGAGAGAGCAGATGGATATACTGTAATAATAACAAAAAAAAGGCCTCCCTCAGCCACACAGCAGCCATAAGGCAACACAGAGTAGCTCTTTTAGTTCCCAGTTAATTTAAATCCCAACATGGTAAAATTAGCCTGTGATTAGTGCCTGCAAGAGGGCTGGGGCACTGTAAAGAGTTGTGTGCTATTGCTAGGAAGTGGCATTCTGGACAGGTGGCAGTGAGCACGACAGTATAATTTGGGTTTTCGGATAGATACACATTTCTTCTCTCTGACAGTGTCGATGCTTAAAAATCCTGAAACAAAAGTGCATATTCAAGCAACTTAATTGTCAACCTTATCCCCCTCTGCTTAACACTCATTCCTGCAACTCTTACACTTACAGTTGATTAACATGCAGTATTCAAGCTTTCTCACTAAAAGTGCAGGGCAGTGGGAAATGTTTGGGACAGTCATGTGATGAAATGTTGGGAAAATTCTGCTTAAATTACAGTGAAGAAAAGGAGATAAAAATACTGTATTGTTAGAAATGTTAACCCTATATCTAAACTAATTATCTTTTACCACCTGCATAAAAAAGTTTGTAGCCTGCCTGATAAAAAAAATTAAAATATATATAACGGTTCGGTAGTGAGAAGGTGTTCAGGGTTGGATTTCAGGATGAAGGTGAAGCCTTGAGGGATATAAATATATTAGTGAAGAAAAGCAGTCTAACAGACCATATTTACTCATTTGTAAATTTAAAATATATTAGCTTTAACAACACTGAGCACACCAGCAAGCTTCAGCCTAATGATAACTGGGCGAGAGTTCTAGTCACAGAGAGATAGCAATGGGCATAGAAAAGAATTGGTAATTGTCTGTAATTTATCGTTTCTGATGAGAACTACAATAACCATCAACAAATGTGCCAGCTGATAGAACCATGAGCTCAGATGCTAATTTTACAAATAACCTTCAGTTTGTTCATCTACATACTTTCTCATTGGTGATACTTTTATTTAATGCCTTTAGATAACCAATCTGCCTGTCTCCATCTGTCTCAGACTCTCACAACCTAACGGACCCATGTTCTATTAAATGTTCAATAAATTGATTTCGTTTAAAAGCCAAGTTGTGTGTATTTACTGCTGATTAAGAGTTTGAACTAGTCTGTTATAGATTAAAAAAGTGTCACTGAGAATGTTTGCAGTTAGACAATCAGTCAATCGAAAGCCACTCCGCTCATTTGGTGGCACAGGAAATACTGGCTGGCTAGACATTTTGTGCATGCGCACATTTAAATGAGTCATTGGGAAAACCTCTACATGGCACCACTAAAATTGTATGTGTTACCAAAAATTTTACATGCATCATTAGGGCATGAGTTTAGAACATCATTATTCTTCTCTTCAGTCTCATTTGAAAGCATCTGGGCAGACTGTGTGGAAGAAAATCTGGCTCCAGGTTTGGACGACAGAGCAACAACTAATGGAGAAAGATAAATGGTTCTCTACAAAGGCACGTAGGCTGTTGCACTTATTTTCTCTTCATAAAGAGAATATAACAGAAATTACCAGCTGGCAAAGTGATTTTGTCTTTTGTCGCCAAACTAAAATCATTTAGAGCCAAAAACCTACGCTCTGAAAATATGCCGACCTCCTGAAAGTTGAATGGATTTGTTGGGGTTGAGACCTTTGAGTACTTAACCGCAAGTGGGGGACATTAATTAACATGAAAAGGTTATATCTTCTCTTTCCTGTTTGTGACACGGTGCTCTATATGACAACAGCTCAACATATTTGGTGTTATGAAAGAAATACAAATTGAGGAAAAAGGGTATTGAAACAGGGAAGTCCAATTTGATTTTATGATTCCATATTTTTCATGATGTCTGACTGTGGGGATTCTCCCATGAACACCCCAATACCCTAACAAGCCTCAGTAAGCATAATGAAGCCATAACACAATTCCATAAAGACGCCTGACTGCTCAAATGTTACTGTAGGAACTAAATTTCATACATAAACAAGTGAACTGTTTGCATAAATGCACATAAGTGTGTACAGAGCCTGTGTGAGGTGCCAGTGAAAGAAATGAGTGACTGCTTTAAAGGCTGTAACAATGGCAAGAACTGTCAGAGTATTTCTTTACAATACCTCCCTCCTGTATTGAAAACAAAGCTGTACAGTGGGAATAAGGTTGACACTTTTAGCTTGCTCATGAAATAGGACACAGTAACCCGATTATGACTCAATATTCACCATTACTGCTTAAGGAGGAACTAGTATTTTATAGGGACTAGTCTATAGCCTTTAGATAGTAATTTCCCTGATGTGCTGTCCTGATCTCTGCAGATCCTCCTAAAATCTGTCCCTGTCTCTGTCTTAGCTAATGCTCATTCGTGCAAAAAGATGGCAAAGAATGTGCCTTATGTAGCTCTATCCATGGGACAAGCTCTGACTGCAATATACCAACAGCATCCCCAGATACCCTCACAACCCACACACACCTCAAAGGTCCAGCATGTAGGATTAAGGGGGATCTAATGGTTAAGTTTAAATATTGATAATTCATTTTTTTAATCAGTGTTCAGGTTCTTTATTGTTTAATGGTCTGAAAATAAAGAATGTTTTTTGTTGCCTTGGAATGAGCTCTTAATTTCTTTGGAGGGCCCGGGTCCTTTTTCAAGGAGCCTGTTATTTTGCACCGCCATGTTCCTACAGAGGCCCTAAATGGACAAACTGAACGCTTGCTCTGAACAGGACCTTTCCCAGATTTAGGGGTGTTTTTTAGCAGCCACTATAGGCTCTTTTGCACACTTAAAAAAGAACGGTGAGTTAGGGGATATCCAGTTGGTTGCAATGTGCAACCTTAACAATAGATGCCACTAAATCCTACACACTGGTCCTTCCAAAGTCTCTTGTGGGGGGCTTCACTGGGTGCTTTGACGAGCTAAGGAAGGAAAAAAATTAGAGAGGGCACAAAGTGAACTGTACAATGTAGCCTTGTGTTCCTAAATAGCAATTTGGGATGAAGAAGGGAGCATGCAGGCAGGTCTACAGGCAGGGTGATGTTGTGGGATCAGGCAGACATTTAGCACAAAGCAGGAGAGAAAAGACACAAAGCAGTGATATTTGTGCCTTCCCTCCCTGTCAAAACAACCTGTTCAACACAAAAACATGTGCTTGCCAGACAGCGTTATACTGAATATAATCATATGTATTTTCTGTAGTGTAAGTAATAACTAAAACAAAGATTAGAATGAATCTTGTATAGCTTGTTACATTTAAATTCCATCCCCGACCAGGAAGAGAGCCATGTCAGTATAGCCTCTAAGTGGCTAATGAGGAATTTCTCAAGTTCTGTAATCCTCAGGCAATGTGTACAGGCAACGGAGAAGGTCCCCCTATTTGACCTTAAGTGGCGGCTCTCTCTCCAGCCAGCGAACGCGTACTTTTTGTTTGTAGTGATACTCCTTGAGGAAGTCCTGCAGGGCAGGGGGCAGCGGCAGAGAGCCTATACCATCGTAAGTGGTCCAGCGGCAGATGGCTGCTCGTGCCAGGTGCTGCAGGCCAAAGGGAAAAGTCCGATGGAGAGGCGCTGTAAGCAGCGGTTCGAAAAACATGCAGGCGCTAGGGTCCTTGTAGTGCTCCAACAGTCCTGTGACAGTGGAAGAGTGGAAAACACAAGGGTCATGGGCATCAAAGCTGAAGTTGTGGTTCCACTGCTCAATGCGGGCGTGCAGTGAGCGGTTGTAACGGCGGAAGCTAACAGAGAAGAGGTAGTCCTCCTGGGCTGAGTCACGCAGCAGGAATGTGCCCTCCGGCCTCCCATCCAGCAGCGCCTCAGCCTCATAGCGGTCCATTACGCCCCAGTAGCAGGGCAGAGCTGTAATCTGCAACAGGTCTGGCACCAGGCAGTGGATGAAGTCTATCTGGGTGTGAACCTTCCAGGGCCCGGGCTGTTGACGGCTCAGGTGACCGTCCCCAGAGGCATGCCTCTGCTTCGGCCTCCTGGCCTGCAGACAGAGGGTGGTTGAATCCTCCTCAGAGTCACAGTCCTGGGCTGACGCTGCAGCCCCCAACACCTGCCCACAGGCCCCTGATGATCCAGCACCCAGTGAGTTGGCAGCCCCTGAGGCCCGGCTTTCCCCAGAGGCCTCTCCCATGCCAGGAGCCATCTTTGGTCCCAGTTTGTAGAGAGAGGAGCCTGGCACTGAGGCCTCCAGGGTGTGGATCTGTGCATTAGGTGGTGGGTCCACACCTTCCTCGATGCTGAGCCTGCGGCGTTCACGCAGACGTTCCTCCTCATCCTCAGGAGAGGGGTGGACCGGGTCAAAGGCATCCAGTAGGGCAGTGGAGGAATGCGGGCTGACTGGTGCTGTGTGTTGCTTGATCAAGTGCCACTTGTGTGCAAGGTCTGAGCCTGGTGGGAAAGGGCAGGTCTCGAGCATGAGCTCTGTCAGGTGTATCTTCCGTTTGGAGGTGACAGGGTTCTTAGAGGAGCGGGAGCGCCTGCGAGCAGGCAAGGGTAAGCAGAGCCCTACTGTATCACTTAAGCGCTGGCGCAAAGACCGAGCGTTCAGAGTGCGCCCTCCAGATACAGAGTCGCTCATCTCCTGGATGGAGCTGACTCCATAACGCCTGTCCCTACGGTTCCCACTCCCCCGTAAGCGCCCAGACCGCCTATCTGCCTCCAGGGAGCTCTGAGTTTTTGTGGAACATGAGTGTTTTTTCTTGCCCCCCCATGGAGCATGACGGGAATAGGAGTCTCTCCGAGCCAAAGGAACTCCCCCTGATCCCCCCCGCACATCCTCAGTGTCCTTGTCAATAGTTATCTCTACTATCTGAGGGATGTCCGACACACAGTTATGATGGCGGCGTCCTGCTGTTACCATTGGTACTGGCAGGAGGCTTCGTGATGGGCTGGAGGCCCGTGGTGTCTGAGCCTCACCTGAGCTTCCTCCCTGGCCAAGATCCAACACACAGTGGACAGCATCGTCCTCAACCCTGATTTCACTGGGTCCAGAACTGTTGTTATGAAAGAGTGTCTGGCATCTGCTCTTCAGGTTGCTCCACATGTTGCCCACTTTCTTCATCAATTGGAGCCCTCAAGGGACCTGAAGTCAACAGGAGATAAAACTGATTAAATCACAGGTGGAGAAATCTCACAACAGCAATGATGCCTACATTTAACATGTAAGAATGTCCTACATTTAAATTCCCCAGACTACTGTGTATCTAGTAATTAGACATGGTGAGAGTGTAACGGGGCCAAAGTGTCTGAGAGGTGGGTGAGCTTGAGTAGTTGGAACAGCAGAGTTAGGAGTTGCCAGGCAGACGTGCAGGGACACAAGGCCACAGCTATAAATGAACCCAGGATCTGCTCACAGCTGAACTGCTGGTATGTACTGTATTACAGAGCCAGTCTAGACCTGACCAAAAACTTTCCCTGTAACAGCAGCAGACAGGACACATGTACATGCACATACACATACGCACTCACATATGCTGTTAATTTATCACTCTCCTTTTTGACAGGGGTTTGGAAGTTGTAGATTCCAACTTTGTTCGGAGGATGCAAACTTTAGAATGAGCACAGTCACCACAGGTAGGTGGCCTGCCAAACACAAAACCTCAAAGTATTCCATAATGCAGCATTTCTTTCCCTGTTTCAGACATCGTTCCTGGAGTTCATAGATTTATTAGGATACATATTTTGGTGTTGCTGTTAAATCCAAATCGCTGTAGCAAACAGATGCTGGAAAAACTTGCCAATATGTAAATCTTTTAAAAACCAAACACTTTTGCAACTCTTTGTTCCTAAAAGTGAATTACAACACTGTTAGGACGTTTATCGCTTGAATAAATTTTATTCAAAGTAAATCTCAGGCTGATAACACTAACTGTCAATAGTAAAAGCTACAGAAAGCCATCTTGGAGTACCTAAAAGAACATGCACTCCCATTAAGGGAGTTCTTGTAGAAAATTGTAAACCCTGACCCTGTCATTATTAATGGCATTGTTTTTTTTTAAATGGAGCTACAAGCACGCAATACGGGATGTCAGTCCCTCCAAAGCTACTCTCATTTTCTCTCTACCAGTTCTTTTCCTTTCCATCTGCTGAAAGCAGCTATCCAACTACCAGACATCATCTAATCACTTGCGTGCAGGGAAGTTTGCCTCTTAATAGTGATAAAGACATTATAGATTTGCACCGTCAGCTGTGATTGATGAGTGTTTTGTGATTCACAGGAAACCAGACTGGTCTTCAGCACATGACTGATTAATTTGATTTGCTGAGGTCAGTTCTAAGACCATCACTAACAAACTCATGACATTAGTGTGACTTGTACTTACAAAAGCTAACATCTCTCTACTCGACAGTCACTGGATGTTTTGCATTACATATGCCTACTAATAAGCTTGCAATAAACTGGTTGCTATACAAAAAATAGAGTAATAGACACTTAGCCAAGCTTCACTGCAAAATTTGACTAAACTCAATTGCTGTGGTTTGCCTCCTGTTCTGTGCTTCATTTGCATCTGCACAATAAGCCAAAGTGCTTGTACATTGTCTGGTCTGTTGGACCTTTTCCTGCCATTCTCTCAAGGTGTACTGCCTGTACAAATTTCCCCAGCATCTAACACTATATTCACACTATGTACTCTGATAGTCACCAGCTTGAGATGGAGTTCCAGTTGTAAACTAGACATGTTTTCTTACAAACAACATACCAAGAACCCACATGCTTTTCAACACAAAATGCCAGTTCAGCAGACTCATAAGTGTTGAGAATAATTTCCATAGAGGATTTCATCATAGTGATACCTGCATGCCGCAGTTCAAAGTAAATTACACTTAAAATACATTGGATACAAGTCCCAATCACTGAACTTGTCTTAAAATGTTATTTTAAAGGGTTAGACACACACAATTTATTTTTCATACTTCCATGGTAAATTAAACATGGCACTGTAGTTACCATCATGCATTAAAAAAATATCAAATGATATTTTAAATTCTAAACTTTCCTAAATTTAGAGTGTGAGTATTAGTGTTGTCTATGCTGCCATGCTGACAGTGTGCTGAGTATAGTTGGGTCATGACTTTCAAATTTTCTAACAGTCTTAATTAAAACAAATCAAATTGTTTATGTGACTATTATCTTTTCTTAAAATAAATTTTCCCTAGTTTTTTTAAAGGTGCCGTTGTCTTCCAAAGGAGGCCAGCAATTAAGCTTTCAGTACAGCACTGTAAGGTCGGCTGGATGCCAGTTTACAAACAGGAAAGACATGCAGAGACTATTAGGGCCTGCAAAATACTGATGTCCAAAAGTTGCGTGGAGATACCAACCAACCAACCAAACCCCCCACCAACAACCCCCCCAAAAAACCGGAATGGAAGTGAGGAGCAGTTCAACTGCTGTAAGGTGAAGCTAGTAGGCAAGTATGCAACAACTTTGCCCAGTCAATTTAAGACTGAAGCATTCAGCAGGAGGAAGGGACCCATTCACTCATTAACACCAGACAAATTGAGTTTGATGGTGGATATGCAAAACAAACAATGGCCCTAATTTAAAAAATTACGGCAAAAACATCCTTCACTGACCCATAAACAGTAGAAGTAACAGTAGCGCAAAACCGAAAACTACATATACTATATGATAATGTGAATGAGTTGCAAGCTGGGTTGATAAGTCTTGAGGACAGGCTCTGACCACAAATTCACGGACCACACTTAATACTTAATCTTAAGTGATGGTTACCTGTCATTTTATCTACAACTGGTAAATACAGAATGCTGTTCTGCAGAGCAAAGCAATGTGACATACTGCTAAAATCTGGTAAATGTGCTCCCAACTGCTCTCTCTCACATTTTCTATATGTTTATGTATATACGTACATTTCTGCAGATCTGCAATTTTTGAATAATGGTCAAATGTCCCCCTGAGACTGCTGACTAGCATTAGGGCATCCCTAATAACACCTAACAAGAGGTGATGACAAGATAGTGAGTATATTTAAATTGTCAGTAGTAAATTGTTGTACACAGTGGAATACTAAGTGCTAGTCAAAGCACGTCACTGTTAAGTTGTTAAATAAATTGTAAAAAAATATTTAATAAAGCATTGCAGGTAATAGAAGACATAAAGTAGGAATTAACTCAAATCTACAACATGTCTCAAAAAAGGCAAAGCCATTTATTTAGCCATTTCTGTTGTTTGAAATAAACTGGCCCTGCGCCCACAGCATGGGCTCTAAACTTATGTCTTCACACTACAACATATATCCAGACTGTAAGGAACAGCTATCTCAGAGATGCACAAATAGCACTGTGCCATTTGATTAGCTGTGCTATTCTTAACTAGTAATGCAAAAATAAGTTCATTAACCTACCAATCAATAAAAAAAAATGTACTGTCAAAAATTGTGAGAATTTTCAGTTTTTTTTGGGTTTGGATTGTGGTTACACAAAACAGAAATTTAATGATATCACCTTTATACCGTTAAACACAGTAGGTAACTTTTTAAAAAACATATTAAATAAAAATAATTAACTGAGATGGATCTTGCCAATAAATTGATAAGGATGTAAATTGTTAGTCAGTTTAGTCAGTTGAACACTGATAATTAATACCACTGCTGTTAAACTCCTCTAAGTTGTGAAGTATTTTAAGTGTTCAGTTCAAAAACTACTACTAAATCCAGTATGCAGTCTCAGTGACGTGATAATGTATTACAACATATTCTTGGTTTACTCCCATCCACTTCATTAGATGTGTATACACACCGACACTGATGCTCTGTAAAAGGTTAAACACTGGCAAGAAATGACTGATGAACAATGAAAAATGTTTTTTTAACTACAATACAATTTAAAAACTATCCAGACCAACACTGCTGCTGAACCTAAACTAAAGCATTTCCACTACATAATATGTTGTGCATATTAACCTGTGTAGTATTAAATTCATTTATGTAGGATTTCAGGATATTGCTTCAATAGCTTACAAATTGTCTGGCATTTCCTTAAAAATCCTGTGGGCTCAATCTGCCTTACTTAAACAGGCAATCAAAGAGTTCATCAAAGGAGCAACATGGCTAAATATAGACTATGTGTCCAGCATATTTGATTTAGAAAGTAAATCGCATACACAAAAATCTCATATTAATCGATTATTTTGTCAAAGTCTTAAAGTCTTAACAGCTACAACCTAAGTTTGTCAGCATTTGTCTTCATTTTGTTCTATGACTGTAAAGCCAACATGAAAACACAGGTTTACAAATTAAACAGCCTGTTCACACCCTGCTGTCTTTCCTCCAAGATGAACTGGAATTGTGAGACTAACGTTATATCAGATTAATCTTGAGATGCTGGATTTTCCATCCGGGTCTGTATGTTTTATCCCTTGGCTTGCTAATTGCTTCATAAATACAAACATTGAAAGGTTCCAGTGACCAAGACAAACACCTAAAAGGGGTTGGGATTGCAAGTTTGATTAAAACATGCCTTTAGCAATATTCTGACCGCCATCACAACTTGAAAATAATTCTATTATAACAACGCCATAAACATGGTCTCTTCCAAAGGAAAACATGCTAACATACTAACATTACCTTTTCCACCTCGTGCTAAAATTAGACACAAAATAGAAAATAAACATTTACTGGTCAGCAAATTCATTTTAGTTGTACACACTTTACTCATTTATTGGTCCTCATTGTCATCTGATGATAAATAGCAAGGATTCAGATCATCAGCCAGACAGGCAAAGAGACAATCAACAAAATGCTGGGAGTTTTACCATGAAACTAGTCATATATGAACTTTAACAACTTTCAGCAAATTACAAAACTGTTGGTGCATGCTACACTTCTAGTCTGCATGTCTAACCCATGTCATTCTACAAGTGAAAATGAAACCATATGGTTACAAACCCAACTTATAATCTAATTTAATTCTTATTCCAATCTTTTTGGCAAAACTGTAATTGAGGATTAAATTTTATATCTATAGCAAGACACAGGTAGTGATATTTTTAAAAATAGTTGTCTAATATAATTCTCTAGGACTGTTGCCATTGATAACAACAGCCACACCGATAGTATGATCCAGGTCACAACCATTAAAAACCGCCCTGAAACAGAACTGGGCTACTTCTGCTCTCTGGCAGCTCAACACACTCATTCTCCTGAGATCATACTGATCTAACAGAGGGCTGGAGAAAAGACAAGATTAAGGGAGGACGCCTTCTCAGCTCAGAACAGACCTGAGTTAATGAGATATTTGCATTGTCTTGCATTCTGAAAAATATATGAAAAAGCTGCACGGAGTCTGTAAATGACTATTCTCAACGTTTCTTCCTTTTTCTTAAAATCTCAACTATTAACACTTTTCAAACAAATGACAATATTGCAAATTAATAAATTATTAGGAACGACATTTTTCCCTACATCTAAAAGGTGCAAAATGTATACTTGGCAAAAAAAGAAACCAAACTTCAACTAGAGGCAGATCAAAACAAAGTTTAGCATATTCTTGTAATGGGATATTACATTATTATATTGTTCAATAGCTCAACGACAAAGTTCTTGTATAATAATTTTTCTGTCCTTGTGTAGCTTTGTTAGTCGTTTGCCCTCAGCATTGAATCAATAAACATTTAGGTCAGACAGACAATAAGTAACAAACATTAGTCAAATGAACTGGGAAAGAATCCCTAACTTGAATTTATGGACAAACACTCTCAGTTTAGGCTATCTTTAGTTATCCCCACAATACCAAAACTACCTTCGTTTAAATAATCTTGACATACACATTAACATGGCGAGTAATGTGCCTTTACCAATACGTTAGTTACACTTTAACAGACTACAGGTATGTTTTACAACTAAAAGCAGATGGAAAACACAGTTATCGAGCAATAACGTTGTTGGACAGCGGGTATATAGAAATGGTTGGAAGGCCTTTAGGTTTCTGGAGGCCCCACTTTTCCCTTGTCCCAGCCAAGTTAGAGGACTCGCTAACACGTTAAAGCCATATCCCGCTAAACGTAGCTGCAGCCGCAAAGAAAACGGTAGTCGGGGTTAGCTGGTTTGGTAACTTCAATCAAACATAATATACTTTTCAAAATATAGTTTATAAACTGATTTCTGTTTGTTGGCAACAGATATAGCTAACATGCAGACTACTTAGCTAACTAGCGGATCAGGCGTACGAGCTGTCAAAAATGCTAACTGTTAGCATTCCCTGGAGTGGGAATTTCAAGCGTTTTAGTTAGCTTTGGATAAGCAGCCAGCTAGCGGGGTTAGCCTGTTAGCTTGTGAAAAATTGACACTAAAATACATATATAAACGTAGTTATGCTGTGTTGCTCCAAGATGCTGAGTAGACAAATGTGACAAGCTTGACAAGTAATGGTTTGTTTCTCGAAGTCATATCTTACCCTTGTGCCTGTTGAAAGCCCTATTCAAAAGCTCTCTTTGTCTGCAAAAAATGGCTATTAAGAGAAGTCAGGCATACATCCCCCTTGCGGACCACGGTGTCGGATGAAAGCGCTGATGATACTTGGATACTTGACGGTATCATCCCGAATAGTTTATAATTAATTAGTTAAATAGTAATCAAAATTATTTAAAACGCTAAATTATTCGTTAAGTGTCTCGAAAACCCGTTCTTCATCATGGTGGGGGTCTTCTCTTCTGCCGTGGTCGCTGCTGCTCCTAGCAGCCAATATGACGGCGGTCTCAGCAGACAGAGAGCCGGAGAGGCGGACGGTGTACGGCGTGAGAGAAGCCGACTGACAGTGGCTCAGTCCAATGGAAAAAAAGGAACAGGCGGCCATTTCCGACGGAGCACGCGGATAGGGAATGACCCGGAGCTGGCCCCGCGTGATGGGCGTCTGGCGTCACCAATGAACGCAGAGTGGATGAGGATGAGGCTCTTCACTGGCAGTTACTTGGAAACGTGGAGAAGTGAAGTGATGCTGGAAGTGTGTTACGGCCAGGCCGAACCACTGACTCACTGATGTCATCCAGGTAAGAAGACCAGCAGCAGGGCCTTGAAGGAGTGATTAGATCCCCTGAACAGAGAGAAGTTGTTTCATTGAAGTTATTTTCACTTGTTTAGGATGTATACGAATAAATACAACAGTGACATATCCCCAACTAAAACGTTCAACACCACGCATCCTCTATTATTCAGGCTGAATAACCAACTGTTCATGACAGACAGGTGCAAAAATACCAAATACCAATACCCCAAAAATATGTCTCATTAACACAGCAGTGAAGCACAATATTGACTGACATAGAAAGGGACCTTGGAAGGGTCCTGATGATGAGGCCTTGTTTTGAGGAAGGTTTCAGAATCTATTTGGAAATATTTATTCTTCCAGTTTTTTCCATCAGTGTTCCATATTTCTAAACAATCTGTAACCAATCAAATTACCACACAGCAAACCTTTGGCCAGGTAGGGAAACTCTACTTCCCAACGGCAGTAAGGGGGTGGGGGGTCAATATTGTCAAGCCAATACCTGTAAACCTTCCCTTGTTGTGTTTAGAATTTAGAGAACAAAGTATATTATCTTTGCACAATGTAAAGGTACAATAAGTACGCTCATTTGTGTCAATGGCAGAATTTGTGCCTCCTGAAATGAAATAAAACCATCCACCCTCTTAAGGGCCCCTCGTTCTGGAGAATTAGATGTGGCATTATTTAGCCCAGACCAGTGAATAAGTTTCATAGCTCCTACCATAAATCTTAGAACAATCAAAACATCTCCAAGGAGCATTCATAGTCACTCACACCCACACATGAAGTCATCTCCTGGAGTCGGATCATTCATGAGCACATGACACACATGAGCACGTAACAGGAGGTGGAAATGGTGTGAGTAATGTAGTAGTTAGCTGGAGCTGAGGTTGAGTTCAGGGGAAATCATCAGTCCGAACACATTAGCTTTTACATCTCAGAGACGCTGATCTAATTTGCGCTTATGAAAGGAAATGAAAGACAATTGCATTAGCACTGATTCTTTTGCCAGGAGTGAGTCGCATTATTTTAGTCAACATGGACCTCTCCCACAAGGTCTCTGCTGTGTCATCTGCAAGAAATCCACAGTGAGGAAACAAGTACTTACTAATGTGTCCGGGGTGAATGAGTGGGCTTCACTTGGACCTGATGATACTGCAGTCTCACATTATTCTACTACAAATGAGAAAATGATATCTAAACTCAGTCCCGGTTTTCACACCTGAAGATTGTGTTTCGTTTTCAAAGAGGCTATTTAAATATACAGTTCGCAGCAGGTTTTGAAGTTTATTCTACCATGTTCATTTTGGAAGTGTCAGAGGAGTTGCCACTTACAGAGAAGCATATAGTTACAGGTTAAAGTAAACTTATATTTATTGCAGCAAGCTACTAGTCTGTGATCCAAAGAAACAATCACAAATCATATGTGTTGACAGATAATGTTTGAGCACGGGCAGTTACTCGGTACAGAAATAGATTTGGTTACAGACCAGTTGTGATGGGAAATAGATGGAGAGATAGAGACACTTCATTAGATGTATTTTACTTCTCTATAAAGAGTCTAACAA
>JAQNCA010000003.1:4105458-4127245 GCA_029783725.1 Acanthurus tractus
GTGTGTGTGTGTGTGTGTGTGTGTGTGTGTATTGGTGTGTGTAGGATGGATGGGATATGTGAGATGGGGCCACAGAGCTGCAGATGGAGACGCCACAGGAGGAGGTATGTGTTTGGGAAAGAAGGAGGGGAGATACAGAGATTTGACCTCTGTGGTGCAGTTGGCCAGGTGTGGGCTGTCTCCTTGAATTAGTGCACCCATAACTATCTTAATAAAGCACGTCTCTTTATAAATGGGAGGGAATGAGCAAGCACACAAACACGCACACCCACACAGACATGCATGTTATTTTCCTGTCTCTCTGTCTCTCTCTGCTCTGTAGGCCAAATGTTCCTGAAAGGAGGCCTGGAACTCCGTGGGCTCCTGTAAAAGCTCCAGGAGGGACCAAGGTCTGTCAAGGAATCATTATATTTCATTGGGATCATAAACATAGAGGAAAAAATTGCACCAGTCATGAGCTGCCTTCTGTGTACTCATCTTTCAACAAGTACTTTGTGCAAAAACATTTCAAATAAACCTCCAAGTGAATTTTCTTCTTTGAACCTCCAAATGAAAATGTCGGAAAAACAGGGAGAAAAATACATAAGTGGCTCTGCTATGTGTTTTAGTGCTACTGATACTCATTCATGAACGCCTCTTTTAAACAAAGTCACGTGTCATAAAGAAAAAAGAAAGAAAAATTAAACGGAATCCCTGAGAAGCAAACTTGACCACATGACCATTATACAACATGACCATTATATCTTCTTGTCTTAAGCTGCTAAAATGCTTCTACTACTTTGAGATGGTCCAAGTCATGCCGTCACATGACTTCAACATACACTCATAATAAGTCTGTTTGGGAAAGTAAAACTTGTCAAATGTCACTCAGTCATGTTTGTTAGTCACAGTGCATGTTTATATCTTGTAGATTTTTGCCATGTTTTTATGATTTTTTATTTTGTCAAAATTGTTTTTTAATTTATTCAAAATCATACAGTAGAAGAAGCAGTAAAAGACAGTCATTAGTGACACAATTTATATGTCACACATTTCTCAGAAAAATCCAGAGTCACAGCTGACAGGAAACTGTCTGTCTTTGATTCTTCTACAGACAGCTAATTTTTTTTTTTTTAAAAAGAAAGAGAAACCATCAACAACAGATCAGAGCCAATCATAAACATACACTTATAAACAATAAGATTTACTGCTAAGATATAAAAACTTGAGAAAACTGTAAAAATACAGTTTTAACATTTATATTGATATCATACTGTTAAAAATATTTGATATATTGAATACCTTAAAAAATTAGGTTCGAGTTCCTAATTCATTTTAATTTTTTAATAAAAGTTTCCTGAAAAAAATCAGTACAGCCACATAATATTACACTGCCTCTCCTTTTTATCCTTCTTTCCATTTCCTGGTATGAACTGAGCTCTGTGTCCCTCCATAGGCTGATATCTTGGTTGATGATCCCTAGACGGCTGTGAGCTGTCCAATCAGCTACAGGGGGCGGAGTTAAGGATTCTCCTGCTATCATCACATTTGACAGCTGCTGCAGCAGCTCACATGACCAAACAACAATTACCTCATACATGTAGTACTCCTGCTGAAGGTGTTGCATTGGAGACAGCGCTTTCTGCACTGGGCTGGGCAGATGAGCAACAGGGGGGCTCTGATGGATGCACCTCCCACTGACAACCTACTGTAAGGCTCTGCACATCGATCACTGTGATATCAGTCCAGTAGTGATGTGTCCTTAAATAAAATGGTGCAAAAGCTATACATTCTGGTTAGTGATGATCACAAGGCAAACTACAACTACCATTCTGCTATGTATCTGCACAGCAACAGGCTTAATCTACAGTAGTGTTTTACTGGCCATCATAACATGCACATGAGTCTAATAACACTGATCATCCTACCTCGATAATAAATCTGCTTCAGTGTTAATCATTACATTTGGTTTAGTTGACCATTTGATCCTTTTAATGTCCAACACTGTACTGATGCTGTATACAAGAAAAGGGGGTCCTGCAAACCTGGAGAGCTTTAGTTTCAAGTCTAGTCAAGATCTGAAAGTTATATAACAGTTCCATAAGGACATTTGATATCCCTGTGGAATTATGTTTTTATAATGAAAGGACATCCAGATTCTGTCAACTGATGTTAGGATGCATCCATTTAAAATTTATCCAGGATTTAAATATTTCACTCACTGTGATATAATGTTGTGGCACTTGACCAATAAGATACATTAAGTGTGATGTGTGTGTTTTCCAACAGGATAGAATATCCTGGCTGACAGCACACATATATCTGTCTATGAAGTTTATTAGAGCTATTATTTATAATATAGAGCATATTTTAAAGATGTGTAAACTATGCTTATCAAAAGGGACATATGTAATGGGGAGTTTGGCCTTTTTGCCCACAGTGTCTGTTGCTTTAGTTGTTTTCTTTCTGTCAGTTTTGCACGAATATTATATTTTCCTGTAAAAACACTGTAACACACAACATTCAAATAAAAAGTGTGGCCCTTAAAAAGTTACATAGCAATACATGAGAATGAGTTCCAATTCATATAAAGATCACCACGCAAGTCAACACATTATACTAGTGATACTAGTGATATGTTTTTTTAATCTCTCTGTGTTAATACTCTTACTTTCACCTTACCGGTCCACATGTGTTTTCTCTCAGCCTTCACAAAGACTTTTTTCTTATAATCATCCCAATCATCAGGTTAAAACTTCCATCACTTTTAAGAACATTTTGAAGGACACATATTGTGTTCATGCAGTGTATCAGGTTTATTAGGTTTCCATAGTGTAGGTTAGCATCAGCATATACCAGAGGACGTTGCTGCCTAGGAGTTCATTAGTGAGCTGCTGACCTTATTTCCCATGTGGATGACATTTAATATCAACTGTCTATTTCTGTATGGAGCTAAGTTTAAAGGTGGAGGCTCCAATAAAATATATCGGTCTGCTGCATTCTGCATGTCAGCATATTCAGCTGTAAACAGCAAATCTAAATGTGTATTCTCAACAAAAACTATGATGGTTGAATGGAAATTAAGTTGTGTTATTTATATTTTAAGCACGCTCAATGAACATGAACAGAAATAAACATATTCAACTGAATAGTATTGCATCAGTCTATTTGCAGTGAACTGCAGCGTGGCTTGTAAGTACTCCGCTGTTCTATTTTAAGAAAGGCAAACAAATGCAAGAGCTCTACTCTCCCATATCTCCTATCCAGTTTCCAGATATTATCGTCTAGATCACATAGTATGCTCATATGGGCATGAAGGGAGACTTTCACACACGCACGTACGTACGCACGCACTCACACACACGTACACACTTCCTCCCTGTCACTGATCAACATCAATCACAATCCAGACGTGCAAACCAAGGATGAGGAGGTGGACTGGAGAGAGTAGCAAAGTGCAATCACAAAGCGCTCAGATGAGCTCCTAAATTAGAGCGTGTGGCCAGCGTGGACTCCCTGGGAGGGTTTGGTTAAATTACAGGCCATATTTTTAGTGAAGGTTAGGCTTCATCCCTGGAACTGCCAGCAGCTGAGGACCATCACTCACACGCCTGCATGCCCTCAGTTTGTTCAACACTGGAGCTGTTAGCACGTGTGTGTGAGAGTGTTTGTGCATTTTGTGAGCAGGAGTAGAATGAAACAATTTTTTGGAAATAGTTGACTGTTTTATTGCTTTGTGTGTGTCTCAGTATGTGTGCAGAACTCAATGTAACTGCAAACAATAACTCACCACCAGTTTTCTAACTGAGGGGTTGAGTTTTGTAACTGACACAGACAAGCTGAGAGACAGAAAAAGCAAGTGTGTAGACATTGTCTGCAAGAGAATGAGAGACATGTCAGACATGTTGGTTATGCTGAAACATCACCTTCAACAGACACACACACACACACACACACACACAAACAAACCCTCATCACATGAAACACATGCTGATTACGAGTGGTCAACAGTGTGTCTGGAAGTAGGCTGATGGGTGACCTTTGTATTATTTGCTACCCCTGAAACAACACATGATGAACCACATGATGTTACACTCTTCATGTTGACGGCTGGATTCCCCATAACCGAGTGTAGTTTTTAGAGGAAATGTTTCTGTTATGCAACCACTGCTGTGTGTAACAAGGTCAACAATAAGGAGACACAGGCTAAACCATTTACAGTAAGCAACGAAAGCTGACTAATACCATGAATGTTTTTAAAACTTGGTCCTTTAAAGGAGAAGGTCCCATTTACACCAACACGTAAAGGTCTGATGAACAACAATGTCTTCCATGGTTGACTCATTCACTTATCCAGCATAGAGGCTGTCCGAGGATCACGTCATACTTGGCTTGGTTTTCTAATTAAGGTAAACAAACAAACAACGTCTGCCAATTATTAGTCATTTTTAAATTAACATAATGGCAGTTAATGCATATTTCTTATTGCACGGACAGGATCATTGTAAGGGTTGTTGACAGTCAGAAGAGGAATTATGAAACAGATCAAATATGCCCCTGTTGACTTCGAGTCATCTGTTTTCAGTTTTTATCATATGAGTCTGTGTGCAGTTATTTTTTCTCTTTTTACCAGGAAACTAATTATGAGTGAGAATGGGGACCAGAGGGCTTCATATGCAGTACAGATTGTAAAACCCTCTGAGACAATATGATTTATGATAATTGGCCATACAGTGTAAATAAAAGTGACTTGACTTGACTGAACCCTATTTTCAACTGTTTCCAATTTAAACCACTCCAAAGTGAAATGTTAAAACACGTTGAGCACCTGTACTCAAAAAAAATAAATCCATGCAGATATAACATGATTCAAAATGACTTTATGTCCAAATACCTGTAAAGCTAGCTTAAACCTGGTTCAACTGTACTTTTATATTTAATTTTAGCACATTAACATGCTAAGTTAAAAAGTGAACAAGGTAAGCATTATATGTAAACATAATGATGATGCTACCATCATCATAATTGTTAGCATGCTGATGTTAGCGCTTCAAATCAGTTGTTTTTAAATGCGGTCTGGATTCTCACAGAGCAGCTTGCATGTCTACTCCAGCTGTATTTTTGGCCTGATTTTCTTTAGCATCCAGTTGGAGTCATGTTTGTATTCATTTGTTTATCAAATATTAAACTAAACTATTTTTTTGAGCTCTGTTTTTGTCTCAATGAAGTTTTGAGAAAATATTAAGCTGTTATCTGCTCCACTTTTTTTTTTTCACTAGCTAGCAAACTGGGCCTGATGCAGGGCAGGTTTTGTGGGCTTTCAAACAAACTGTCCACTTCGGCAAAAAACAGAGCAGACGAGAGTAAACCAGTGAGAGTAAACCAGAGTCATAGTCAGTGAGTTATAGAGGTGAGTTGTGGCCTTAAAAGCCAAACATGGAGTCAAAACATGTTAAAAAGTTTAATATAGTTGGGGTGAACTGCAGTGTTGGGTGATTCTCTGTGAGTTTATTAATAAGAGTGGCCTCTTCTCTTCACATCCAGTTAGTCATGTGATAGGTTGTGAATTTTTAAATCACAATCACTGTTTCATCCATCTTAAATGATCGTGATGATTTTCCATGTGTGTTTGTCTTTTTTGGCCAAAGTTTTTTGAGCTATCATGATGCTCTTGACAATTGCCCTTTGTTTCTTGTTTTGTGATCAACTTTTTAATTTGATTTTCCCATTTAATATGTTGACCATGCAGGAATTAAACATAAATGGTACACACACAAGTGTTTATTGAGCATCATGTGCTGATCAACACCTGCCCAACACGCATGAGACGCCGACAGTCTGCGACACTTCCCCTGTTGATCTATCTTTAGCAAGTACAGGAGGCTAAGGAGCCACATTCCCATCTCCTGTTGTGTGTTTTTTCTGGGAACAGGAACCCACACCAGATACTAACAAAAGGACAACACCCTTCCTCTCCTCTTGAATATGAAGGCAGGAGGCCAAAACTGTGTAAACAACAAAAGCACATTTCATTGTTGTGGGAAACAGTGTCAGGCCTCAAGCTTAACATCCTGTGAACTGGCTTGGGCTTTTTCATTTCATGTTGGAAGAAGAAATGTGTGCGTGGTGCTCATCAGGTCAGGACAAAACACTTTTTTTCTTTTTTTTCATTTCTTTTTCATCTTGACCCTCATAACCTGTAGTGGGGCTAGTTCAGTTAGGGTAAGTAAAAACAGACTGGGGCCTTCTGTAAGTGTAAAATTACAACATAACTCTGTCTCTTCAACAACAACAACGACCAAAGACTAGTCTCTGGAAATAAAGTACAGCACAATAATGTCTGTGGAGTTCAGATGCAGGCAAAATGCACAAGGAGGTATCCAATATGGCAAAGATGTGACTCATTACATCACAATATCGTTAATTAGAATGGAGTGTACAAAGCAATGTAAAGCTTCACACTTGTCTTTTTACATCTAATTAACTGATCAAAGGAAGGAACTGATTTTTATGTTTCCTTTTCTATTTGACAAAATGAATTACAACCTGATTGCTTTTATTCTTTTATCTTTCATTTGCTTATTTTATTTCTCATCTCCATAATTGACCTTTTGCCTATCCTTCTAAATTTTTTTTTACCTCACACAACATTTTCTTTTCCTTCTTATCATCTAATTATGATAATAACATCAGACTGGCCATTCATGTTCAGCTAGTGGTTGAACATAATTGTAATTCCCCTTTGTGCAAGTATTTTTCTTTAGCCCTCCCTCCTATTCCAAAACCAAGCACACACTCTGCATGCACACACAGTCAAACAAAGCATACAAAACTGCAAGGTCATTCACAAGATTAGAGAGTGGAAGCCTATATATAGTTATTAAATCCATGTTTAGGTAGTGCTTAGTGTTGAAGGCCAGGTGACAGGGTCTACATGGACAGTAACAATTGACAGCAACAATCCTTCATGGGCCCCTGAAAGCTCCTGGGCCCTGGTTCACATCCTATACTTACGCCAGTGTGTTCAGCGTGGTGATTGGTTCAGAGTTTGTGTATGTGTGTGTGAAGGTATGTGTCCTTGTGTGTGAGTGTATGTTTTTGTGCATGTCAGTGAAGCATCAAGAGGAATGTGCTTATCTTAGCTGTCTTAACAAAAAGCAAAACGCTGCAGGCTAAAAACACTGGGCACCAACCAGCTGAGGTTAACTTTTTACACAAAACTACACCAGTTAATGCTCATGGTGTCATTCATACTGTGCTGCTGTGGCATCACTGTAAACTCTTGTAACATTGGCTAAACCACATTTTAATTTCATTATACAACCTGTTGTATGATGACCAATAAACTTTCTTGTATCCTTGTTTCTTCATGAGGCATTTTTACATGCAAGTTTAGCTAATTAATGCTATTTGGAAAAACACAGAATCAAAACCCTCGTCCCTTGCTTTCATCATTATTTATACATTGATTTGGTTTTGTTGATGACTAGTTTAATTTTTGCCATATTTTTTTTAGAGTTAGAGCTCCATAAATGTTAAATCTCAACATATAAAACCCCTGAACTGCTTTTGTCCTAATAAAAAAGTTTATTTTTAACATATGTAATAATACTATAAATGTTTCTCTTAATATGAAAATAGACAAAGAAATTACATTCATTTCTATGCCAAGATTTTCTTCTGTTATGCCACTGCATGAAATATGGCATGCTTATTAATTATGTAAGAGAAACAGAATAAGATTTTTTATAGAGAAAAGTCTAATTTTTAAAGGAGAATGCATTAATTGGAACAAAAGCCTTCATGCTGAGCTTTGTATTCCCACAAAGAAGGTTTGATCTGGAAAAGAAAAAAAAACTCTGTCCTTTGTACCCTTCTCACAGGCGCCATCTGCTGGATTTAGTGTTTGGCCTACTTTTTCTTTTCATAGGAAAACTGCCACATCTGGATACCAGAGGAATCCGTGGATCCTGATATTAACGGACACAAATCTTATTGGTGGCTAATTAGTAAATTCTTGGATAAAGAAGACAAAGGCAACTATTTCATTTTTTATTACCAATGATTTATTTTTTTATAAAAGTGCAGAAAATTATAAATAGGTGTTATAAATAGTGAATAAATACATGGACCAAGAGAAACTGTAGTCAATGTGGAATAAATACAAATCTTGAGTCACTACAGGATTTGAAAATATGAATCCCATTTCTAATACTTCAACAGAGTTTTTCCACTTTTTTTAACCATACACACCTGCGGAGCAATACATAAAAGAGTAAAATCTAAATTATACATGTGATTTCTAATGAGTAAGTCCTCACTATAGAGTCATTAGCAGTAAGCCAATTTTTCCCCAGCAGCTTGGTTGTCCAGTCCTCCTCCCAGCCAGTCCTCATCCAGCTCCCCAAGAATCTCCTGCAGTGACAGCTCAGGCAGGGGGGTGTGTTG
Source organism: Acanthurus tractus (assembly GCA_029783725.1). Taxonomy (NCBI): domain Eukaryota; kingdom Metazoa; phylum Chordata; class Actinopteri; order Acanthuriformes; family Acanthuridae; genus Acanthurus; species Acanthurus tractus. Next base: position 4,113,886 of record JAQNCA010000003.1, read on the forward strand.
GACCAGTGCTGGATGTCCAGACTCCCCGCAGCCTTCCAGAGCAGCCCCGCTCCAAGAATCTTCCAGCTCTGTGTAATGACGCTCGAGTGGAGGGCTGCTGTCCACATTGGCATCCCAGTATCCAGAATCAGGGGTGTCTGGAGTTGAGGAGTTGGAGGTGGAGCAGGACATGTACATTTGCTGCTCTGCAGATCCTGGATACATGAAGCCTGCGTGGCTGGAGTTTGAACTGTAGTTTCTCATCTCCAGAGGAGAGTTGCACCACAGAGACAGGCCGGGAGAGGTCTGGCTGCCTGGTTGGGTCCAGTAGCCCCTCAAGGCTGGGCTGGAGCTGTTAACCAGTGGTCTGCCATGCTGAGGCCCATACATGGAGCTGTAGTGTCCATGCTCCTCAATGGTGGAGCAGGCTGGGGGACACTGTCCATAGTAACAGGCTTCCTCCATCTCCTCTTTCACCTGAATTTGATAGGCTGGTGGAGGGCCCTGAGGCGGCAGATGGACTGAGCTGACCTGTGAGTCCCTGCTTGCTACAGCATGAGACGGAGGCAGAGCATCACGACCTGGGCTGTCAGACTGCCACAGCGCCTTCTTGGCCCCTTTGCACTTCAGGGTGCGAGCTCTTCTGTTCTGAAACCACACCTGGACAGGAAAGAAAGCAAAAAAAAAAGGAGCTTAGATACTAATCAGGGCAAATAAACAACACATTCTGGTCTGTTAATCATTTTCTGGGCAAACAGGCACCAGTGGGAGGGAGAACAGATCTAGTAGTTGTCAGCTGTCAGAGTCTGTTGTGCAGTCTATCCGTCACCTCAAACAAGATGCTGATAAAAACAGCTTGTGTCATCTTTAAAGATACAGAAATAAAGTGATAGAGTGATAGCGGTATCTCCAATTCTATGCAGGATGCATTTGAAAACAGAGCCTTCTTTTAATGATAAGAAAGTGCAGTGCAGAATGCCTCACAATACAACCACACACCTCTCTGTGTTTGTATTTACTATACGTGCCTATGTATGCAATCCAATTCACCACATGAAGTTAGTCCTAAAATGATCTAAACTGGCAAATTCACTGACTTTAAACAACTCAGTTCAAATCATATCATCATATCGATTTCATAGACACAAGGGTTCTGCTACAGAAGGCAGGAGGGGCGACTGTGTACCTGGATGCGTGACTCCGGCAGGCCTGTGGTCTGAGACAGGCTTTCTCTGAGGCTGATGCCGGGGTAAGGGTCCGTCTCGAAGGTGGCACGCAGGAGCTCCACATGTTCTTTGGAGAAGCTGGTTCTCTTTCTGCGACTGGTGCTGCGAGAGGAGCCGCCACCAGAGGCAACAGGTCTGGCATCGTCTGAGGGAAGAGGAGAGCGGGTTCCACATCAGGCAGAACATCTAGAGGATCTGTTTTTCTTATTTCTCCTTCGGTTCTGCATAGATCTTTTTATGCTCTGAACCAGGGGCTGTTTGCTTACTTAATATGCTTTTTTTCCACTGTAGAAATGGTAGAGACTGCTAATCCAAGATATTGAATATGGACAGTGTATGTATAATAACCAGCCTTGCTGTTTCAGTTTGCATGATTCTGGTGCTGTGCTATTTCAATGATTATATGCAGTAAAAATTAAACTTCAGAACAAAGAAACAACATATGCGGAGTTGTCATCCAGTTATTTGTATATAAAGTACTAAAAAAGTACTACAGTACCCTGTACATACAATTTCTTTTTACAGTGATGCTCAATTCTATCTTACATAAAATACAATTGTATAGGTTACAATTTATTTCTAAAGCCTATGTCCCATTTTTTCCCATTTGTGTTAACTGTTTTAAGAGCCTGATTTAATTCAAATATTTGCACATTTTCAAGAAAGGTTTAGTTTTTAGCCCCGTAATTCATTTGATGAGTGCCAAAGTGTTTGCACAAGCTAATGGAAGAATCTGTAAATTCATCTGACTTCAATAACCGCCTGACACCAACTGTCTGACTCATCCTGATGCAGTAAAAGCATCCACATGGCACTAGAAGCTCTGAATTATTCCATCCAGATCATGCAAACAGTTTACAAGAACTAAGACATGATTATGAATCAAAACAGACAGCACACAGATTGTTCTTGATGTTCACAGCCGGCAAAAGTTAGTTTATAAAGCATTTCTTACCATTGCTTGAGTCCCTCCACATGGCAGCAGTGAAATGAATGAAGCTGTGAAAGTAGGTGAATTTCCTGATGCGAGAGAGTTCAGTATGACTGTGTGTCCCTGAGAGTCTCTGACTGTGTCTCCTGCTTGTGTCAGGGAACCTTTTATATTGATGAACTCAGAAGGCCATGGCAAAGCCAGTGTTGGGGTTGGGTATCTTTTTTTTCTTTTGAGGATGGAGGGGTTAACAGAAGTCCTTTGAACCCCTCACCCCCCCCTCCACCCCCCCTCAACATACACACGAACACATGCACACACGCACACACTCGTTATCAACTTATCAACTAATCTTTATCAGTGGCAAGGTCATTGGCAAATCTAACACACTGCCGAATGAATTTGTGGCAACAAAAGACAGTCTCTTTGTGATCCTCCTGCTCATCGATACCACTCGTTAACCAAAACGACAAACATGTGATTTTTTGTTTTGATGGTGTTTTGTGCTGCTCAGTATGTGACATGTCAAATTGTATCCATGCAAAGCCAGACCTAAGGACAGAATTTTTTTTTTGTCAATCTCATGCAGAAGTTTTCTTTGTTTTACTATTTTAATAATGATGTAAAACATTGAATATGTGTTGGGGCTCTGTAGTTGCTAACAAGCGCTTTGCTACAATCATGTGTTAAAAAATATGTCTTTTAATGTTGAGTTGTGAAACAGTTTGGCTGTTGAAACTCCTGGTCCAGTTGTCCAAACATGGAGCACATGCTAGTCTCTTCAGTATTATCTGTTTCTGATTCTAATTGTATTTGTTTTTCAGGCATCATTTGCCACATAGTATAAATATAGTCAAACAGAGGCTGATAAAGATCTATGAGGGACAAGAGAAAGAGGAGATATAGAGGGAGCCAAAGCTCAAAAACTGAGTCAGAATCAAAAAGGATTACAACACAGAACCTTACATAACATAAAGTACAGAGAGGGCAGAGGTCCCTGTGTGCTTAGTTAAGAACAGGTACCAAACCATTGCAACTGTTCAAACAGATATTTCACCAAAATTTGAATTCTTGGTGTTGCCAAGGATGAATCTCTCTCTTTTTTGTTTGTGTTGTTACATTGCCTCCTGTACACTGACCTCAGGAAAAATATTTGAAATTTTCAGTCAAAGGGTCCAGATGTGAGTCAATCCAGAGCTGACTCTTTCACAATGCAGTTTTTGACTCATAGGAAATGCATGGGGATTGAGACAGAGAACACTGTATCCAGCATAAAAGGATGTTCCTGTCATAGAAAGAGAAAGTTTTGACATGTTCTCTTTTTGAATTTGTGGAACTGTGTGTGATGACTTGCTTATGTGAACCTTATAGTTGTTATGGATCTTTTAAGCCCATTTAGGCTGGGAACCATTTGATGCAGGAAACTTTAATAAATCAAAACTTTAATAATAATACATATGAATGTACATTCTGCAGGTTTTTTACATGGCACAGATGTTTTTAAATGTGAAGCGGCAAGAAAACAAGCACAACTTTAAAACTTAAATTTCTGATTTAAAGGAAGTAGATAACATTTTCTTTCTTAATATTTCACGGCTGCCCTTTCATTTAAATTTGGGTGCTGAGAGTCATCTGATTAGTGTTAAGCACACACACTGGCAGATTAACCAACAGTAGTCTTAAAGAAATATTTAACTTACAGACTCAAGTAAACTGCAGGACAGCACTCTGAGCTGAAGCCTATCAGTGGCTCCTGTTTTTCTTTTAATATGCAGAGCAGCTCCCTGTTATCACAGGAGGCAAAAACAAAGCTGGGTAATTATTCTGTGATGAATTGGACCGTCACACAGCAGCTTCATTACAATGAATGGGTGCATCAAAATGAGGAGCAAGCTTGTCAAATTGGCTAACATGTCCAGGCCTTGACCGAGCTGTATGCAGATGCGGTGACCTTTAACCCAAATATGCCAGGTCTGTCTTCTGGCCTCTGACATGCTGCTGGAAAACAGCCATGTTACTTAACTGAAATATCATTTTTTTAACATATATTTTCACTTGCTATGTATATCCATGTGTAGAACTTAGTCACATAATCATGACCTTTGACCTCTTTGTTGCATTGAATGATTTAATGTGCACCCGCTACATGTGGAATACATGGACAATGCAATTGCTAACATACTGAATTTTAAAGTCAAATAGTACAAAAGGGCAAAGTGCAGAAAGAGATTCACAGTAAATGTTGGTGTAATAGAAACAATGCAGCTTGAAGTTTACCAGAGTTATCTAATACAACACAACAAGCTAAGACAATTTCTTTTCATCTTTATCAGAACAGCATGCAGAATCAATGTCTCCATGTGTGCAGACGGCTCCTAAGAGTCCCCCCCCCAACTCTCTCTACGCTTTGTCCAAATCCTATCAGATGTTCCACAGAACAATCTGCCCACTGTGGTTGCTGCCAAATTACTACTGTAAAATAATGATTCAGATGAATTCTGGATATTTATAGTAGGAAAACTTGTATCATGTGTTTCTTTATCTAAAATTACTCTGATAAAATAATAATATAAGGAAGACTCTTATCAATAAACCATTTCAGCAGATTAAACACTTGCTATGCTCAAGTTTACATACAATGGTCAAGTGATTAAAGATAACTAAATACTGCTTTAGCATAAACTGTTGGCTATTCAGCTAATGCAAAATCACTAAACAGAGCTTTGTTTAGTCGGATTCTCCTGCAATGTGGATCTGTGAAGTTGAAAAAGCAAAAAGTTGTCTGATCAGCTTATCTCTTCATGTTACCTGCAAGGCATGATCCTCCAAACAGGAAAGTTGCCAGTGCATGGCTGTGAATCACAGGGACTCTAAATAAAAGCAACTTAAACATTTTACAACAACATTTATTTTTTGTTTGTTTGTTTGGTTTGTTTTTTTGTGTTGAATTTGGACATGCATTTCAAAATGTGAAAAAAAAGTATTTGAAAGATGACTTGAAAAAAGATTTTTTTTTTTAAAGATTTGTTAGATTTGGATTTTGTAATGGTGAGAATAATGCAAAATTACAAGGTGAGATGTCAAGTCATGTTGATGAATTATACTGCCCTTATAAATGACATTTGGGATTTAAATTATAGTTTATCTTAGTTTCTGTATTGCAAGTTTTAGAAAATCCTTGTATGTAGACATATTAAGGGCTGAGGTTACAGTAAAAGAGCCACAATTATTATAGAAATCAGTAAGTTTGTTATGAATTACCTCCTTAAATTCAGTATCTGTACTTTGTTGCTAGCAGAGCTGCATACCACCCTGTCCAAAGTCAGATAGCTGTCTTTAATTGTTTAGAAGAATTCAAAACCTAAAAAACGCTTAAAACATAGAGGGGTTTAAGTCTGTCTCTTTTTTAATTTTCTAACAACTAAGTGAAGCACTGGAAGTCATTTCTGAATTATTCAAGCACTATGTGACAATAAATTTTTCTTCAAATAGGACATAAGGGGTTGAAAAAGATCTCTAAAAAGTTTCAAAACGTTGTTTGATGCATCACATACTAGTGTCCTTGCCATGCATTTTAATTTTGTAGCACATTCACACTGGGAAAAAGAGACACATTTTAGTAAGAAGCTGACTAAATGTATACTCTACTCTGTACCCTCGCTGTACCATGAGGAACAAACTATTTTTTTATGTCCTTTACCATTATACTGTATTATGTTATACAGCAAGGAACTGTGAAAAAAATGAGTGAATGTTCACTCAAAACCACTGGTTCTATTTTCAATATTTAAAGTGGCTGTAAATAATCACTTTGGTAATGGAAAGTCTTATGATAATCCACTGGCAAACTGATCAGTCACAGTATTACACTAGCATTTCCTTAATACATGTACTTTTACTTTTTTCCCCTCCCCACTACAGGACACCCAACAAAGTAGCCACAGGGGGGCAATGTTGCAGCGAAATATTGTTATACTGTATGGTATTGTTTGATTTTAATATTATACCCAACAAAAAAGCAGCATTAATCTCCATAGTAAGAATACCTGGAATACCAGATTTACATGTAATGGAGATATATCATACCAATAATTAGATATAAATTATCTTTATGCAAAACCTCACGTGGGAAAATACCACCCTTCCCCACGGTACAGTCAGCTTTGCTCTCGTCGCTGTCTACACGGTCACATTTCACTGCGGGACTGACGACGAACAGCAGCAGCAATGGCTAAAAGTGATGGATGCGATTTCTTTCAAAGAACCAGCCTGTCGTGGATTGTCAGCCTGACGATCATGATGGGATATTTCACTGTGAGTTCCTTAAATCAGCTGCTATCGGAGCAAGATAGAAAAAAAGACAAATGTTTGACGCTGTTTCTCCTGCCACTATAAATAAATGCCGCCGAGTTGTGCTGCTAAAAATGTCCTCCGGGTCGTGTTATTATTATTGTTAGCATAAGTATTGTCAAACTCATATAACGTAACATTTTGAAGTGAAATTCTGTTTATCATATTTTCTTTATTGTCGTTAAATACTTTGTTATTTTGTGCAGACGTTCGTCCATCGGTATGATTAGCCAAGCGGTCATTGCCAAGTCAGTGATTTATTGATAACTAATCTTATCAGGATGTATTGAATCCTTTGTCGAAGCACAGGGAGAAAAAAACACTGTACAAAGTCCACTGGGTTCCTGAACTGTCACCGCTAATTCCAGCTAATGTTTGCCCCGATATCAACTGTTGCTCGAACAGGCTGTAACGCACCAAACTCCGTTTAAAATATGTTCAAGTTAGTTAATTGGTTTTGTTCAGTCATAGTTAATTCGCTCTAGTTCTCTGTTAAATGTCCAAATCTACGTCCAGCTAACTACACAAAACAAACGGCGGAGACAAGTTAGCTAACGGGCAGGTTTGAAGGGGTTTTGTTATCGCTAATCTCATGAATTAATTACCAATTTCACTAGTAAACTAAATATGCGCAGAGTGAGTGTGTTGTGAACACGTAACTTTTTGAATGGAAATGGCTTAAATCTCTATAGAAATTGGCACACGTGTCTGACAGGTTCATACATATACACCACATCTTGCCACGTATACAGTAATGTAGCTACTGGCCTTTCTATGGTAAGGAAAACAAAACAAGGTTGGTTGTTTCCAAATAATTTCATAATCGGTCAGGTATATAGCTGTATAAACACAGTTCAGCCTTAGATGTGTGTAACATCCAAAGCATAAATGCACTGCAGCCTCTGGGCAGAGGGGCCCTTCCAACAACACCCCTTTGTGTTTTCCATGCAGTAGTCATAGTCCATATAGACACATACCACACATGTCACAGCTGGATGGAAGAGCACAATGGCAAAATGACACAATGCTGCATTTTTTAAAAAGGTAATCTGGCAAAAAAAAGTAGTGTGACTTGAGAGTGTAGGTACCTGTCACACTTCTCTTTCTGTACAATAATTGGAACCATTTCACATTATTGAACAAAATGTGGACCTAAAATGAATGATTAATTCTGTTTTGTATTTTCATAATTTTTTTTTTCAGTGAGAATTTGCAGTTTGTTATTCCTGAATTTGTTTCACGATGCTTTTAAACTGATAACGGGTCGAAGTGTGTGAATGGTTCCAAAGAGTGATTGCTCCCTGAACTCTGTTTAAAATGTAATTTGAATCTGTGAAGATGTAAAATAGATTATGTTTTGTAAGATGAAGCAGATTTGAATTTAAAACCACACTCTCACTCAGTTTCACATGATAAGACTCAAATACCAACCAACCAAAAATCTCATCATGGTGCAGAACCCATTCTCCCTCAGAGCTGCTTCAGTTTTTATTTCAGTGGCATATCTGAAGCGACATTTGTGGTATGTACCTCTGTTAGAGACGTGATACAAACTGTCCCACTTATAAAATCTTAATGTCAGTTTTTTAAGGATGAACACACTTCTTTTTGTCAGCTGTATGCTATGAAATGTGTGGCTGATTATTGTACGGCTGTCAGTACAAACAGTCCTCTGACTTGAATATCAGGTTTAACAATCTGGAAACTTTGAGTATGCAGTATGCATTTTGAGTCATAAAAATTGTAATAAAGTTCATACTTGAGGTCATAGTTAGTCTTCAAAAGACAAAACCATTGTTTTTTAAAAGTTTCTCTCAAAAGGTCCACTGTGTGTGCATGCTTTATGGGTCAATGTTGAACCACTCTGGTTGTTTTGCAGTGCATCGTGTTTGCTCCAGAAAAAATCCCATTTCAGTACCTGGGTCCATTTGGCACCTTCTGCAGACACCTTGTGGATAACCATGCTGACATTATGTACAAAGGGTGAGTGTTTATAAGTGATTTGAAACACTGCTTCTTGTTGGCAGGATGATAATGATAATGCTTTCTCAGAGTAAATAGGACCTGCATGGAAATTTGGTAGCTCCCAGGGAAAGACTTGTGACTGTGTATCTGCAATGTGACTTTGCAAAATAAAAACTATTTTTGAGCTCAGACTTGAAGACACAAATCCTTTTCAAACACTCACTGATGTGTTGAGGGTTTTTTCTAACTAGAATGAAAGGCAAACACATCCCCAGATTACCTTAACAGCAGAGCTTATGTGACAACCAGGTGAGGTGAAAAGGACCTCACAAGACATGATACTTGCAATCAAATACAGCCTTAATGTTTTTTTCCCATTTGCAAATCGTTACCACCACGTCCACTTGTAGAGCACTTTGTTAATTAGCTGTTTTAGTCACCTGACTGCAGGGGCACTAGTGGAATATTAAGAGAGCAATCAAATTGGAGGTGTTATGTCGGTGCTTGAGTCATGTGACAAAGGAGACAGTGATTAAGTGTGTTTTTAAAAAACAGACTAAGTCTGAAAACACTGTGAAGTCTTTTGTTATTTGATATTTTTTAAGCAGGTGATCTGTTTTCAGGCTGTCATGTGACTGCTGTTACCCTGTGATGTTGTGTGAGCTGGATGTTTTTATCTATTCATGAGGAAAGACTCAGCATGGTGTGGAGTTTCACTACATTCTCAGATTGCACTTCTGTAAAGTGATTCTCTCGCAAGTTAATGTGTAAGTTATCTTTGTTGAATTTAGCAGATATTCTGTGGAGTTTAACACATAATTCTCTCTCTCAGGTGGTGGGCCGCCTTTGGCATCCATGTTTTTGAAGCCTTGGTTTCATTAAAGGTGTGCAGGTAAGAGTGACGATCCTGTGTGGCAGTAATCTAGTTTTTTATAAATCCTTTCTCTTATATTATTCTTACAAGTTAACATCCATCATAATGTCAAATACACTACTGATTGCACATTTCTGTCCAAAAACCAAATCTGCTATTTCCTCTTTTTCTTTTCACTTCTCACTTCAACTTGTCTTCAGTGACATAACTTGGTGACAATAATAAATGGCATCTGCAAAATTCTATAAAATACTTTTATTTTTAATTTCATGGAGAGTAAATCAAACATAATGCACCTTTATAGTATTTGGGAACTCAATGTAGATTAGAAAAACACATTATGTAAACATATATGACCAGTATTTCTCAAATGTTTTATTCAGATTTTCTTTTCCATTCATTGCTTACTTGTATCCACAGGCAGTATGGTTTTGAGGTTTTAGTGGGTAATGGTGCAAACTTAAGAGTTCAGGGAAGAGCAGCCACTGTGAGACACATAGCAGCTGCTCACTTGACTCCTGTTCATTGTTGCTTTTTTTATGCCTCTGCAGTAACAAAGGTATCAACAGCGCTTCCACTCGCTGCCTGTGGTTTGTCCAGACCCTTCTGTTCGGGATCACTTCCCTCGGCCTGCTCCTCAAGTACGACCCCAAGCGTCCCAAACAGCACTGATGGCAGCAAGAGAAGCCTTCGGACCAACTTAGCAAAAGCCGAATCCAAAAGATCAATCACTCCCTCGTGCCTTTTTTCTTTTATTGTCTCTCTCTTTGATATGAAAAAGTACGTGTGGAGGGAAAACACATGAGCCTTTTCATTTTTAATGTTTCTACAAATGCAGCAATAATGAAGTGAATCTTACACTACATATTTTCTTACTTATATTACTTCCTACACTGCGATGGACATGCATTCCCATTTCATTCCAAAGACTCTGTTAATAAACCATAGAAAGCTTGATTTTACTTTTATGAATAATGGGATAAAGTATTTTTTTAATGGAAAAAATTAACTGGAAAATGCTTTATCATCAACGTTCTTTTGATAAATCAGTTCTGGGCTAAATATTTATTGCAATGCAGGAAATGAATCTTATAATTAGTTTTGTACTCTCATGATGTTTACAATCAGCCTGCTTGATGGCAGTAAGAATATTTTCTCAGCTGCTGTGGTGAATATGAAGTCAGACATGCTGGTTCCAGATGGTATGCTGCCACCAGCCTCAAATGTTTTCAGGATCAAAATAAAGAAAGCTGCTGTCTCCATTCTGAATTTTGCATCATATTAAAGAGCTTTGAGATGGACTTTTTAAACTACAGACTAGGAGCTCTTAATGTAAATGCTAAAAAATAAAGAGTGACTTACACATTGCATGAAACATGTTTTTTTTCTGAATAGTGCAATTAATTCGGCACTTCATCCTACACTTCAATGAATTTTACTGAGGAATTTACTCAAAACTTTTTAAAACTAAAAAATGAGTCTGAAACCATGCTAGTGACTGAGGCCAGACGAATGCAGAGCTGGGTTTTGAGCTAAATGCCAAAAAAGCCAACCAATCCGTTTTACGACCGATACAATTACATTCAGATGTGAAGCATTTTTATTTGAACATGCTATCTATACTAACATTGGTTAGAGGCATTTAACACAAAGTTTAGGCTGATGAGTGTGTCATTAGTTTGAAAGGAATTTGTCACAAACCATAGCTAATCTAAAACCTATAAGCAACATTGTGGCAAGATAAAAAGTTAATAGAATCATTAAGTGATGACAGTTAATCATGAGAACAGATGTGGATCAAAATGCAAAGCAATTTGTCTTAAAGTTTTAGAAAAATTCTAATCAGAACTTCAAATAACAACCTAATGGAGGTGCCTCTAAAAAATCAGGGAGTCAAAAAAGTCTTTGGAAATCATCAATTTATCAAACAGTCAACCAAAACTGTCTTCAGTAGAGCCACAGGGCTATAGCAAAACATGAAAGTAACATATTCCAGCAATACTTGGCCATATAATTTCAACTTGTCTTAGTTGATTTTTTGGCAGCACAAACAAGCTTTTAACAAAACCCTGATAATATTTTTACCTTTATAATGACAATGTGAGCACATGCCTGTAGGCAGCTACAAGAGATTCTTCAGGTGGAGCTGGAGGCAAAAGTTGCTGAAAGAGGCATTAGATGGAGATATGGGCTGCAACTGTCAACCTGAATTTTCAGGTGGAGGAGCTGACTGCAGGTTGATACAGAGGTTGATGTCTGTAGGTGGAGAATCAGGCTGCAGCTGTCAAAGCCTTGAAGGCAGAGGCAGCCAAGCAGGTATCTGACAGAGGCTTAGGGTGGAGCTTCAGGCAGCAGAGGCTGTAGGTGGAGGGTCAAACTGCAGCAAAAAGCTGCAGATGTTTAGCTGCATGTTGGTGGCAGTGGCTTTAGGTGGAGGTAAATTCAGGAAAAACTCAGTGAGAATCTGAAGGTAAACCTGCAAAATGTTGTGAGAGGCTGTAGATGGATGTCCCAGCTGCAACTGTTGGAAGTAACATATTTCAGCATTACTTGGACATTTAATTTAGAATTGCTTTCGTTGATTTTTTTTGTCCTTGAAAGCTTTTAACAAAATCCTAATTCAAATTTTTTACCTTTAACATAATGGAAACATGAGCACATGCCTGTTGGCAGCTACAAGAGATCAGCAGATCCTTCAGGTGGAGCTGGAGGCAAAAGTTGCTGAAAGAGGCATTAGATGGAGATATGGGCTGCAACTGTCAACCTGAATTTTCAGGTGGAGGAGTTGATGGCAGGTTGATACAGAGGTTGATGTCTGTAGGTGGAGGATCAGGCTGCCGCTGTCTGTCAAAGCCTTGAAGGCTGAGGCAGACAAGTAGGTATCTGACAGAGGCTTTAGGGTGGAGCTTCAGGCAGCAGAGGCTGTAGGTGGAGGGTCAAACTGCAGCAATAGGCTGTAGTTGTCTAACACACTCCATGTGGATTCTGAGATAAAATTTACAGGTCAAGGCAGTGGCTGTATGTTGGTGACAGTGGCTGTGGGTGGAGGTTAAGTCAGCAAAACTCAGTGAGAATCTGAAGGTAAACCTGCAAAATGTCAGGAGAGGCTGTAGATGGAGATTTAAGATGAATTTGTCTTGTTAGAATTTTTCAGGTAGAGAAAGTTGCAGCAAGTTGGCAGAAGAGGCTGTAGGTGGAGAGTTGTAACCCAGCTGAGACTGTGGGAGTGGCAGCAGCTATACAAATGTCTAACAAAGGCTGTGGGTGGAGGTTCAGGCTGCAACTGTGTATTAGACCTTTCAGGTGGAGGAGGTGCCTGCAGTTTGTTGGCAGAGGCTGTAGGTTAAGGTTCAAGCTGCACCTGTCTGTTGGAATCTGGAGGTGGAGGCAGTGGTGCAGGTTGCTGTGGGTGGAGGTTCAGTCAGCAGATGTCAGGTAGAATCTTCAATGAAGGCACAGGTAGTCGGAAAAGCTGCAGATCTCTGAATCTTCACCTCTGACTTGGTGGAGGCAGAGGTGAAGGTTGAAAGCAGAGACTGTGGGTGGAGGTTCAGGTATCAAATGTCTTGCAGGCTTGTCATGATGCAAAGGCAAAGGGTGGTGGCAGGGGCTTTAAGACATGGCTGACAGAAGTGTCTTCCATTTTGTAAAGCTGTGTAAATCTCAAGTTCTTCAGGATAACGTTATGACCAGTTTGTGACAGACCGTAGTTTTTTTCTCTTTCTTTCTGCCTTTCTTTCCTTTTTAATAGGACAATCCAGGTGTCTTACCTGCTGGTCCCTGCAGCATGGGCACTGTCTGTAAACTCCAGGCTTTCTTGCACTCTCTGCCTTGCCTGTGGAGTTTCAATTTCATATCAGTTTTTTTCTATTTCAATTTCAAGCTTTATTGGCATGACTGTAAAAGTTCAGTATTGCCAAAGCAGTTACAGATTTTACATACAGAATTTCATTGATTAAAAAAAAAAAATAATAATAATAATAATAATCATAATAATAATAGAATGATATAAAAGATGTGGAGAACAAAAAAATA
>JAQNCA010000003.1:4131948-4143319 GCA_029783725.1 Acanthurus tractus
GATACACCTTTCATTGTTTCCAGTACAACCTCAGTCTGAACAGACACATCTGAATTTATGCAACTATAATGTCACTCTCCTGCCTGAAGTGTCTTGCAAAGAGAGGCACTAATCAATATACTTAAAAGTAGTCCTTGACATCCAAAACTTTTTTGGCGAAATCTGTTTCTGTAAAGCCATTAGTTTCACAATGCCACCGATCCTGTCTCCACATCCAAATACACCTCCACACAGAAATAGCAGCCATTGCTCTACCAGAAGCCACACTTAAAAATTTGATTCTTTTTTTTCCTCATATTTGTCCTAGTTATTATCTGCTCAAGAAATGACTTACTCTCACCAAGCATTTATTTGAAATGAAACAGTTAAAACTGACTTTGATGGCCTCCATGTTTACATCCTTAAAAATGCTGCTTACGATGGTGAATGATTTTTTGGTTGTTTTGCAGTCAGTTTAGAAGCATGAAGAGCTCATACTGGAATATAGGTCACATTAAAAACAATATGAACGGACAAAAAAATTTGATCTGAGCAATAAATTAATTGAGTACCATGGCTTGCAGTGTTAACCTAACCTATAAAGAAACAGAATGTAAATCACTACTGGGTTAAAATCGGTATTAAATTTGATTGATTGCTTCCTCATGCACAGGGATATTTATTCATGATTGACAACAAAGGCTCAGGGCTGTCCTGTTCCTCCAGTGTAAACAGCTTAGGCTGTCAGAGTTTTAGCTGTGGGCAGATATTGGAAGAAGGGAAAACATTTCAAATACATTTATCTCCTTAAGGAAATCCAAGCACAGTGAAAAACACACTTGGATAAACATGAGAAATGCAAGAGGCAAGTAGCCATCTCATCTTTCCACTAAGAAGTGAGAGTTTATGAAAAATATGACCTAATTTTGAGAAAAAGCACTTACACTGATTGTGTAAGCTGAGAGACTGCAACTTAATTAATCTTCTATATTATATGTACTGTTGTTGACAGCGATACAAGGACATTAAATAATTTTGCCCCCATGAATTACAACAATCTATCTTACTATGACAAGAACACGTGAGCTGAGGTGTTTGATGGCTGCAGCAGTTCCAGCCAGCAGACCATACTGTCCAGCTGCAGGGACAACCACTGCGTCCAGTTTGGGCACTTGCTCATAGATCTCCATGCCCACAGTGCCCAGACCTGCCAGGTACGCTGCACTTTCATCTCTGCACATCAGAAAACAGACAGAGAAAGAAAGAATATGTCAGATGAAGGTCTTTAAAAGATCAGCAGACCTAATTCAGGAAAGTTCCTTTGTTATACCCATTCTCATCTTTTTCTGCACAGTTTCTCTGAACTTTGGCCATGGCTGTATTTCCATGAAATTGCTCCAGAGGTGCAATCATGTACTTTTCAGAGAAAAAGTAAAAAACTTGAAGGAAACCCTTTGTGAGAAGAAATAACACATTCTTCTTGTTATAACTGAAAAATTACATTCACAAGCAAAAATGCACTCATGACCTTTTCTTTTAACTCAGAGGTTTTACTGCTACAACTGTACAATAGACAAAGCATCTTGTCCTGAAAGTCAGGACAATGTGAATGATGTATATTTTTCTAAATTTTGATCCCATTTGGAGTAAGCAATAATAAAGGGGGCTTCATACATATAGGGTGGAGGTGTAGCAATGTGTTTATCATCCAAGTCTCCATCCTTTCATTAAATATAATCATTTCTGGCTCCAAAAATCAAGATGGTGATGGCAGTAATGCCAAATTTGAAGCTTCAGATTGCTAGTCTACAACGAAGAGGTGATGTCACATACAATGTCCAATTTTGTTTTACAATCTGTTTGCCTTAATCGGTCCTTTATGTCAAGTAGTTTATGGTGGCTAATGTTTGCACAATTTTGGTAAACTAACTTAACAACTTTCCTCCAGCTGTGCTATTGTAACACTATGTTAAAGCATTTATCATTATCCTGTAATGGCCACTTTTTGCCAGTGTGCCTCACATTCAGTAAGTGCTATACTGACTTGCTTTAAAAGAGTGCTCTACTGACTTTGTATGGCATCTCTATAACTTACTTTTGATAGACCTATAAATAAATGTGAATGCACAAAATTGCTTACAGATTGTTTTTTTTGCTATGCTAGTTTTTTGTTATGCTAGTAGTCCAGTCTTTAGCTAAGCAACACTGACTCAAGTTACAACACTTGAGGAACTTTATCAAACATTACACAGCTCTCTCTGGAGCACTGAAAATATGTATACAAATAACTGCAAATAAAAATTTGAACATGTCTTAATAGGAAAATTGTAGGAATCTTATATGTATTTACGTTCTGTATCTGTAACACAGTTAGTGCAGCAGCATACTTTTTGCATTACAGACAGAGAAGCAGTTTGACCTCTGTGTGAATTGTTAGAATGAGTATCAGTGGGACTGACTCTTCCAGGTAGAGGTATCCATTCTCTTTAGCCAGATGGCGGGCGTGGTTCTGGGAGTCATGGCCGGTGCTGCCATAGGAGATGACCATAGCACCGTAATCTCTGTAGATCCTGAGGCGAGGTGAAGAGCAGCTTGACGGCATGATAACAAACACTGGGATCTTCAGCTCCACTGCATGGTGAGCAACAGCCATGGAGAAGTTACAGTCACCAGCCACAATAACACCCTTCCTCTGCTGCTCCTAGAAGGACAGAAAACACAGGCTTGACAAGCTGACAAGCTTGATATTAATCAAGAATTTTTTTTCAATGCAGCAAATATCAATAGATTTGCTTAAAGGCAATGGAAAATGCTTTTCTACGCTTATTCTGGTGTACAAACAATAACTCACAGCTTTACGGGGAGTTATGTGTGAAAATACATCTTTGCGTAAAGTTGTTTTACACTGTGGTTTTTGAAGGAATTAAAAAAAAACAAGATCTGACACAAATTAGCAAGCATTGAAGATACTGGTAGATGGAGAATGACACCCTCAGAAAAAGCTAGTCGATCCACACTGTTTCAGTTCTTTATGCTAAGCTAGGCTAACTTTATATTGAGCACAGATCAAATGTTTCTCTGAATTTAGACCAAAATTCCCATAGTGTCTTTAAAGCTTTACTCAGATACCCTTTGTCTCTACAGGTCAGCATTCGTCAGTTTGCTTGTGTCTGCATGAAAACATGGACGGTGGATCATACTAGCTAAAGAGACAGGAAGGGATTATCCTCTCTCTCTTTCTTATTTTACCTGTGTTAGGGAGGTGAGCAGGTACAGCGCTCCTCTTTCCTTCACAGAGCCTGTGTAGTGCAAGTGCTCCTTCTTCAGAAAGATCTCCATACCGTACTGTTTGGACAATCTGGAGTACTGCACAAAGAAAGAAGCAGGATTTAAGAGCAGCTCCATGTACAATCTTATGAGGGCCCTAAAATGCATAAAGACTATTATTAGAGTTAAGAATCTTCATAAAATAAATTACGAAACTAAGTTTATTTACCAATGATAAGTTTACCGGCTATCATTGGTACCAATTTATCACAACACCCCTTCATATTGGACACAGCTTTTGTTTACATTGTTATCATTTGAAGAAAACCTGTATCATACCAGCATGAAAACTGTGTTCTTCTCACAACAAATGCTATAAGAGAAAGTTCAAGAATAATATCTAGAACTTAATTAGGTACACCTGAAAAATCTAAAGCAATCAAACACACCAGCTCAGCCAGGAACTGTAGCTTTGGCTCACAGAGGTATTATTTTAACATTAAAGTATTATAATTAATTAGGATGTAGTTTGCAGTGATGTTAAAGTGGACTGATTATGATAAGAACGTTTCTAATGTTTTTCCATCTATTTAATAAAATGTAAGGGAAGAATATTAGAAATACATTTTGGTATAATGAGCTTCAGCACAATTCAATCAATAATTATGAGCTCCGTAATTAAGATGGAATATAGTTGAATTCACAGCTCTCAGAAAGTGAGAGCTATAAGGAGACAGTGTGTTGCAAAGGCATTAGTTTTGATACATAATAAAGAGGCCATTAAGCATACAGCATACATTTCTTGTAATAGTAAATGGATTTAGCTCCATTTGTCCATTCCTTAAAGACTTTTTTTAAAGATATTTTTTTGGTGTCATTCTTGAAGGCACATTTTACTTTAGTTAAAACATTTGTGATGTAACATAGATTTTGCGCACCATTTTTTGAAATATGTCATTGCCACGACCAGCAACTAAGTTTAACCTTTTAAAATCTACCTTTACTGGCTCAGTTGAAATAGCTTAATGAAAAAGCTTTTAACAGAAAACATTCGGGCCAAAAGCGTTTCATTAGTGGATAATCAAACAAATCAAAAAATGTCAAGCGTGTCCAAAAAAGTGCAAAAATGTAAACACTTAAATCTTAATAAGTTGTGCTTAGTCAGTAGCCTCAGTGAATGACAGGTGACCTGGTGGATGTTAACAGGTTGAGTGGCACTCACTGAACAACTAATGCTGAGTTTTTATTTTCAGTCAAAAGCTTAAAAATTACCGTCTCATCAAATATATTTTTAATTAACAGATGCATGACTAGAACGCTAAAGTTTTGTCAGAACCCAGACAAAGCTTTTATTATTTATAAATTGCTTATTATATATTAATGTATTATTTCTCTCCTAACAGAGGTCAGGGAGGCTGTGGTAATGTACCGTGCAGGGTGTCTTCTGTATCTCTGTCTGGATCCTGAAGGCTGCGGCGCTGATGTCCTCAAAGCGAAGATACTGGGGTTTGGGGACAATCCTGAACTCGCTGACCCGTCTGGTTTTTGGTGGGTCCATCAGCATTATCTCAGGAGCCCCACCCACTTTGGTGTCATGGACCCTCACATCCCCATTGAGAAGCTCCTCCTCACCAAAGTCCTTCAGCCGATCTGGTTCGATAAGGGTGGGTCTGCGGCCTGCTGTTCCATTACTGACTGTGCAGCATTTAAAAGAGTCACCAGGCTGACTGGGGCCCAGGCGCAACTCCTCTCTTGGAAGAAAACAACAGAGGGAAGTTAACTTGCATCATTGTCACTCACACAGTGAAACCCTAGAACCGTCGGAGGATCCTGAAGAAACCCTGAAGAGAATGTTTTACTAAATAATGATATTACCACCATGTTGTAAAGGTCTAGATTTAGGGTGAAACTAAAAAAAAGAAAATAATTTACACAGTCATGTTTTTTTGCTTTGCATGTCATCACCTGAAAAAAAGAATCTTTGTGTTTTCATGACCTAAAAATTACTATTTTATATTTTATATGGAGGAAGCAAGTCTTCTTTCATGGAGTCCACTATTTTGTACCTTTTTGTTTCTACAGAAGCCCAGAATGGACAAACCAAACCTGGCTCTAGAGGGAGCCTTTCATACTGTTTCTGGCTGTAGCAGCGACAGTAGGTGCTCTTTCACACTTGGGAGGAGTGGGTGAAGTGCCAAATTAAATTTCTACCAGGGTGGCTAAATCATGACACACACTATGCCTCTGATGAGGCAGTAAATGTTGCCTTTATTAATCAGGTTTGATAGGTTTAAGGTAGAAATATCGGGGTAAACTATCAGAAGTGAGGAAAGCAAGCAATGCCTTCCCATTCCTAGAGATAAAAAAAACTGTACAAGGGCTATTCATTTGCATGCAATCTACTACCTCACCACAAAGTGCTGCTAGATCCTACACACTAGATATTTAAATAGTTAGTAGGATGCACACACACACACACACATATAAATTAACTTATATATATAAATCTAGTTACAGATACTTGTTTCCTCATAAACAAGCACAATGACTTTTAGCTTAATAATGTCAAATCACTATTTCATTTGATGAAATCGACAACCTTATTAACATCTGAAAGCTCTCTTAGAACAGACTCTATGGTAGAACTACTCGTTTAGTGACATTAGTAAACTACCAGTGTTGACTCTCTCACAAAGAGAAATTTGTTCAGTAAAAGTGTACTGTTTGATAACCAATCTGCAGGAACAGAAACATTAAAGCAAAATTAGACCTTTGGCACAGAATAATAATTGTGAAAGCCTAAAATAAAGTCTGTCTATTTAAAAACTGGAGTTACAATTGGATTAAATCTAGAGCAGACAGTAGTGGAGACAATATCAGTGAAAGTCTTTCCAGAAAACAGGTTTCTATGATAACATCTAGAGTGATCAGTATACGCTGTTGAAACTGCAGAAAAACTCTGTTAACTTGTATAACAATTCCACTAACATGACTTTGATTGAAATTTTAGTTTCGACATTTCTGTTGGATCCATCAGACCCATGACCATTCAAGATTAGGTGTAAATGACTTTAAAATTTTTTGAGTCGAAGTCATTTTCCCCTGACACACACTCACACACACAATCACACACACTATCCATCAGGCCTTCACTCTAAGATGGATTGATTCACCTTTCCGTCAGCGCAGCTTCTACACAGTGTGACAGATTACACTTATAAGTCAATTTATGATTCATTGGGTTATGAAGCTCATCTTGTTAGGAGACACACAAAGCATTAAAGTACCAATTTAGGGCCAAAGGCAAGACAGTTTAATTTATAACAGCTCAGTAAATGCTCATTAATATAATGAAACAGTACATTTCATAAAATAACTCTTCCCAGTGTCTTCCCAGATCTACTGAATCCCAAATGACTTACACAAAGCTGGAGTAAACAACAAACACTGGGCTGTGGACATTTCTGTAGCCACGTAGTAAATCGGGAGACCCTTTACACAATATAAACATAATAATGGGATTACACCCTTTAGAGATTAACCCTGTCACTTAGCCATTAAAGCAGATCACAGAAGGTTAATAGCTGGGATTGAACGTTTGAAGAAGTTGGTGCAGTGGAGCCATGCCAGTCATGTTTCTTTCAGATGGGTGGGGTTGTCCAGATAGAGCTGAGTAACTCAAGATAAGTAATATAAAAAATAACTGGGTGCTTGAATAAGCTTTAAGTGTGTTGAAAGATAAGGAGTCCACCAGGTGGAGCAGTTATATAAAACAACTGTCTGAATGTGCCAGCACTCTGCAGAGAACATCCCAGTCTATTTTTATCACAATGATCTGCCATAAACAATACAGTGACCTTTCACCTCGTCCCAGGGGCTCATAACTACCCTCTGCCCCACTTATCAGTCACTTTCTGTCTGTTATTCAGACACACAATGTGCTCTTAACACAACCGTGGCTAAAAAAAACACCAAAGCTGCACCTGTGATTATGGTGCTTTGGTTCAAAAGCTGAGCTCAAAAACAACATCAAAGCGGGAAAACAGCAGCACGGCAGCCAGTATCACACCTCAAAAACCCTCCTCAAAGGAGAAGACAAAGAGCTGACATGGTAGAAAAGAGCCCTTTTAATTCCAAATTGTCCCCCCAAAAAAAGAGAAAAGTTGGGACAAAGCAAAAAGTGAGCAAGACATTTCGCCCAACAGGCTTTAATCATTGCTCTATCTCAGCTTCTTAATGTCCCTTAAAAGACTAATTACCTTATCTGGCTGCCATAAGGCTTCCTTTTCCAACTGCAACAACAATCTTTTGGGAAAAGCAAATGTCTTCTAGCACTAATTGACCCCGATTGTTGATATTGTACTGCTGTGAGTGCAATTTTGCATCTTTCTGTTATTTAAGCGCAGTTCAACAACTTTCTTGCAATTTATGTTTAGTTTGTTGAAGCCTACTTATAATTTAGCACCAGAAGGTTTTGGATACTAGCAACAAAATGCTTTAAAAAATTGTGTCTTTAGCTTTCTTGTCATGATTGAAGGCTACTTTAAAAATTATTTTGATGTATTAAAACTTGATGATCCTGATTCTTCACATTGACTAAGACAAATATAGAGACTTTTTTACTCTAATTGTAATGACATAAATATGTTGCACAAAGTAGTGTCCTGCTATTGCACTAAATTGATTTCCAAAAAACCTACCTCTTTGATTTTTTTCCATCTTTTTAAGAATCTGTAAAAATTACCTGGGTATTACGAGTAGAATAAGGTAAAGGACAAAGCGAAGGAGCAAGTTTACTAGGGCTTGGAAGGTTGGTTGTTGCTCTCTTCTACAAGGAGTAGGAGTTGAGGAAGAAGAAGAAGAAGAAGACTGGGAGATGGAGGAGAGGGAGACTGTTTCTGCTTGGGACTTCTGCTTGGGAGCAGGAGAAGGTTTGGTGCAAACCCTATGAAGAGAAAGATTGCTGGAAGGTTCATAAGTTTTTGATTTAGGGACAGCAGCAGCCAAACATGGATCTGGAAGACAAGTGGGTGGTTGTGTAGATTTTCCTTTGTGATAGAGGTGAGGAGAAGGTGGTGGAGGAGAAGATTGGAGATTTACGGGTGTGTTTGTAGGGGTGGGCTGTCGAGAAAGGGGAGGATGAGGAGAACTTGAGGTAACAGAAGGAGGAGACATTGAAACTGCGGAAGTAGGATGCATCTCCGAACTCCGGACAGAGGTTAAATCTGTTACTACGGGGCTGAGCTGGTCAGGGGAGATGTCTGGAGGCTCCAGTGGACAAGATGCTGTATTTTCCCACCTCTGCCAGAAGGGGTCATTCTCTTCGCTGTCTTTAATTGCAGGCCTGGGAGAGTACAAACGCTCAAGTCGTTCGCTCAAGTAGCTTGAGTAGAATAACTGGGCAGCAAAGTTCATCCTGGTTAAAGAACTGTCCTCCTACAATCCAACAAGTTTCTGTATCCGATTCAGTATCCCTCTCTTCTTCCAGCTGCTGTATTGTGTCCGAGGGATAAGAGGACACTGACTGGAGTTGCTCCCACGGTGTAACGTCCCCTATCCCACTTCCCTCCCTCTTTCCCTGCCCAGGAACTATTTAAGAAGGGATTACTCAGGGACACATGCACGGTGGCTATGCAATGTCTCTCCAATGGCCTGGCCCCTCCCAGGACTCTATTCCTGGGCCCAGACCGGGATTACTTCCCCTTTCTATGACGTAGTGCTAATCAGACAGTCTAAGGAGATAAATGTAGACTTAGGGTTTATCTAGGGAGCAGTGATCTGGAGACTCAACCACACAGTGGAGATGACCATGGACGGAGGATCAGAAATTAAAAAATGTTGGGTGATATGTGCCAAAAAGGGTAGAGATGCAGGTTTGTGTCCAGAAAATGGCGAAATCTGATATTCCTTTCTGCAAAAACTGCAAAAAAACACATCACATCTCCATTTTCCAAAATATGGTATCCAGGTACATGGCACTCCACCTTGAAGTGCTCTCTATGAGATTTATTCAGAGCAACAGTAGATGATTTTTTGTTCAGCTGTCAGATGTCACTGCTTTCATCTGGAAGGAAACTGAAGTAAGATGTTGCTGAAGAGGAGCAAAGCTTCCCTGGATAAATTTGAACACAATACACAATCAAACTGCACATGCAGTACAACTGTAGAGAGACAGGCTGCCAGCCAGACAGATAAGAGAGATTTTAGGGAAAGTAGAGAAGAGGTAAATTGGCTACTGCCAGTACTCAGTGGGCAGACCAGACCCTATCTGGCTCTGATCGGATATCCAACATGAACCTCAAATCTGAGCTGAGCAGCAAAAGTGGTGCCAGCATTCACTGGACAGGCTGCTTCCAGATAAAGAGTGTGTCTCAGCTTTAAGATCACTACAGGAAAGTGCACAATCAGAGACAGTCCATTTAGCAGACATGGCTCAAACAGTGAATCAGAGTGACTGGACTGTTAAATGGGTGGAGTTTACTGTCTCAACATGGTGCAGATAGTGTCAAGTTAAGTGTCGGTCACAGCAAAGGAATCCAAGAGGTTTAGCTGTGTAGACTCTCAGAGTGATTTTGTTATATTATCAATATGATACCATTTCACACAGTTGTATCCCAAGTGATGTCATGAAATGATCTTAAATAGATTTTTTTTCATAAAATAAATGGGCGATTTTGTTGTTATAATAACACTCAAGTATGGTAATAGATGAATAGATAAATGGATAAATGCTTTGGGTGTTGCCTCACAGCACAGAGGTTATTATGTTTGACTCAGAGGTTCGGTTCAGGCCTTTCTGGTTGGTGCATACTTCTTCTCCTGTGTGTCTGGGTGCTCCACCTTCCTCCCATAATCCAAAGACATGCAGGTAAGGTTAAGTTGCTACTCATTATTCATAAATAGTTGGCAAGACCAGCATGAATGGTTGTTTGTCTGTATGTGTTAGACCTATTCAGAGTGTTGGGCCTGTCCAACGTCCTCTCAGATCTGGTCCAGCCTCTTGCGACCCTGCAAACAATTCAGTTTAAGATGATAGATGGATGGATAGCCCACACTAAGTGAAGTACTTTTTTGTAAGTGGTTAGGGTTATTAGGTAGATAATATAATTCTTAAGAATTCCTAAATTCTTTGCACAGCTCTGAACAGCCCACTGGCACTCATGAGTGCAGAGATGCACGTACTCAGTCAGGGGAAAAAGTTAAAAAACAACATCACGGCACTCACAGTTAGGCCTTCTTTATGCCTCTGATGAAGTGCCTTTTTGCATAGCTATCATAAAATGTCTGACATCGAAATTTGTGGGGCTACCTCTGCCTGTTTATGCAACTTTTTGAAACCAGTAACTGACAAGCATGAACACTTCAAGCAGCAATTAGCCAACTGAGGTGAGACACTAAGTAGGATTTAAACTGTCCCTCTCCCCTTTTTCAATTATTCATGCAACAACTTCCAGCACTTTAATATGAGTACAACTTAGTGCAACATCACAAGTGCACAAAAGTTCAGCTCATTATTCTTTTTTGTTTGCTACCCTCCAAGGTTTTTGCCCCACCCTTGAGTCAATTAAAACAAAATACACACTTTGGTCTTACACTTCACATCACACAGTACAGCCTAGTTTATATTAAGCATTTGAACCCTTGGAGAAAATTTAAAGTAACTGTACCAGACCATTTCTTTCACTTTCCAAAACCAACTATGTGACATTCACATGTATCTTTACAATGTTTTTTACAACTATTCTTGTATTTTTCAATTTTTTTTCTAAATCCACGTGCAACACTATTTATTTCTTCAATAAACATGCTTTACATTTTGCCTTTGCATAAGCATTTTACATAAATACCTCTGATTGCCATTATGGTCGAACACAACATCTCAAAGTTCTCATCATGCAGAAGCCACCATCAGTGATGCTAAGATAATGAAAGCAACAACTCAGAACATTAAGAAATCTATCTTTTGAATCTTTACGTATTAAACTATGAGACTCATTAAGTAATCATAAAATAGATGATTTAAACTTAATATTGCAGAATGATTTCAAACACACTAAATGTTTTCAGACTTAAAGATAGTTATTAAAAATGTCCCAAAATAATACACCAGTAAAAACTGGCTGGA
>JAQNCA010000003.1:4164309-4175160 GCA_029783725.1 Acanthurus tractus
AAAAAATAAGAAATTTAAAATATTTCTAGTCCTTTCTCTGTGGGTCAAAATAAGGTAGGCAAATTTGTTGCTAGCTGCTTTTTAGAAATAAAGGTTCAAAGAGGAACAGAAAAGTCACTTAACCCTGTAAAAAGATCCCACTTTGGCAGCTTGTTTGCTTTTTCCTGTTGGCTCAAGCTGCCACAGGACAAGAGTGTACAACTTTATTACTAAATTACAGCAGCTTACAAGTTGATTCATAATGACTTTAGCATTGTTGTTGCTGGTGACAGAGTTAGGGGTACTTGCATGAAACAAGACATAATGAAATAAAAGGAGGCAAGAACTAAAGGTCACTGGATAAAATATCATTTTGACATTAACAATAACAATCACAATCAACAATTTAAAAAATGTGGCGTCCAAAAGTCTTTAAATACCTAAAATTAAAATGAAATAAAGCTGATGAAAGGATTTTGTAATAATGAGCTGGGTTTTTTTCTAATCATTTTAATAATAGACGATTATTTAATTATTTGTTGAAATAAAAAAATGTTGATATCATTACTTTTCCCACGATTGTTCATTATTGATTTTCTACCTATTTTGTTGCTACTGAACCTAAACAGAGATGTCAGATAAATTCAAGCTCTGATTGATGTAGTTACCAACAGGGGGCACTGTTAATCAAATCAGCCACTTATGGATTTGAATCTAAATTGTTGCACTGATCAAGACAGATGAACGCCGCACGAGCGGAGGCACTTATTCCAGAAAGAAGAATAAAACCTGCTGCTACAGTTGTGTTTTTATTGGAACAACATCTGTTTCATTTTTCTCCTCAGGGTAAACACCGGAAATGATAATGGGATGTGGCTTGTGTTGTCATGTCAACTCTCTTTCTGTGCTTTATTTTCCTCCTTTGGTCCCAGGTTGATTCAGTTTTCTCCTGCAGGGCTGGTTAGGTCTGTCTCTGCGGAGTCCAGACACAGTAATCGATCAGCAGCAGAGCGGAAGAGACCAACGCTCCGTCCAGAACATTCAGCCGCTCAGACACACGACACATGCGAACACTCATGCTCACACTTACACCCAGCCAAAAAAAATATACTGCTTTAACAAGTCACATCTAGTTTTTCATACTTTCATTTAAAATTTGGTCTTAAATAATCAGAAAAACAGAGCCAGATGGAAGGAGATGATTTGTTTCCAGCACAGTTTCACCTGTTCAGATGACAACATTTTGACACAAAACTGAATAAAATAGACTATTTTGTATGTAAAAACGTTTCTCATTTCAGAAATGTGTTGCGTGTGTTGAACATCAAACAGGAGAATTTTTTTTATTTCCATCTGATGCAAACTGTCACACCCTACAAGTAGATTTCACCCCTGAAAAAAGGACATTTTGAGCCTCAAAATGAGGTTACATTACTTGTTATGATGAACATATCAGCCGCAATACATTGGCTGACACACACACACACACACACACACACACGCACACACACATGCACATGCACACACACTCATGCACACACACACACACAGAGTCTCTTCCCTCACCCACTTCCTGTGTTACTGTGCTTCCATCCTTCAGATTTCCATCTGTCATTTTTCTTCTCCTTTGCCCTGCGGGTCTCAGCTCTCTCCCCCTCCTTTAGGCTACAGCCCCCCTACACTACCTGCTTCCTCTGTTCCTGTGGCTTCAGTGCTTTTTCTCCTATGTGACCCAAAATGACCTTTATATCACTGCTCTCCTTTACACCTGCTTCACTTTTTTATAGGGGGGGGGCAATGTGTGTGAGGGGTCAGGGTTCAGTTTGCTTACACTTTACTTTCAATCACACACACGTGAATATATTGCTATTTCCATTTGCATTCAGCCATTAAATTAGTTTTTACCATAGTTACTCCTATTTACTATTCTTATTTCATAACATAGGTACCACCAGACTAAATGTCTCAACTTAACATTCATGCTCAAATGTAAAAATAGTTTTTATTAAATAGTCATTTTTAATCAAGTTACAAAGCAGTTCAAATGAATTTTTAAGTTAACCAACCGAACAATCAACTTATCATTTTAGCTCTAAAAAAGAAAAGGTGCAGCATCTGCATTGTCACAAAAGAATTTAAAAATAATAAATACAAAATTTAAATGTTTCACGAATCAATGCAAAATAACATTAAGACCTCCAAATTCTTTGAGCGGAAAAAAAACCCTTTGCTGCTTTGCTGAGGTGGATACAACCACTTAAATCTAGGGGCTGACAGTAAAAGGTGTCCTGTTGTGTCCAGCTCACCTTCCTTAGGAGGGAAACCAGGTCCTTGGGCCAGGCTGGACTGTACTGGACACTGACTGTACTGAAGAGCTGAAGCAGGGACTCCACTGAGTTACTGGCGTGGATATCATAGGGCCTCTGGTATGGAAACAGGACAATAGAGACAAAAAGAAGTAGAAAAATAAGGAAGAGAGGGAGGAGTTGACGAATGAAGTTCAGTTTTGTAACCTAATAACATAATAACTTAGCACCCATCATGTCTTACCCATCCACGCAGCACCTCAAACGCCGTCACCCCAAGTGACCACCAGTCCACTTCAAAGGCGTAGCCCGTCCCTCCACTTACAAAAGACTGGAAGATCTCAGGGGCTGAAAGAACAAACAAAGAGTCACTTCCAGTGCGGAAAAAAAGCTTTTTCAAACCATTACCTGTACACGTGGTACAAAGGCCATCGTTCTCTTCCAAAATGTCAGCGTAAGATGTTCATCTTCCCTCGTCTGTGGGACGCAATCACAAGCCAAGATGAGGATGAACTCTAAACTTTTCCCTCAGCTTTTAAAAAAATCAAAAGACCTTTTTATTTTTATTTACATAAGTGCCCATCAAAGTATGTGATGGAAAAACAGTATATCCTTCATAGGCTTGACAAATGCTTGCAATTAAGAAAACATGTCTCTAAGCCAAACTCCATATGCATAAAAATGTCAGAAACACCCGATGAAATTTCCCTCTGTTTTCTCTGCCAAAGGAATGTTTACAGATCATTCTTATCTGGCTATTTATTTTAAATGTGGCATAACTCAGTTCTGCTGTGCCAATAATGTCCAGTGAGGATATTTTGCGTGCACGGAGCAGTCGGACATGATAACAAAGAGATCTGTGCAGCGTTACCCATGTAGGGCTTGGTTCCAGCTAAGGCCGTGGCTCTCTCTCCATCCTTTATTATCGTTGCAATGTTGAAGTCTGTCAGGTGGGCGTGACCTAAGAAGAAGCAATCAAAAAATCCATCAAAATAAAATACATCCAGACCTCAATGTTTACAATGAATGACTGGAATTGCACAAGAAATGATTTCATTATTATTTTTTTAAAAAAGGAAGCAGGTTTTGAGGCAATCAAAATCTGACATTGAAGTCATCTGGATCAGTGCGTCCTTGTGGTTTTTGTGTCAGCAATAAAACCCCGACTCCTCTGACCCTTTTACCCATGTGACTCACTAGTTTCTTGCAGGGTCATTGTGGTGTCCTACTTGTCATTATGGACTCAATCTCACTGCTTTCTTTACACACTGTGCAATTAACAAGACTAAAATGGTGTTTGATGCACATATAACCTTTTTTTTTCCGTTAGGTAATCACACTGAGCTCGAGATCTATTTAGAAAGTAGAAACTAACAGCTGAAGAAATGAGGACGCAGATTGAAATCAGTCTAAGGATCTGATCTGATAAACAGTAGTTTCAAATCTGAGAAGAGACGTAATATACTGAGGCAGCTTAAGCAAAAGACATTGATAGAGAAATGCAAGACAGAGTCAGTGATGGGGATTCAGAATTGACCAGTAAACAACATCTGGTTGTTTAAAGGAGGAATGTGTATCTATAGAGGAATAAATGTTAGAGTTTCTCTGGGATACCTGAAAATTAGTCCCAGAAAGATACTTTAACATATATTTTCCCTTCCACACTTCGTAGTAGACTCAAGTATAATTTAACCGAAACCTGTTTTACACACATTTAAAACACAAGGCAACAGATTAAAGCCTTACCTTGCTCATCCAACAGGATATTGTCTGGCTTGACATCTCTAAAGGAAACGAAAACAGACATTAAAAAAGATTTGTCACGTAATTACTCCTCATATTTAAAAGCACCCTCTTTTAGTCATAAAGGTTGCAAACATTAGTCAGGTTTTTATCCAGAGGCAGTTCAGATTTTAACGACATTAATATGCATTTCCGTCCACGACTGCATCAAGAACAGCTGGTTGCCTGATTTTCCAGTGAGGTGCAATAAATCACAGCAACAAAAAACAGCACGAGGGCTTGAAAATGAGAGAGAAACAATCAAACCACAAATGGTGGAAAACAATGTGGAAATCATGATGGAAATGTGGCATTTCTGTTTAATTCACATATTAAGTCTCCTCCTTGGTTGAGATGGATTTGATGTTTTTTCTTTTGCTGCTATTTCTTGTCTCTTTAGTGCACACTGTGATTTATTCTCTGAGCCCGTTTTTCTTCACTGTTACATTTTGTTTTCGTACAATCCACCTTGTAATCTGGTCATTTTTCTTTAAACTGCTTCTGTTTCCATGTTTTTTTATATCAAAGGTTTTATGCCCAAGTCGTACAGGCATAACAACACATTTTGAGTTGTTGCTGTTAGTATGAGGGTTTCAGATTCCGGGCGTTTGCTAAATGAACAACTTGTTCCTGTAATTCTCAGGTGAATTACAAATACATACTGTGAGAGAAGCTCAGGTCTGTAGTTTGTGGTCAGGTGGGAAAGACTGCCAGTGTATGTGTGGATGTGAGAATCTGTAAGAGGACAGGTGCATGTGTGATTTACGTGTTGGTGTGACATGTTATGTGAGTGTTGAATGACAGAAAACAACAGGGGGGGAAAAAAAAAATCTCATTTCTTCATTTTAAACACTGCAAGAGCGCATGAGAACACAATCATCACCAAGCCCCTGGGGGCTCTTGCAGGTTTGTCTGCACATGCATATTACACCAGGCACCAATGCAAGGGCACATTCAGGCACACACTCACACCCAAGCACACACACACACACACACACACAAACATCTCCACATTTCCTCCGAGCCCTCCACAGGCAATTAACGGAGCACACACGGCTTATTTAATTATGCTGCACATCACGCTGGTGTGGAGAACACATGCAGTCTACAGAGAGCATCTCCACTTCCCATAGGACGCATTTGTCCTGATGCTAATATCCTGCGCCAAAATTTTTGGAGGGGAATGCTGGAAGTGGTGGCGGGTGGACGGGCTGAACCATCAGCGCAAGGTTGAGGGAAAATACACATATATGTTCACAGGAGAAATCCTGATCTGACTGCCTGATGCATCACATTTCTGTGTATTTGCCGTACACAATCCCCTAAACACTGAATTTACTCCGCAGTTAGCAACAGAAACATCCATTCAACATGAAACGGCACATAAAGTGACGTATATTTAAAATCAGCATTTCTTACAGGAACAATTCCATTGTGTTAGGTGGTTTAACAACCAGCAGCTTCAACGTGCTGAGTGAGTGATGAAGACGAATGAAGCTGCTTGGTGGTCTGTGCGGAGAGGAAACAGACAGCAGACAACAACAGCAGAGAGAACGGACTCTCCACTTTTACTTCCTTTCTTCTCATAGGACCAATTTTACCTCCTTGGGCATGGTGGCAGCTGACTGTTGCTAGGAGACCAGGGACCCTTCTTCATTCAGTTGGTGCAACAAAATAATTGTATAGTATTCTCCTGTCAAAAACTTACAGGGTGGAACAAAATTGTAGATGTGGGGACGACCATGGATACCCAGGGATTGGATTACGGCTCTGAGAGTAGACACAATTGTGTCAACGGCAGAACGGTTGATGTCAAGGAGACGGTGAAAAGACACGAGGATAAAAAAAAAGCACAGATGAGCAGCGTCTGTCACCTATTTCCAACAGCAGTTCTGAAATGTATACATCATTGATGTCTTTTGCCAACTAGAAAAGAACAAAAAAACACACACAGGCTACCTGTGAAGCAGGGAAACGTGGGAAAGGAAGGTCTACTGATTGTTTAAATCACATTGCATCATATACCCTTTTTTTCATGATACAATACATACAAATGAAAATTATGATATATTTTTATCCATCTAATTATACAAGCAGGGCTCTCTCATGCCTCTGCCTCTCAACACAATGAAAGAATTACAGTAAATTCTTGTGTAAACACAAAATTTTTGTTGGCAAGATTAGCACCAGCACTGTATCACTTTATGTAAACAGAAGAGATAACGGCATATAAATAATTGCTAAAGGCCAGGCACTGAGTTTTTCTTGTGTACACAACAACATTACATACAGAGCTTCTGAATATCTTCACCCTGGATAGTTTTCCAAAAGATTCCTTTTTTTAGTGACCTAAATACCCGTGTACATACGGACAGGCACTGAAACTCGAGGCACCACAGATGCAACAGCATGCACAAATATATAGTTCTGCACATATAAACCCCCGTAAGAAGGACTTATTTTCCCATATTTATACAGGTCATAAGTGTTTTTTTTTTTGTTTAACCTTTGGACTTACACACACACACACACACACACTCACAAAAAAACACACATACCCACAGTAAACTGTTGTTTAAAGGAAGAAATGTAGCCCCGATGAGGTTTTGAACAAGGTTCAAACGGTTTTTCAGCCATCTGTGGCACTAAATCTGCAGTCTGCAGGGATCCGGCTCTTCCACTTACTGAACTGCACAGACACATCCTGCTGTGCTCAGCTTATTTGGACAAAAAGCAGCGGACAGTGAGTCTACCCTGGCTGAAGATGATGGATGGTAACAATTATGGCATCCCACATGAGGGTCATCTCTTTAGATGCAAAGCAACATAAATAAAAACAGGGGTGCCTGCACCCCAAATAAGGTTATACCTTTAGCTTACTACAAGACTGAATATGTGAAAAAGCTTTAACACTGTGTGTTTGCATGAGGCCCCTTTTGCTTGTGTGCTCTATGTTTTGTAACACGTTTTTATGTTCCAATATTTATCATTAAAATCATTCTTAAAAATAATTTTGTTCTTTCAAATACAGAATTATAAACACATTTCAACCTCTGTTGTGGTTGCAAGTTCGTGGATTCAACAGCAGGTAAATGTTGCAAAACAGAAACAAATATGAAGGGCAGACTTTCAAAGATAAACACATGACCAACTCTTTATCCTAGAAATTTTAAAGAGCTGTGGGGCAACATGAACCCCTCTGAGCAATGATTTAGTCTCCTCTGAGAGAATGTGCTTCTAACTGGTGGGGTCAAGGTAGAAGCAGGTGAGATTACGCAATAGGATATGATGAAAGTGGGTCTAAAAATATACATATCTATACTGTTACACTTTTACAGCTAAAAAAGCAATGAAATCCCGGGGTTCTGACAAACTATGAGTGCTCACATAAAGGCAAAGATTATTGCAATATTCCTTTCGGAATACAGAGGGGATAATACACAAGCACAAGTCATGATGTAAGAAAAAGGCTCTTGACTTTTACTAAAATTCTTATTGGTGTTTGAATTCTAGTCTGAAAAGTAAAACATGACATTCATAAATCACAAGTAGGGTGGTGCTGCAAGCAGGAGAAGCAGATGAACAAAGAATACCAAAAGTCATAGACACAAACTTAAGTTGACCTTCAGAGTTCCTTCAAGGAAGAGAAAGGAAGAGGAAATTCTAGGCTTTATCTGATGAAACAAAAAGAAATGATGTAATGGGCTTCACTGCTGCTTAGGGTGCATTTGGAAAGTATTATAAGTGAGTTTTCCTGATTAAGTTAAAACCCAGAAAGTAAGTCATTTGTCCCACTTTGGGAATTTCCCTCAATTCATTGTAAAAGCCATTTTATTAAGCATAAAATGAACATGAGGATCAAAACCAGGGGCCTCCTTCTACATTTGTCCAAGGGACAGACTTTTACTAGGAAGGGAGAGAGTTGGAGGATAAACTAATTTTGTAAATCAGGTGAACTTTGAATTACAGATTTTTTTTGGCTTGTTGCCAGGAGGAGGCAAGATAAACGGTAACAGACACAGCCCCGTTTCCTGACGCCGCAGATTAGATGAGCACATTTTCTCAAATCATTATATTCAGGTGGGCCGCTTCGGCATGGCAGATGTGGCCCCTTGGGCGGCCGGTTGAAATATACTGACATGAAAGACTCCAGCCTACGATGACTCTTATCGGTAAGTCTCAATTTGGAGAAAAAAAATATTATGCGTGTGTGTGATAGAAGATAGAAATTGAATAAATATCAGTCACTTATTAATCAAATTACTGCATGTGATGTAAAATCACAGCAATAACTGACAAAAGTATATGACTTTACACTTTCCCTTGCATTTTAGCAAACTTCAGTTGTGTTAGTTATGCAGTGTTACTTATGCAACATGGCAACACTCAAGTGCTGTTTTCACCAGAGTTTGGTAACAACTCTCTTGTACAGAATCAAAGAACAGACAAAGTAAGCAACCAGCAAGTTACTAACTGGCAAAAAAAAGATAAATAAATTATTAATAATAAAAAAAAGTTTTACGTCTTTTATATGTCTTTATATGTCTAAACATGTTACATGTCTTCAATACATTTGTCATTTTTCTCTCTAGGTTGTTTTTATGGAACAAGGTAGGTAAAGATGTGTTCTGAACAGATATCCTCAAAATGCATGGAGGCAGGTGAAATGTGTACCTATGGATAATGTGCTGGCTCTGCAGGTAGTCGAGCGCCAGCGTCATCTCACAGAGGTAGAGTTTGACAGCATCCTCGCTGAACTGGACACTCTGCTGCAGGTGGTAGCGCAGATCTCCTCCCAGCAGGAGGTCAACCACCATGAACATGTCCTCCTCATCCTGGAATGAATACCTGGGAGCGGGGAGGGGGGGGGGGGCACAGTCAGTGTTCACTCGCTGTCCAGTGTGGAAAGAAAACATGCTATACAAACAAAGACTGGGCACTCAAACAGCAAACACATACAGTACAGGGGCTTGTATGCTTAGCAGGCAGTGCAAGTTGTACACGTGAACATCCGCAGACACATGCATGTTTCTAGAAACCCACACAAGGACAAACACAGTAGAAGGCTGTATCTGTGTGCAACCTAAGAACACATGGCTTATTCATGCATCTGTCTCTGTTTTGTGCTGACTTTATTCAAATACCTTTGATTTTGCAGTCTCTCTGCCTACTGCATATTCATGGACGTCAATGCATGCTTGAGGCAGCCTCTGATCATGCACATTTGACAATAAAAGATTAACACCAATCACTATTCCAACAACATGCAACTTCCTTCAAGGAAAGTAAACCAGAGTAAGACATCTAGAAATTAAAGCTGGAAAACAGCCCATCTTTGTTCAATGTGACTTCAATGCTGCTCTTGGTCCGCTAAACAGTTTTGTCAATCAGGCTTACTGATCATGCACATCAAATTAAAACACAGCCTCTCAGTGATTTGGGGTAAGGATTTGCAACACTCCAATCCACAGTTTCTGCCCCAGACACTGAACAAAACATTAAGCGATGCGGGTGAACGAACCGTTTTTTGTACAACAGAATCTAATTTCTCATCTAAAAAAAAGGCAAACTAATATCTTAATAGGCCCCTCATGTTAATTTGCAGCAGAGGAGGAAAAAAAAAACGAGTCTTAGTAAGTTCTTTAATCAAACTCAGTTTCATTTTCTTGCTACCGAGTCAAGTTTTTTTGTGCCATTAAAGTTCTGATACTGTTGAGGTGTTACTTCTTTTCAAACTGCAGGTTAAATCTGCGTCTTCATGTTAGTCCCGAACACGCTGGGCTACATTCTGATTGGCTCTATTCAGGTGTACTTTTCTTTCTCTCATTAAGTGAGGAATGGCCCCTGTGTTAGCTTTGCAGGACTGTTGGGTCTTTCTCTTGTGTTGAAAGCGAAGATTAATGGATGAAATGGCCTCAATTTTCATGTGACAGGATAGATAATAGAAGAGAACACACAACACTGACTCACAATAACGTTACATACAGCATTTTCTCTTCAAGCATTAGATTATGAGCCTTACCACTTCTATTAAACACTGACAAGCTTACAAGAAAGTTCAGCTTTGTATTCCAAACAAGTTTTTTGAACAAGCAAAAAACTAAATTTTCCTCCATTTCATTCGACATCCTGCCACCACATCGGCAAGACAGTTCTTTAGCGTGCACTCAATAGGAAATGACAGTAAAGTCCCTTACATCACACACATTAGACCAACCTGCCCTGACCTTTCAACACTCAGCCTCGCTGGTAAAACACAGAGCAGCCTCAGCAGATGGCCGGCCCCAGGATGTTGTTTGCTGTTGGCAGGGATTCCTCACTGTCACCTTTTTATCACCTCATTGTCACAGTCTGATTCCCAGTATCCAGTTGACAGCTGAGCTTTCTCTAAGGCGGCACTCGCTATCTCAGTGTTCCACAATACACTGTCTTCCCAATCCACCGCCAAAATATTTGGGCTCCTGGGAGAAAGACTGCAGCGACTCGCTCTGGTTGTCACTTCTTTCCAGGCTTTCATTGAGGTGACAAGGAGATTTCAGATACGGGCCAACCACTGGAGCATATGAAAGCTCTGGAGCTGGCAAGCCTTGTCACCTTTTAGGCTCACACCAGGGATGGGACAAAGAAGAAACAAAAACAAGTTTGTTTGCTTTTTGGGGGAACACTTCACTCCAAATTTACCCAGTGCCAAGTTCACATTTGACAATCCACAAAATCAAATAAAGGACTATTCTATTGCCTATATAGAATATAATACTGGTCAAATAATAAAAGAAAAGAAATG
>JAQNCA010000003.1:4175260-4185308 GCA_029783725.1 Acanthurus tractus
TGTGAAAAGGTTGCACTTACTCAGGTGTTCTGTAGGAAAGAAGTAAAAATAATTGAAGATCTCCCTCAAACTCTATTTTTCCCTTCATCATGCAACTTCTTAACTGTTCATGTGCACATTTAGGTTCTCTGAAAGCTCTTGAGGGGACAAAGTGTGTGCCCTTAACCTCATTTGTAAAGGTCATAGCTTCTTATCACTCTGTATGACAGCAAGCTCTTCAACTTCCCATTCCGATAAGGTATTAACACTTTTCCCTTCTGACATGGTTAAACGACACATTGTACATACTAATTAGCTTCTGGCATGCTCTGGCCTTAAGCAGAGGAGTTCAGGTATCTCTCTCCTTCCAGTCCCATTGAGCAAGTTCCTGAGGGATCTCAAGGAATTCGTAGGCCAGGTAAGATATACATTCCGTCCAGCCTGCTGAGGGTCTACCCCAAGAGGACATGCCTAGAAAACCTTGAAAGCGAGGTGTTAAGAAAGAATCCTAATCAGATATTAGATCAACCTCAAACTGGTTCCTCTTAACACGAAGGAACAATTCAAGGTCTTTGCGAACATCTTTCATCTTGTCCCGTAGGATAGGGATAAGTAATTTTAAAAGCTGGCTGTCAGGACATTGCTACTTTGAGCCAATAGTATATATGGAGAACAGACATTGTGCAGACAGAGGAAATGTGAGAGGCTGTGATTTACATTCAAGCTAGTGATTTTGTTTCCATTTGACAGAGACAATCGAAACAAATAGACCTGACATTTGAGTTCCCAGCAATCATTTCAGTCGGTAACAATCATAGCAAGAAGACGTGATCACTTTGAGTACTTCTGCAGTGTGTTTTTTTGAATCCAAGATGTAGAACTACATCTCCTGAAGAGTCACTGATGTAGAATACATGTGAGCTTCAACTTGCTAAACTTATCTCGTACTAAGTAATACACATCATTCTAACTGCTTGCTTTTTAGTTTCAAAGGCTTTAGCTCAATATGCATCCTTAAGCTGTGGTAACTTAGATATCAAATTGACCTTTGCACAAAATATTGACTGATATCCACGGATGAAAACATAGTAACTTATCATCTTGCCTTTACTTGCACTCACTGTTTGTTGGACCATCAGAGACAGTGCAAAATAAAGTAAAAGCACTGATATTGAGGAATTACTGCCTTATAAAGTGAAATGGCTCAGGCTTTGGCAAACACTTGACCATTTACACATTTAGCAGACATGTAGCTTTTCTGTCCAAGCGAATAAAAGTCCAACATTCACTCTTATTTCACTTCAACGTTCATTTCTGCTCACTCCTCAGGGAAATATCTGGCAATCACACTGGTGAATGTTTGATGTTCCCTAGCTATTTTCTAACTTTGTCTATTGTTTAGTGCAGTCGGTACAGTGGACTTGGAAGAGCTATTTTGTTGAAACACGGTTGATAAGAGCATATAAGACTGAGCCAAACAGTAAAGTGGTGGGCTGTAAAAGCAAAACAATAAGCTGAGATAATATTTTTGATTTAAAGTTCCGTAGGAAGCTGCAGTCGACTGATTTTTTTGTGTGGATTTGTCACCATAAGTGATACCTTTCACGCAGACATTTTATTTTTATCTACTGTCCATTTAACAATATCGATTCATGCAGCCCTAACTATTTGATATAACTAGTAAACTGTATGTGAGGTATATGGCTTCACATACTGGGGCATGGTAATAAACTAAAACAATTTTTGAGCAATAATCTTATTTTGTGTGCCCTCTGCTGCTCTTTGTACAAAACAACAAGCACAATTTATTGAGTGCAGCTTTACAATGAGCACAGAGGAGTTGCGGGTCAAACCTCTGAGTGTGAGTGAATGCCTGGCAGTAATCTGAGGTCTGGGGAGAGCTTTTACTGTCCAGAACCAGGAGGAGACCATGTGGAAAGGCCAGGACAGGACTAGGCTGCGACAGTCACAGCGACAAAGAGAGGAAGGTTAGCCGGCTGGAAGGAGTACAAGGAACAGGCTGAAATAATCAGGCCACAATGACAAATGAGCCCAGGGAGGCAGGGAGGAGGGAAGGAAATAGAGGGACAGCAGAAGAGGAGAACATTTTTGAGGAAAAAGCGAGAGAGAAACAGGAGCTTTTGATTCTGTTGGCTCGAGTTTGTCTGCGAAGTTTCAATGGCCTACATAAAGTTGATGATAGAGATGTGCAGGCAAAAATGGCTGCATGACTTCATCACAAGACACTCGCACACTCCTCCGAGGAATCCTGCAACAATGGCACATTTGAACGCTGTCTCTCTTCTCCGCCGCCTTCAACCAGTCGCCCTAAGACACAACACCTCAAACTGGCCTGCTTTCACAAGGTGCACTTTCCATGACCTACAAAAAGTTCTTTAAAAGTCATGTGCGGGGCAGTTTGTGTAAAAGTACTCAGTCCTTGCAATTCCAGGTCAAAATTTTCTGTAGACTCACGGTGAAATATTAGAGATACAGACTCCTGTGCTTTTAGAAATGATCCCACGTGTCACTATTTATAAAGATGATTTAAGGCTAAGCCCCCTCATAGGGTTTGTTATAACTGCTGACTGGGGTTGGACAGACTCATTTGTTCCACAGTTTCCAAAGGCCTTGTTCCATCCAGGCCTTAAATCAATATTCCTAATGGAGGCTGAATGCCACAGCACATCTATCCCCCCCACTCTTCTTGCTCACTTTCTGACTCTGAGGATGACATGGACAGTCCGAGGAAAGCATCCCTCGCCGCTCTTCCAGATGACTCACCCTGGCTTTAGATTTGGGAACTGTGTTTAATGCTCTGATTTTCTGACAACAGTCACTGCGACATTCTTAGCCCCCCTCGCCGCTCTGCAACGCTGTTTTCAACAGCAATGTGGCAGCGCCCGTTTGGTCATGATTCACTGCTGCCTCTCTGGGCCCTCAGGGACAAGGGGTGATGCTGTTCGAGAGTGATCTTTCATGATGTAACGCTTAAGGCGAAACCTTGTTTTATAATGAAGCACTTTACCCCATAGACCGGGGATCAGATTCACTGCTACACCATAAAGCTGGTTCCTCTCTGCTTCTGTGTAGGGTGAGGTGACCCCTTGCACTTTGAGGTTCGAAACATATGA
Organism: Acanthurus tractus; assembly: GCA_029783725.1. Classification (NCBI taxonomy): domain Eukaryota; kingdom Metazoa; phylum Chordata; class Actinopteri; order Acanthuriformes; family Acanthuridae; genus Acanthurus; species Acanthurus tractus. Next base: position 4,178,374 of record JAQNCA010000003.1, read on the forward strand.
AAAGGAAAAGAAGACGACGCGTCTTTTCATGTGTCACAAATCCTTACAAGGATTTGTATGGATTTGGTGTGTGCAGCAGATGATAGTTAATTTTTCCTCCTCCAAGGTAATCCATTCAGTGCACCCTCGACTCCTACACATCATATCTATGCAGCGAGGGAATGGTCACAGCAATTACTGTGGGCTGCAAACTTGACATCTGCCCAGCTTAAGGCAGCCTTTAGAGAGCTGGATTCAGTGTGGGTTTTCACAAGGTTGCTTTCTAATGAATTTTCTCCGACGCTACGGACAGAGCGGTTCAAAAGCACAGCGGAAGCAAAACCCCGCATACAGACAAAAGTGTCTCTCTTTTTGTGTGTAGGTAAGAGCAGGAGAAAAATCTTACAAACCCTATTAGTCTGCACATCTCTTTTTAAAAAAACAAAAACAAATCAGTGCCAAAGACTAGTGCTGACTTGTGCCCCCCCCCCCTTGTGACGCAGAAATCATTACTTCCTCTGACAGAAGTCTGGTGTGTTTCCCACATACCTTCTGACTCTGGCTCTCTCTCTCTCTGGCTCCCTTCTGGCATCAAATCAATAAAAACATTCGTATGTGGCTTTATCAAAGTTGCCGTTTCTCATGACTTGCATCCCTTTATTGTTTGCTTTTGAGAAACAGGCAGTTCCCAAAACCTGCTGCTGGTCTGTCGCGCATCCATTAATAATGTACTGAAGTGGCGAAACGCCAAGCACCAGAAATCGTAACGTTCTGTTTAACAAGCCTATGGATACTGGCAACTGTCTGAACTACAGGGAATTGGTTAAACAGCATACCCACGCAATGAACCAATTAGGATCCTAGTTGTTATACCGGGAGGGAGATGATGGGAAGAGGAAGCAGAACTCTCATCAGTCCTGTCTCATTACTTGCCCAGCTGAGTTGCTGTCTCAAGCAGCAGCTAAATGAAGCAGACGGCTAATAAGATGCATAAAGGTGTGACACATAACAGTGCTGTCATGTACAGATACTCGCAAAGTGTTTGTGTAAACTTAGGAAGAATAACAAACTTGGAGTGGCCAGATGAGGAAAGGAGGGTGTTGAACAGAGGGAAGACACACCCAGGCCGTCCTCAATGGATCATAAAAATTTATGAGCTGCTCCCTTGCAAATATTTTAATTGCCAAACACTCACCTGTTGCTTCTGCCCTTGCTGGCTCTCCCGCCTCCTCCTCTCCTTCATCTCCCCTCATTGCTCCAGCCATCTCTTCCTGACCCTCTACTGCTGCTTGAGCTGCTAATATTTAAATATTTATCGCACTGTTAGCTTTCCCAAGTTTTTCTTTTCAGATAAAGAAAAAAGGTTTTTTTTTGCAGCTGCTTTGCTTTTCATAGGTGGCTCCAGTATAGACTGTATGTGTGTATGTGTGTGTGAGAGACAGAGAAAAAGGATCCGCCAAAAAATTTGGGACCGTCCCCAAATTTTAGGAAATATGTGGTCACCTTAATGACCCTGATCCAGAAATTATCATAATCACACAGCTGGTTTTTACGTGGAATCTCTCCCTTGTCATGCAATCTAATGACAACAGCATCAGCCTGATGAGGATGTGCCTTGGCTTTCCGCAACCTGTCACTCTGATGCTCTATTTGTTATGCAAATGTGACAGCTTCCCTATGCTTTTAAAGTGGGCCAGCCAAATATAAGCAGGCAAGCGCCGAGCAAAAAAAGGAAAGGAACACCACTGTTTGTTTTAACTATGGTGGTGGTCTTAAGGCCTTTTACAGCAATATCTATCACAAGGAATATGAACGACTGGGGTGCTGCACTGAGTTTAAGATATGTTCTTTGGGAGATGCAAACATATTTTCTTCCATAAAGGGTTGCTTAATCCAGAAACTGTTTTTTTGCCACAATAGATGACTCACAGTTCTTACAAAGAACAGGTGCTGCTGGAACTAAATATTACAAACTGTTCTTACAAACCACTGACACCATGTCCTTTGACTTATTGCCAGTTACTAACATTAGTTGCTGTTGTATTTATTCAATACTGTGACAAATTCAAGTATATTGGAGGAGAGGGTGAAGTCTTAGATCCTGGAGTTATGTCTCATATCATGCTTTATGTATTTAGTGTAAGCTGATTGATGTAAAATGATCTACCTTCATTGTTAGTCAGGCAAAGTTAAGTAAGAATGATAATTACCGATGTCAAAGTTGATGGTTGAATAAAAAATATTTGGATTTGAATGGGACTCTCTGTTGAGTATGTGAGCATTACAGCTTTAGGATGAGGAGAACTGGCTCCCAGTGAGACGGACAGGCCCTTTTTGGAGCACCTCTGAAAAACAGACTTAGAAAGCAGAGGGAGGAGGAGTGAAGTGTGAAACTTCTCATTCCCACGTAGCTGCGATGATGTAGTTTGGCATTTTTTGTCACTAATGGCCATTTGAAATAGTGCTGGATGCAGAGCTTGAGAGAGCAGAGCAGCACATGGAAAACTAGAACACAGAAGGCTTTGGCAACCATACACTCCTGCAGGGAATTATACTATAAAAAATACACAGGCCTACTACTGTACGCTCATTAAAATGCCCCCAGTTTGTTCTAGTGGAGTGGCTTCTCTAGCAGGCAAAAATATCCTGTAGATTAAACTTAAATCATTCACAACCTGGTGAGGGAATGAGCCCAGGGCACAACTTTGTCTTGGTTCATCTACTCCGCATTTTCACATAATCAATCCTTCATGCAAAGCTGAAAAAAAAAAAAAAACTCTAGCAGCGATTGCTCAGAAGACAGGCACGTGCAATATCATTCTACCAATTACAGAGGAGTAAAGGGCTTTGTGTAATATGCCTTGAATGCCGTGCCAGGTCCCCAATTACATTTAGAAATGTGTCCCGCTCGGAGATGAGCGTTGAATAATGAAAAGGGCCTCCATTCACCCACATATCAGACTCAAGGGAAGAGTAAGGTCATTTCAAACCACAGTAATTATCAAATGCATGCTTCATGGGCTCAGAATCAAAATTAATATCCTAAAAATACCTCTTCTGTGTTAATTGTTTCTTCAGTTAATAGTGTTTAGTTACGGGAGGAAAATTGGTTCAAGCCTTAATAAAACTATCAAAACTTTTTCTTCACAAAGAGCCAAATTTCTAAAAAAAATAGTGCATGCAACACAAGGAACATAGCAATCATACAAAAGTACATCTATTTTGGGGCTGCAACAGATTTTAGAGGAAGCATGCACCTGTCTGTTGAGAATCTCTAAGCCAATTATACAAAAGACAGACAAAGCAGGCAACTCACACAGGCAGTGCAGACGACATTGAAAGTGTAAAAACATAGGATAGTCACCAGAGATTTACTAAAAAAACATGTTCAATTTCCTGTAGGATCTCAAGCTCTCTAAAGACGTTTCGGACCTCATCTCTCTCTATGCACTGCTGTTTGTTCATGTACTTCATGGCATACATCTTCTCCGTGTCCCTCTTTTGCACAATGCATACCTGCAGAAGGCAAAGAGAGAATAGAGAAAGAGAAGAGAAATGGGGGAGGGCAGAAAGACAAAATCAAGCACATGAGTACAAGATAAACATAAAGTCCCTCAGTTTGGATTTAAAATCTGCATGTGAATAATAAATAATAATAAATAAATAACACAATAAATGGGAAATAAATATGCATGGATGAGTCCAGTGATCTAATTGCAAAATTTCATTATCAGGAAAAAATATAATTACATCACTGTTATGGTGTCAAAGCCAAGTCATAGCTTCACAAATGTTCCCATGTAAATCAAATGTGTTATTCAAACAGAACCTCCACATCTCTCTGCTGTTGATTATGCGGTCACTGGGATGGACACCCTACCAATGCATAAAATGCTGACACCATAAGCACCTCTAATGAACTTCATTTCCAAACACAGAAGTTTGTGGCGCAAACCACTTCCGCACAAATCACCTCATTATTTATTAATCGCAAGTTTTGTGGTTTTGTCAGGAAGTGTGTGTGAAAGGTCAGAGGCAAAATGGGACTCAAGGGAGGTGAGAGTCATTATAGTAACATTACTGACCAACCACAGTCATTAAGGAGATCATGTGTCGGCTGCAAATCTCGGCCTTGCAGACAAATAAGGCAGACAAATAATATTCTTTGAGTTCTCAACTGATTCTGTATTTTAATGCGATACCTAAAGACCAGATTCTTATGTATTTCAATCAGTAAATGATATCATGAAAAGAAGATAATCAAAAGACGGGTTTGGATTTTTTCAAGTCACTCCTATCACGATACTCAAAAGCTAAATGAACGTTGAAAGAGTTGTCGCTGCTACGAAGGGGCTGCGTTCCGGCCTGTACGAAAGCAGGAATAAATACATCAACAAATATTTCTCTCAGTATTTAACACATATGGCATGTGTGCATTATATTAAGTTCGACTATCCTTTAATGTGGCTTCACAGCAGTCCCTGAAGAGCAGAAAGATCTCATTTGCATGAGTGGTTAGCAGGGATGCCGCCAACGCTCAACACTTTCAGTAAAATGCTTAAGTGGGCCAAAGGGAAAACACGCATGTAAAGTAGCTTCAAAAGCAAAACGACAAACAAGATGCGCAAAAATATTGTTAAGCCTTAAGTACTTTCACCTGATCCCTTCAATATCATGTAAACAAGAACTCTGGTTTCCCTCACTGTTGAAAAGGATTAACAGAAATCTGGTTAGCTAAGCTACATTTCTAACAGACAGCTAACGTCTTTGTCCTGTTTGTGTTTATATGGATTTTAACAGGACTGCATGTGCACGAGAAAGAATCTCTGTGGCAGCAGTGCAGCAGAAACATCATTACTCATCCTTCTAATACACTCGAAATATGCCAGCCCGGGTCTAGAGCAACAATAGGGGATTGAGGTGGAATCTGATTACCATCCGTGTGCACGTTAAGGTACATTTGATATTGAATTTTAACTTGACCTATTCCAGAAACTTGGTTTGTGCATGTCATCATATGCCTATTTTATACAGCCTGAGAACATTGTGCCATTTTTCTATTGCCATTCTGTTATAAAGTTACAACAGAGGAAAGGGGAAAAGCATTCTTGCTCTGCCTCTGAGCTAGCACCAGAGGCAACCTAACCCTAACCCCCAATGCACAGCGTGTAGCACTTGATCCTCTTGTGAAGCACTAAAATCTTAACAGCCCCCTGCAATCGCTGTCATAGACAGAAGGTCTTAGTCGGATTGAATTGTCCAACAAGGCACCGGTCTCCTCATTACAGTCTGATCGAGACAGATGGCTGTTTTACACAGCACTCTGGCCCCGATGCACTGCAAACGACACCCATGCAAGCTCATTTTCCTTTCATTTGTTTGGTCTTAAAGTTTTACAAATGATAGAGGAAAATGCATGGTTAACATTTTTAGAAACATGTTAATACCCTCTTAAATTGAGATACTTTCAAGTTGTCTGCTACATTCTAATAAACCTCTGCAACACAAACACACAATAAAGATTAAGAAACTTGAAAGTGCTTTGGTAAAATAGATTTCACATTTCACTGGTGGATTCTTTTCCATTTGATTGAACGGAGGTAAGGGGATTTTTCAGACTGAGCACCCAAGTAAATGAGGTGTTAAAATGAACATTTTGTGTGTGGAGACAGCAGGAAATCTATTACTGTGTAAAACACCATCTATTTAATTGTTCTCATGGTTTCCCCCTCAAGCACAGAACTCAAATGAATGCCTGGTCTGACTCGGCTCTTCCCTTTTGCCTCCATCTAGATCTCCCAAAAGCAGAGAACTACCCCCCCCTGTAATTTTTGTCACTTTCATTAGTTCATCACAGCTGGTCTTCCTTCATATCATGTCATGTCAATTATACTGTAGAAGAGAGTTTCTAGTAGCTGTTCAGTTTAAAATGATAACTGCAGATTTATCAGCAGCAATTAGTATTTTTCAAAAAAATGGTCCGTCATTTCGAGATTTCAGTAACTTCAGCTAGTTAGCTAAAAATGCTGACGTTAGCGCTGCCGGTTTGCTGAAAATGTTGTACCTTGGGGATTCTTACTTTTCTAGTTTCTCATTTTTTAAGAGGGAATCATGTAAAAAGTGCCTTCACATTCTCATATTTACATACATGCTATTTTTTTTAGACTGAGGTTAATGCTACAAAAGCTACAGGACTTCACATCTTTTCCTGCTGATTCATAAAGAAGACCTAGAAATAAATCAAAGGTAGGCTTTCACACAGACAACAAATAGCAGGTGTGCGGGCAAATCCTTTTCTTTCTTGTTTTTCTTTTTGAACAAACTGATTTAGTCGTCAGCTAGTTTTCCAGACATACTTTGGATTGAAGCATACACTTTTACTTTTGTTATTGTATCGTTAAAGCTGCTAAATTTAAATTGGACAATTTTGGAACATTTTAATACAGATTTTTGTTAGGTAGCCTATCAAAAAGTCTGTAGTTTTAGATAGTATCATAAAACCAACAATGCAAGTGAGTATTAAGAGAACTTCCTTTTTCTTATGAAGTAAACACAAGCTCTTAAGGCACAAACTAAACTTTTCCGTTCAACACAAACCTTTTTTTAAGAACTTTTTTAATGTAAAAATGTCAAATGTCAGCAAGAAAATATCAATACCAGTGCAAACTTCCTATGTATTTCATATCTCTATCATTTCAACCATACCTCATACCTCCTTTTTAGAGTTTTTAGCCCTCAGCGTGATAACACACAGCTCCAGGCCCTACCCTTTTCCATCTCCCTCGTCGAGCTTAACACAGACCCAGTTTCTCTGAGCTCTTAGCCAGGCCAGTCTGTACCATCTGCACTGTGCTAGAAGGTAGACTAAATACATTCCTTCAAATCCTACAAATAGACATAAAAGGCATATAAGCATCTTTCCCACATGCATCTTAAACTATTTTGCATTAAGGGAA
>JAQNCA010000003.1:4225659-4241875 GCA_029783725.1 Acanthurus tractus
GTCTCGAGAGCAACAGTGTTCTTCTGTTAACGTTTAAGTATCTGGTAGAAACTTTGACAACTTCGGTGTCACAGCACAACTCCATGCCAATTTTACAGCCGAGTGCTAACTTGAAAGGTGATCTGTAAAATAAAGAGCATAAATTCATCACTGACAAACAAATGCAGCTCTAAGCTACTTACAACTTCTTAAGTAGTGATATTTTCGCGAGGGCTTATGGAGAAGCCGCGCTTTACTTTTCCATCACTTACCATCCTCCTTCTCATCGAAAACTGGTCTTTTTGAAGAACTATTGGCTCCCATCCTCTTCTTCCACTTGCCCCAGTGAAACATTGATGCTCAGATTGCATTCCTCGCCTCTTGAAGAGAAACTACAGCTCTGTGTTGGGCACCCTCCTCAAAAAAATGGAAACATAACCACACATTTTACCCAAACCTTGTCCGTTATTTCGCTTTCTAAATCCGTAATTTATTCTGCCGACAATATGAGCAACGCGACTTAAAGTCTCTCTAAACCTGGGGAAAACAAGTGTGGCAGACACCGTCGGACAGCATAAGAAATTAATAAGAAACACTGTTCGGTTTTTTACAGTTGGAGGTAAATACAATCACTCGGTATTGTTACTGTTCAGTTGTCTTCCGTAGCCTGCCAGGCAAACCGAGAGACTTGTGTTTGTCGGGGCTGAGAATAAAGGCTGCGTCGAGTTAGACACGGTTAGCTAAAATAAAACAGGAAGTCCAACAGTTTTCCCTTAAAAATAAAAGCTTTGGAAATATTGTAAAAGCAGGTCAGTCGCTTGCAATGGGTTTCTTTGCAATCGAAACGTGCTGCCTCCCACAGTTTAGTACGTAGCTCACGGTGAAGATTACTGTCGACTGGCAATGGGTTCGCTGTCATAACAATGCCATCACACAGATCAAATCGAGAATTTAAACTTCGCACTGTTACATGAACGCATTTGTTCAGTGTGTTTATGAGCTATTTAACTATCCAAAATAAATTACTTTGAATGATTTCCAGCACAGCAGTGTGTGAAGTCTTGTTCAGTTATTCTATTAGAAATGTGCAATTTCATATAACGAATGATCAAAATTTAAAAAAACACAAGTGTTGATGAAAATATACGATGGTAAATATAAAGTTTGTAGCAAGAGAAATGGGAAAGAAATTTTATTTACATCTTTCATAAAACCTGTCGTTTAATTACAGACATTTGGCAAAGAGACTTTTATATTAAAAGTGTTTACCGGAAGCTACCTCCTCGTATTATTACTAACTTGATACCAGTGAGAGTAGTGTGACAGTTTCTGGCCAGTGACTGTAGTCGACGTAGCTTTGTATCACAGACTGTCATGCATATCAACACTTTAAGCACCATCCTCTGAAGAAGGTGAAGCCAGGATAGCTTAGCGCAAACTGGGGGACTTCCGTCTCTTGTTACCAATAAAATTGGTGCTATCCTTCAGTCCAGATGAACCTCAGTAAATTATTCCACAATCTCATTAGAAGACGGATGGGTGGTGCCGGCTTGCTGAGGGGGAAAGGGGATTTAACACTTTGTCTTCACGATGCACAGTAGATTTTCTCCTCTTGGTGCTCTTTTGCATTTACAAAGTCTAACATTTACAGTGCTGTTCGAGCTTTGAAGCGTGACACTTACAAAGCATTATAGGATTTACACATTTAAAAAAATAAATATACTGATTCATACGTTATGAACGCATAGCGCCTTGTATGCACGTGGACAGCTGACGTGGGTTTTTTTTGTTGACCTCGTTGCTATGGTTACGACGTCAAACTCGTGGGGCGGTAGTTAAAAGTTGGATCGATGCTTTTCTGTTTACCGTCTTTTCAACTGTGCAAGTAGTTAAATACTGTCATAATAATAAGATACCGGCCACGTTGACTGTGTGTTTATTGAACTTCCTGGTTAAGTCTTTCCACCGGTTCTTCAAAAGCTAAACAACGTTACTCTTGCCGGTGTTAGCTTTCGTTAGACAGCAACGGTGTATGAAAAGGTAAGTTTAAACTTGGTTGTTACCAAGTTAAAATAACTATTTTAAGTTGCACTGAGTGTAATACTTATGTGAACTTTCTTATTTCCAGACACAGGAGAAAAATGGCAGCGCGAAAGGACACTTGAACAGTTGTGTGTGCATCTGCATCACTTCTTTTCTACAATGTCTTCCCTCGAGAAGAAGGAGGAGGTTCCCGTCATGCAGCTGAGCTTTGTCTTTGGGAACAATGTTGTCAAACCGCAGACCCCCCGCATCCGGCTTGAGGATGCTGAGCCAGAGGAGCTCCCTGAGTGTTATTCAACAGAAACACTGTGTCTAAGCAAAACCAAGCTACAACACGTTGCAGGAAACGTTTTAAAAAGAATCGCACTTAAGGTCAGTTTAGACTTCGCTGCCTCACTGTGTATTTGTCAGCCTCAAACATCTAGCTACATCTGCTGCAGTGGTTTCTCAGCAAGGAATTATTAATGCCTCCAGTGTATCTGGTTCTCCTACATCATCTTCCGATTCTAACTGTTCACTGTATCATGTTCAGTATTTATATCTTGAAGGTAACCAGATATCCAGTATTCCACACTCATTGTTTATAAGCTTGCCCAACCTGCTGTGGCTGGACCTCAGAAATAACCAAATTGCATCACTCCCTGCCGAAATTGGCTCACACAGGTAGGGTACTTATGCAACTGCTCTTTAAAATATATGCTGATTGATTCCAAACGCCTCGGCCACCATGAGAGTACAGCATGTTTCCTTGTCACATTTAAAAACATTTTTAGTAAGATTATTTTAGAGTTCTGTTCTGTAGCATTTTCTCTGACTAACAAATTTATGATTCCAAAACACTAGATGTATTTCGGTCAGTACAGAGCCCCTGATAAAATGTGACTTTATTCATGTAGATCTCTGAAAACATTACTTCTGGAAGGAAATCCCATTTCAGAACTTCCACTGGAGTTGGGTGAGTTGAGTTCAGTCACCTTACCAACAAACAAAATCTCTATCCTTTGAAATAACAAGTTGTCTCTGTTTTATCAGCTTCAATGAGCCTACTGGCAGCAAATTTAGATTGAGAGAACACGTGATGAATAACTGGTAGTTATTAATAGAAAGAGTACAATACAGTCTCACAAGTTTTTCTCTCCGCTATACTACTTTCACAAAAACTGTTTCGAATACACTGCTGCTCACATGTGTCTGGTGCATAAACAGTGGTAGTCAAGGAGATGCACTCACTAAAAAATTAATCGGGATAACGGTGTCAGCTGCATGTGAAAAGTGTATTCTCTAAACAGAGTTTTAAGAGATTATTTATTTATCATTCTTTTTATTCATCATAGGAAATGTGATAACTCTCAAAGGCCTAAACCTAAGGAACTGCCCCGTCAGTTTACCTCCACAAGACATTGTGAACCAGGGGCTTCAGAGCATCCTCCAGTACCTCAGAAGTGCTATGGCTCAACGCCCAGTTAGCACGAGAAAGACCCCCACAGGTGAATCAAAGGCACCTTAACTTTGAGCAGTGCAGCAGTGAGATGGTTGGTAAGCACGTGCATTCCAGCCATCTGCTTTTTTTGTCAAAGATAGGACGGCTGGCCACAAAAATAGCTTCTTGCCCTGGTACCACTTCACTGGTGTGACTTCTGTTGCCTTGGAGACGGCGCGTGCCACTCGGCTGACTCTTTTTTTTCCCCCCCTCCCTGTTGCAGTTCTGCAATATTTTTAGCCAGATGAAAATGATCGATAACCTGTGGGCTCTAAACTGGAGCTCCCTGTCACTAAGCGCTGTCTGGCGTTAATCAGTGTGAGAAGCCCAAGACAGCCCTCCACAGGAGAGGCTGCTGCTGCACAATGAGCAGAACCAAACCCCTCAATCAAACGATTTATCTCCCTTTCTAAAAGGTTATCAGCCAGTGGAGCTCTTTGGGGGGAAATCTCCTTTCATTCAATTTGCTCAAAGTAAAAGTAAAGCAGATTTGAATTTATACCACTCATTTGAAGACTGCATGGTCACAGACCTTTTTAAAGCGCAATAACATGAACAATTTTGACAATTTGAGTGGGGTTCTGCTACATGTGGGTAAAACTTATGTGTGGCTCCTTGATTTCCCTTATTCAGTTAAAAATCCCTGGCCACGTTTTATCCTGAATTATTGCTTTGTGATGTTGTTTGTCAAATCTTTGCAGCAGTTGGAAAACAACTCCTGTGTTCCCTAATAGTCAGTTAACTTCATGTGCTGCTACCATCCACTATAGCTGCAGACAGCGTTGACTGTTGCTAGTATTAGCTGCCCACATTATCTTTGTTGCTGCCATTATTGTTTTATTGGTAGAGCTGCCAGTGGTGGAGAAGCTCCAGCTGTCAGAGCTGACTGAGACCAGTACGGAGGAGCAGGATGAGTCGGTGGATGAGGACGAGCTGCAGAAATTCAGGGAACTCAAAGACAAGATGATCATGCTGGATAAAGCCGAGCTTGGCTCAGTTGCACAGGGCCAGAGAAAAACAAAGTCACGTCTTCTCCCTGTTAATAAAAGGTAAGCAAAGTAAATGTGCTTCAACGAAATGTATAAGAGTTTTTTTTTTAATTGAGGGAATATGCTTTTATCATTTACACATATAAGCTTATTTCATAAAACTGATACAAGACTGATGCCACTTAATTTGTACAAACAACCAGCTCTACCAACTCAACGTGGCACCCCAATAAAACTGAAAATCATGACACATAATTACCTCTGTGGTCTGTCATTTTACTTTTGAGAGTTTTGTACAAAACAACTGTCTGCCAAAAAACCCACAACACTCAATTACAGACAGTCACCTGCAGCAGAGGCTGACATTAGCTAATTAAGAAGCAGTTTATAAAAAGACTAACAGTCGTTAATGTTGATGTTGGCAGATGTGTTTTCTTGTTGGAGGTTCAAGTAGGTAGATTTTGTTACTGTTGAATATTCCTAAGCTGATGTTTCTGCTCTGTACACTAAGCTGAACAAACCAGCTGCTGCTTTAACCTTCATATTAAATGAAAAGGCATGAAAATGGAATTGATCTTCTCATCTCTCTGCCAAAAGCAAATAAGATGATTTCACTGAGTGTCAAATTATTTAAAAAAGATTGTTTAGATCAAGCGCAGCTGTGAGTTACATATGTAATTTGCTTTGTGTCGTGTTTTCAAGCAGCAGTACCTGAACATAAATAAGTTTTTCACCTGTTTGGATATATTTTGCAGTGAAGTTGTTAAGTGTTTTTGACTATCTAATAGTATAACTGAGGGTGTGAATTGGTTTTGTTTGAATAGATAACTTCTATGCTGAGGTTTTATAGTGGAGGACCCAGTTCCTGGGGTGGTGCCTTGGAAAAAGATAGTAAAACACTTTTTATTGGCATTCTCTGCAGAGGAAGCTAAGAGAGAAAAATCTCCCCAGCCACCTTCACTTGGACTCTGAGCTCAGAAGAGCAGTAAAAAATTAAGCATTTTTGTTGCAATTTATTTGTCAGAGAGGCGACTACCAAGCTGGGCATAATTCCTGCTCTCCCCCTATTTGACACCCCAAGGTCAGAAGAAAGGAGACCGCCTGCAATAAAGGAGCTGGAAGAGAAACAACTTCTTCTGGAGCAGAGAAAAAAGTCAGTTCATATCCACAATTAGAGTTTAATATAATAAATACACCACTGACTGTCCTATTGCCCTGCACTTTGGCCATTATTTTACATTGAATAAATTACGCTGTATATTCAGGCAAGGTAATACCAAAGACAAGATATCATGTTGTTTTATATAGCAGTACTATTCTGTGCTCAACCAGCATTTGCCTAAGTGGCCATCAATATCGAGATCCATATTATTTCCACTATGTAAATCATAATCAATGTTTACAAACCCCTTTGCAACCAGTTAGACACAGTAGCCCAATAACAGTTTTCTTTGACACACAGTGCATTGTTATGTGGCTCTCTCACAGAAGCAAAGAAGCTCTCCGAACATGGTGTGCAAAAGCCAAGACTACACAGGGGAAGAAAATCTCTGAACTCAAGCAGAAGGAGCATAAAACACAAAGAAAACAGGAGGTATGTGTGAAATAAATCACCTATGTCTCAACCTGTCAACCTGCCAGCCACAAGGGGGCAGTGGAGCATCACCTGTGTGACAATAGAAAGAGGGCTATAACAATAAATATAGTAGATAAAACGTTTTTATGCTAGAGAATGATATTTCAGATATTAGTTTTTGATGGCAGCAGCAGATGCCAGAGCTTGTGATGGAGTGTGCTGATTCAGTGATCACACAGCAGCCACATTCAGCTATCAAAGCTGATGAACAACATGCATACATGCACAAACTGTGGACAATGCAGATGGTTGGTTTTGAGTCATTTGACTCAAAACCATCCATCTGCATAGGATGCAAATGAAGAGCAGCTTGCTATATTTGCATAGAACTGCAAACATCAGTGAAAATGTTAAATGAAAAATATATTTTAAAAAACAACAAAATGTAGGTAATTTGACACATGAACGCTGTTATAATGCAGCTTTGCAACTGCAGATTCAGGCTGTGTTTGTAAGATGTATCAAATACCGTTGTATATAATAATTATCTAATCTTTCTGTTACAGGGAGCAGAAACACATTCAAATCCTGGTATAGAGATGTCTATCACAGGTTGTGAGGAGACTAGGTAAAAATGGGAACTTTAGGCGACCAAATCACTGTTTACTGCCGCCCAGAAAAAATTGTACATTACAACCTGAAACCAGAGCCAGTATAAGAATAAGAATGTGCTGCAATGGCTAAGAATATTTTAGCTTTAGTACAAAATGCACAAAAATACTGGAGTCATTTTCCAGAAATTGAGCTGCAGCCTTGTTTCCACGTCAGCATCTGACCACCTCCATCCCCTCCTTTGAGATGAGTACAGATTTATTAAGGCCAATCAGTAAGTAATCATGTTCATGTCATCAATGTACCAAATGAAAAGGCTGTTGTACGTACTGTGTCTTGTTTGTTTTGGACATTTAGTGTATATAGAACAGTCTGATCTGATACAGTGACAACAGGTCTTTGTCCAGTCCTCAAGGCATTTTAGTATTCACCAAATGACATTCCTTGTGGTCTAGAACTGCCATGCAGATGCAGGTGGAGGGACACCTAGTGGATAAAGAGAGACTGTGCACCCCCTCAAGAAGAGCTGCAGTTTCTTTTGTTCTTCTTGAGCAATGTTATTTAAAAAAAATAGATAAATCAGATTAGGTCGTGCACCTTAGACTTTTCTGTTTTCAGTGATAGTCTAAATTTTAACTAATTCACATAGTTTTATTTTTCTAAAACTGTCATCTATCAGGCTTAAAGGCCTTTACACCAATGGCCATGCCTGAGCATCTAAATATGCAGTTTTGCAGTATGAAAATGTGACCTTTGACCTGAATTGCCCTCCAGATCAGCCCGTAGGCTAGAGCGGCAGATCAGTGCCTGTGTTGAGAAGATGCAAGAGAGACGCAGGAATCCCAAGGGCACAACCACTGAGCAGATGGCACAGGCAGAGAAAGATGTGGAAGAGGTCGGACCTATACTTCACTATTCCCACATCCCACCTACTTCAAACTCATAGGTTATTGATCTAAATTTGTTTTGTTTCTTCTTACTTTGAATAACAGCTGAGGAAGTTACAGGCTCGGCTTCTTGAGAGGAGGAAAAAGGTGGGAAAAGATCCTGATAATGGTTTCATTATCATCACAGGAGACACCTGGCAGTTACCATGACAACTGACAGAGATCATAAAGCCTGTTTCTGCTGCTGTTTGAGTGTTGTGTTTTTACATGCATACTGGAAATAAATTGTAAAGACTAATGCTATAACCACTGTAATGCTCCTTCCTTAAGAATAAAGATCACAAGGCTGTCGCAGAGAAAGTGAGTGGTATGCAATTTTACTTTTCATGCTTGTTTTTTTTCTTTTTGACTTCTACAAGACACAAACTGCACATTTTTCAGATTTTTCCACAGAAGAGTACCTCCAACATGTACAAATATGCTGCTGCTACTTATTCACTAAATTATTATTCACATAAATGTAATATTAAAAAAAACAAATATTGGCTACATATTTCCTATGTTAATTTTAAAAAACAGAGGTTTTATGATTTAATGCAAATTTAAAAAGACACAAAGCATAAGGATCTTTGATGGGAGTACATAAGAAACAGTGAAATCAAAAGTACAACTTAATTCATATCTCCTTTATTCTCAGATGAGCTTTGTGGCCTGATATTAATAACACGAATTAAAATAATAGTAGGTAGGATTTCTGCAATGTATAAAATATAGGAAATACTATGGCATTTTAGAAAATAACTAGATGAGGAGGTTGGTCGCTAAAAAACTAATAAAGAATACATTATTGCAGATCACATTTTAGTGTAGTTTATCTTTTTTATTTCATTTGCCACATTACTTACAACATTGTAGGAAATGTATCTATGTTTTGTTCTTTTTCTGATGAAATGTTTGCATATGTCTAGAAAAAATGAAAAAATGCTTTTGCTGTCAAAAACGAAGACATTCCCGGCGATTAAGTCGCTACAAAATCAGAGTATGAAACAAGTCAAAGAGAGACAGAAAGGGTAGGCCTTGTCTTGGGAGATTTTTGCTCCTCCAGCACAGGGAGCGTGATGTCAGCGGTGGCAGCACTGTTGTAATTGACTTGGTGGGGGTGATGGCGTCATTTTATGCCCTGGTGTAGCCTCCTGCTCCAATAGCGAAGGGGAGACGGATCTCTGGCCGACGCGACCGTGGCTCCCTTGGCCGGGATCGAACACCGCCAAACCGGACACTTCACGCCGGGAAACATGGAGGCTGTGGCCGAGGAGCTGCGGGCCGGCTCTCGGATACCTGTCACTATCGATCAAATAGTTAACGATACACTGGTGGTGACGCTGACCTATCGAGAAAGGAGCTACACGGGGATATTACTTGATTGCAACAAAAAGTGAGTGCTGTTTTGTCTATTTTCGACACACATTTATCTCTGAAATTAATTTGCAAAACTCAGCTAACAGCTAATCCACCTTTGACGCTAACAAGTCAAAGCTAACTGTAAGCTAACAGGGCCTCCATACAAAAGAGCCGTAGGTTATTGTAGCTGACAGGGTAGCAATCTGCTAGCTGGTCGGCTAGTGGCAAACACATTTTATTTAAGCCTATAAAGAAAGTTCATTTTTGTTATATTATTATTTTGAAACGCTGTGTTTCAAGGTAGTTGCTTTTTCTAAGGAGATTGTTGGTGACTTCTCTGAAACAATAACTAATGTCAGGAGGTTCATCTATAGCTTATTGTTAGCCTAATCAAAAACAGAGAAGCTAAAACGTATGGAGTAAAAGAGCAGGCCTTGGCTGAACATTATTCTGTATATCAGTTATGTTTGGATGAAATCTCACATATATAAGGTACTGCCTTGTGTACTAGTTTTGTGGTGTGTTGCTCCAGTTCAAATAACATCACTTACAGTTGCTGTTTTGAGGTATATTATCCCCTTGTAACTAGTCACTTTTGATCTGCAGACACAATGGAAAATGGAAATAAAGATACATGTGGGACTTTTGAAACTGTAAAGATTCTTTGAACCTGGTTCTGACAAGATACAATGACTATTTTAGTCTCTGTGTTGTACAAGTAAAGGCCTTACATCACCATTAACTGGAAAACACAATTCTAATGAAAGAAAAGATGTGTATGTGTAATTGGACATATGTAGCAGTGTCATGCCTTTTCTGCCCCTTTTGGTGTGTTTCTAAGCCTCGTGTTGCTCTTGGTGCTGTGCACCTTAAAAGCCACAGGCTTTAGACTATTTATAGACTACCAGAATCAGAATCTGACCAGCTTTGCCCCTTACTTTGCTTAGATAGTTTTTCATGTGAGAGCTCAAGCTGTCCTGAAAATAACTCACCCAAATGGGAAAAGGCAGAGGCCTTGGAATAACTTAAAATAGGCCTATATTTCAGGCCTTGTCACTGACAAAATTTGACTTCTTTTTCCTTTTGCAGCTCATGGAAATACATTTCCTGTCATTGTCTTCCACAGGTTTTTCTTATGTCATCATCTAGGCCTATCATTGAGCCAGATCGCTGCATCTAGTTACACTGTACACAAGTGAAATGGCAACAGTGCAGGGAATCGTGGCTGGTTATATGCTCTGTCCTTGTCCTGCGCTTAACTAGCACTGCCTGTTCCCTGTCACACGCTGCCCTGTTTGTGCCGTGTCAATCACTATGAAGGCTAATATTCAGCTGCTTTAGAGGAGCATATTAAAAGGTGAGAGGAACAAACCGCACCAAGAGACCATTATTTGGAGGATCCTGCCAGTTACCTCTCCTGGGGAGGAAAATGGGCTCCCCAAATGTGCACTAATTAATAATCTCACCACACATAAGCCCTGAGTAGACACGGATGCAAAAACAAACTGAAATCTCCTGACTCCTTCCCCACATCTCTGAATCCCGAGTGATTCATGGGATTGTTTTTGTTCAGTCAGATGTTGGGGAGGGGGGTTCCTGGGTATCCTGTAGTCTCTTTGTCTGCTGTCTCCTGACTAAAGCAACACAGCCATGTTACTGTTGCCTGCCAGCTACCTCTCAAAGACTCCTTGGCAGTTGGGCCCTCTTTGGACATGTTTGCTTGTCCCGTTATTCCGGTATATGCAGAAAATCCGATGAAACCCCTCAAAGAGAGTCTGTGACACTATTTCTCCGTTTCTGCGGCCTAAGGCAACAGAGCAGATAACAGCCTCAGTGCTTGTGGACCCCAACCCCCAAAGATTTTTCAGCATACAGGTGACAGGGTGACAGTGAGTTCAGTCAGAGGGAAATAAACTGTTTTTTTTTTTCGGAGTGTCTATGGTAGGCCACCCATAGAACAGCTTTGGGTGCTTGTTTTTGTCCCAAATACAAACAGTGTATTGCAGAGTCATTCTTGTCGAGGAAATTGCCTAACTAAAAATTCAAGAAATCCTTGTGTAATAAGAGTGTTTGTTTTGGCTTGAATTCTAATGAAGCTCAATGAGACACAGTTATTCATTTGCTGTTGCTTTTTTTTTTCTTCTCTTGGTCATCTTAGGAGTGGGCTATTCTGTCTCCCAGATTTCACAGCAAAACCTGAGGACTGCACGATATCCAAGCCAGGTTGTGAAATCCCAGAAGTTCTGAGTGAGGAACCGGTTTCCAAATCTCCCAGCCAGACTTCACACAGACCAAAGGATGAAAACACTCTCCCGGAAAGCAGCATACCTACTGCACCTCTTCCCTGCCCCGTACCGACACCAGTGCCAGCTGGACAGACTCCTTACCCTCCTTATTTTGAAGGAGCCCCCTTCCCTCAGCCCTTATGGGTGCGCCACAGCTACAGCCAATGGGTACCTCAGCCCCCTCCGCGACCAATCAAGAGAAAGAAGAGGAGATCACGAGAACCTGGCCGCATGACAATGAGCACGATTCGTCTGCGGCCACGGCAGGTACTATGTGAAAAGTGCAAGAACACACTGAATAGTGATGAGGACAGCAAAGACGGCATGAGTAACAACAAGACCTCTAGAAAAGAGAATACGCTACAGAGCGATGATGACGGCGATGAGAAGGATACCTCCTCCAAGCTGTCAAGAAAAGAGGATGTAGTTGCAACCAAGGACAATAAGAGACGTGAAAATGGCACCAGCCTTGACAGCAAGCGCCTCAGGAAAGACAAAAGGGGAGAACCTGAAGGGGAGAAGTTCCCCGGAGGTGACGTTATTCCCCACAGTCCCGTCATAAAGATCTCCTACAGTACTCCACAGGGCAAGGGGGAGGTCATGAAGATCCCCTCAAGAGTCCATGGTTCAGTCAAGCCATTTTGCCCCAAACAGCTGGCGCAAAACGGCGTAGGAGAAAATGGCAAGTTGCCTCCTGATCCCACTAAAGAGCAACGGCACATTCTAGATGCCACTCGGTCTGGCCTCACTGTTTCCATTCCCAAACTTAAACTAACCAGGCCTTTTACAACCGTAGGTCAGGACTTGCCTTCTCCAAAGATCTGCTTAAGACCCCCCCAGAGAGAGGGTGAGGAAAGTGTGGTCGAATATGAGGCAGAACTTGTAGGAGGCACCCGGAGACGAAGCCCCAGGGTGCCTGGCTCCTGCCTCCCCCACTCTGAGGACTCAGGGGAAGGTAAAAACTCTCTGGAGTTGTGGTCGGGAAGTTCAGGAGAGGAGGCGGAGCGCGGCCACAATGACCTCACCCTCCTCATCAATTTCCGCAAGCGTAAAGCAGATTCTTCGAGCCTGTCTGTCTGCAGCAGCGACAGTCTGGATGAGTCCAAGTCCTTCAGCTCTGATGGCACCTCACCAGAACTGTGCGATCTGGCCCCAGGTGAAGACTTATCTGTAACCTCATCTTCTGTACCCTCTCGGGAAGACTGCAAGACAGTGCCGCCGCTCACAGTGCGGCTTCACACCCGCAGCATGACTAAGTGCGTGACAGAAGAGGGTCACGCTGTGGCGGTGGGCGACATTGTGTGGGGGAAGATTCACGGCTTCCCCTGGTGGCCAGCACGTGTCCTCAGCATCAGTGGCACCCGTAAACAGGAGACGGCCAGTTGCGAGGCCCAGTGGCCTCAGGCAAAGGTGGCGTGGTTTGGTTCACCCACCACCTCCCAACTCTCCGTTGCCAAACTGTCGCCTTTTAGAGAGCTCTTCAGGTCCCGCTTCAACCGCAAGAAGAAAGGGATGTACCGCAGAGCAATCCTGGAGGCAGCCAAGGCCGTGGGCCACATGGGCCCGGAGATTACGTCACTGCTTTCCCACTGCGACACGTAGGTTAGTTCACAACAGTGAGAAGTTATGTGTGGTTGTATCATGTCGACTATTCTAGATAAATGCATCCCTCAACACTGAAAGTGGGTCCGTGCAATACATTTTTTAAAAGTTCCAAAACTAACATTACTAATCACCCACCTGCCTAGTTAATGTTTTGTCTATATTTTCACTTCAGTGTTACATCATTAACTCTAGTCAACCCCATTCACTGACTCAGAGGTTTGAAAACAGCCCCTGTGTCTCCCTGCGTTGCTTCATCCAACCGGAGGACATCCAACAAGTAGTTTTTTGTTCTGTGACGGTGGGACGAGGCTAACCAGGAGACAACCGCTCAAATATCAGAGACAGACAACATTGGATTTACTTGGAACTCTAATAAAAGACAGAATAGCAGCAGTTTTAAAAGGGACACATAACTGAAGCATAATGTATCTCCTTTTCAGACCAGTAAATCCTTGTAGTCTTTGCAGTTGGGGTTAAAATTTGATTGCATGTAAATCCAATCTGAACCCAGTATCAAATATGCACTTTGAATCCAAATCTTTTAAAACCCTAACTGAATCTTTTTGGGTTGTCGTTCAGAATTTGAGAGTAACTGAGGTCATAAGATTTGAGAGATTTGGTTAAAATCTTGAGGTTGAAAAGCCAAAAAACATTTTAAATCGCAGTCTAATTGCTTCCAATCTGCACAACCTGAAAAAACAAGCAAGATTAATTCAACTAAATTCTTTAGAAAATAAACTTTAGCCCAGTATGCTTATTATTCCTAGTTGAAAATACAGCAGCAGAGGATGTAAAATGCTGTTTATATTCATCTGGAACATGATATGAAGTTAATAGCCTGATTGTTTAACAGATTATTGCCAAACAACTGCTCAACAGTGTTGTCTGTTATGTGAATTCCTAAATAAGAAATGGTTATCTGCAATTTGCTGTTATGGTCCCAGCACTTCTTTAAGTGAGCTGAAATTGAAAATTTAATGACCTAGTCAAGCTACATTTGAGTCCAAAAATGTTAAAAATGCAGCTGCAAGAAAGAACAGTAGTTTCCATTCATATTTTCAGATGTTTGATTAAGAAAAAAACTTTCGATAAAGGAGGTCACATCAGGGACAGTGAGGCAGAAGATAAGTAGACTTGTTATTTGTCGGTGAATTTTACAGTTCATACAAGGTGAGGTGGTGGTATCCTGCCACATGTTCATTTTCTCACGAAGGGAGAAACAAATTTATAACTGATAGCGGCACAAAATGAGGACACTGACAGGACAGGGTCAGATATGACTCCTGCCGCAACGTTTCTCCCTCTCCTTCTCCTCTGCCCCGCTCGTTTACAGGAACACTCTGTCACTCTGAAACTTGTCGCTTTTAGGGTAGAATACCTATGCAAAATCATGAATGTAATGAATGTACTACATGTATGAATGTTATCAGTCCGGCTACTGGAACTGCGTGAGAGATGAGAGGGAGAGGGAGAGAGACCAGAAGATAACTCATAGCTTTGCAGTCACTCCTGCTTATCCATTTACACATTAAAAGCTCTTATTATACATTTAATCAATTTAGGTTTTACGTTTAATTCCAAAAAAGCACTGGGGCGTGTTGCTTGTTGATCAGAACAGAGGAATGCGCTTCTGCCGCTGTGCTGCCAGTTTGTGGGTAACCAGGTTACTGTAAGCGTGAGAATCGAGCTGCTGTGGCGCCACAGCCAGAGCAGCAGCCAACGGCCGGTTGACAAACTTCTTCATTTAGCTTATTACTAATGTCTGTAACCGTAGACCTGCTCTGGAGTGGTCCGACCAAAAATATTAAGGAGCAGAGTTTGTTCCCTCACAAGTGATCTTTGAGTACAAACACAGCATGCAAAGAGAACATTAACAAGATGACAAATGGCTTTAATTTTGGTCATTTATGGGGTTTTTTCCACAGAGTTAGCATTAATTACCGTCAGAAGATATGACCTGCTACTGGAGACATTTCTCATGTCAACTCTGCTAAAAAAAAGAAGCTCCTAGCCTCGCTTTTTCTATATCATTACCCTTTGCTAATTGTTAGTGCTAAAGAACCGTCATTTGCAATAGTGTCCCATGTTGTTAACCCTTTTAACAGATTGAGACTCATAAAGGTTTTCGAAAAAATGTACAATGTTGATGACTTACAGTTGTAAACAGTCAAAAGTCATACTTTTCTTGGTACATAGTTTTGTCAAGACATTGACTAAAAGGACCAGTAACCTCACACACAAATACATCTGTTTGTTTAGGTAATATTTTCATTTCTGTGTTACTGTGGCTGTTAGTTATAAAATAGATGTGGGTCATGTTGCCCACCCTTGGCCTCAGATGTCTTTAAAATGTCTAGGTTGATCATATTTGTGTTAAACTTGAAAGGAATGTGAGCTGAGTGAAAAAATCTGCACCAACCTCCTAACTTACACACACTATAAATACACATAGTTCTGCCATGGCAGCCATGAAAGAGCTGTTGTAAAAACAGCCAAAGAAACCTTAATAAAAGCTTTAATGTGGATCCATGCTGTAATCCTGACTGTCAACAGGAATGTGTTGTTCAAACTGCTAATTTTAGAAGTCGAGTCCCGACATATAGACATACTGCTTTTGCACAACAAAACCAAAGGGTAATTTTCCACTGCATCTGCTTAAAAATAGATGTCCGCTTTGTCTTAAATATGCACGCTATCATGCCACTCCCCCTGGTTTCCTCATGCATTTTTCTGAGTAGCCAAGCAGCATGTCCTCCATACAGTCAAAGGTTAAATATTGTCTTTGAGTGATATGAGAGACAGGCAGTTCCAAACCCTTTTGTTTACTCTGTTATGGGATCAGAAGCCAGGAAGGAGGTTGGTTGTAGTTGAGATTATACACAGTAAGGCGTTAAGACGAGCCTATATTCGGTACTTTTTCCAGAGCTTACAAAGGAAGCGTTTCTCCTGCTCTGTCAGCTACATAGAAATTTCAGCAGGATGGAAAGTAGCTGACATTCACTTCACACTGTTCAAATAAATAACACAAGATGTTGAAAACCACAATTCTGCCACTGCTGATGTTTGGACTCCAGATATACGACCTGCCTTGTTTGCTCATCGTCTTTACTTTCTCTTCTTCTCTTCTTCTTCTCTTGTCTAGAGGCTGAGGACTGACTACGGGACTGTTTTTTTCTGAATTCTCAGACTCTGTCATCAAGACCCAGGAGGGATTACGTGAGGTTGCCACGGCTACTATTTATATGCCGGGGTTCTTTTTTTTTTTTTTTTTTTTTTTTTATTTTGGTAAAGGCTGGTTGAAAAATTGCCGCCAAGGTGGAGTTTTTTTGTTACCGGATAAGGGAGCAAAAAAAAAAAAG
>JAQNCA010000003.1:4249945-4259950 GCA_029783725.1 Acanthurus tractus
TCTGCAGAAGCCTGATAACAATCCTGATCATTTGAATCAGGTGTGTTGGAAGAGGGAAACATCTAAAACATGCTGGACAGTGGCCCTCGAGGACCAGCATTGGCCACCCCTGATCTAAGTTGAAATTCAGAGATAAATAGTCAACATTTTCATTTAGTACATTTAACTTATCTCGTTTTTGACTCAGTATGTTAAACTTGGACATTTATATTTTTTTTATTGTGACTCAGTGTGACATAAAATGTCAAAAATTTGCTCCTTTAAACTTTACAGCCATGAAGAAAATGAAAACCATCCAGCCTGACGTGTCTGTGGATACTGGACGTGCTCCACCTCTCCCTGGAGTTGCTAGGCAAATGGCATGGTGGCTTCAAAAACAGGCCTTGGCACGTTTCCACAGCCACGCATAGGAGAGCTGTCTCTTCCTTTGTCCTTGACGCCTCAGAGTCATTTCTCACTCCTTTCAACTGTATTGACAGCCTAAGTTTGCTGGCCAGGCTCTTTAAATTGGGTCGTTTTATTGATCCAAGGTAATCATTTGGGGTTTGATTACTTTAGCCTCTCATTTGTATTCAAGAAACGCTACGCCCCCGTTTTCTTTTGCCTTTAAAATATGGTAAGGAGAATAAACATTTTATTTGTAGGTAAGTTTCTGTTACGTATTTTATTATTTGCACTTGAAGGTGAAAAAGTAACGAAACATGCAGAATGTGTCCTTGTCAATTTTTAAAATGACTCTACGGACATTTCAGCATCAACATGTTCATCAACAATGGCCACATTATGCAACTTTAGAGTTCCTTTTCTCCTCTGGTTGCCAAATATGCAGTCTTTCCTGGAGTAGCCCCACGCAATTCCAAGAAGAGACTAGATACATTTCTCAAGGACACTGGGTGCGGTTTAACTTGACAATTTACATGACAGCCGGCAGGTCAAGCCATGTGACCTGGATAATCACAGTTTGGGCCCCGACAGGAAATAGCCGTCAGTTTTGATGGACTTAAAATTGCTTAACAGTGTGCGTGTGTGAGTCATGTCTCTCTCCCACCAGGCACAGGGATTCCTCAAATATTAACACAGGTGGAGAGATTTAGAAAACATGGGGACTTCTTTGTCAAAGCCTTCCCTCCTTTTTTAAGTTGCTCCATTTTTGTGGTCTTGCGTGGCCGTGAGCATTGCATGCGGTCTTCGCTGAATCTTCCGGGATGTGGCTGTGGTCGTGCCTCGCAGTAAAGCAGCAGCCCCAGGCCTCACCATGCAGCTGTCAGAAGGCTCCAGAGACGGAGAGAAAGAGAGTCGCCCTGCCCCCAACTTTACCAGCCTGCCTGCTCTCACTGCAGGGACCAGAGGGGGGGATGGGCTCTCATACAGAGACATATAATATAAGGAAATCATGTGCCATTCCTGAACTCTTTCAATAAAATTAGTTTTAAAGAAATGGACTTGTATGAATCGTACTAACTGTGTTGATTTCTTGTTTTAATAGTGAATGGTTCATTAATGCCCTCGTCTCAGTCTTATATGTCTTCCCATCTGTCTTCCTCTTTCTTCTACTTCTCAGCCTCCTGTTTACTACATCTGCTATTGTCCTGTGACTGTAATGGTGTTCTTTACTAATGCCACAGCCAGGCGAAACATCCTCAAGGGTTTTAAACCAATGTGCCAGTGTCACCATAGGAAGGAAGAGAGTCTGCATGTCTGTGTGAAAAACAAAATGACAGGATAGTGTTGACTGGGCTGACTAATGATTGTGTAACAGCCCTTTGTGGCAGCTTCGTGTACCAAGAATGCTTATGTACTTTGTCAAGCAAATGTGGCAAAAAGTACAGAGTGAAGACATTGTACAATGTTTACAGACCTGTTTTTATGAGGTCACCACTTCTCAGAGTAAAATATTTAACAATCCAATGAAAGGTGAATTTATTTATTTAATTTAATAGAAGACAAGTGTTCTTTTGTTGCTATCCTGGTCTGTTCAGATGCCATAGGCAGGGACATTGAAACGTGTTCACACTCTGAGGTAACGCTGAGTGTGACTTCAATGATTCACTCAGTCTTGTGGTAACATATGGCACTGAAACAAAAATACAAGGAGTTTGTAAAAGGTGACCTTACAAAAGCCATTTGATTTGGTGTGTCAGTGTGTTTTTTTATGTAAAAAAACATCCTCAGTGTTTGGTTAAGTAATATTTCAATTGTTTGTTTTGTGTGTCTGTTTGCTTGTGTGTGTTTCCTGCCAGCTTATATTAACTGACAGTGTTGGCAGTGTTTGATGACTTTATTCCCATAGACATTCTTACATTCTGTCTCTGACTTGCTATTTGTCCTCACTGGGCAGCAAAGTGCAATTATTCAACCTTGTACTGAAGGTGAGAGAGTCAGTTGCATTTGTATTAGTTTGAGTTCCAAGGAGACGCCAAATATGTATTTTGGTTGTCAAGATAAAAAGTTGATTGTGGGAGTCACTGTGCTAAAGGATCAAGCATGAGTGTTATTTGATCTTAAATAGAAACAACTGTAACAGGCTGTATAAGTTTTAGAAGCACTAAAGCTCAAGTTTCTAATAAAATCTTTAACTTGTGTAAAACCTTTCTGTTTGTTATTGTTGAGCTCAGTCAGTCTGTCTGAGTATGATTTGTTCCTTCAAGGCTACCTCTCATAATTTCTGTTTGTCTGTAGACAAATTGTAGAAGTAGCTGTATGAAGCCAATGTGAGAAGAAAAAGGTGCAAAAAATGAAAGATGAGTCATGTTAGAGTTTAGGACACAACATCCCACATATTACAGTGTGTCTACGTGGTGAATTTGGGTATCAATAAAACACGTAGTATGTGAATCAGGAGAAAGACTGTATTAAAGTAAAAAGAAAGAAGTCGGGGGGTTTAAGAATAAGGATTTTTTTGTGAAACGGGAACTTGGGAACAAATGATTACTTAGCAAGTATCAATTCAATGATTTATGAAAATTTTTTAATACTTAGTGCCTGTAATTCATAATACAGTGTAGAGTATCTTTCTGGAAAGCAAAACATCACATTAGGGTTAGGAGACAGGGTGTAACCACACTGCTGTGGCTGTAAAAATGGGTTTGTTTGTTTTTTGAAATGATGATAAAAGTCATAATGCAACTGTGAGGTTCAGTTAAAGTGTTTTTTTAAGAGAGCTGTGCTTCAAAACACATAATTTAAGTAAAAGTAAAAGCATGTAACTATAATCTGGACACAATACTTTAGGTGTTAAAATCACAAGTACTCAATTCAGAAAAATGTCCCTTGTGAATTGTTGTACCATACCAAAACAACAGTGATGGAAAATAGGTGTGGAGACGTTCAGAAGACAATAGTACATGCCATTTACTACGGATATCAAGTTACTGACACCTTCAAGGTTTTTTTTCCCAGAGAAAAATTCTAAATGATTAGAAATAAATTACAATTATGAACAAAATTCAATCAAGAGACAGAAAAGTTCTCCCATGTAAGAAGCTAAAAACCATGCAAAATGTTTGCCAATTTTTAATGAAAAACTGACAAAATGATCTTAAAACAGACACACCTACTTTCATGTTACATGCTGTGCTATAGTCTTTACCACTCACCGTTCACCATTGTTAAACTTGTTGGTTCAGTTTTTGTTGTCTTTGTTCCTGACTGATCTGTGTTTCTATAGGTACTCTGTACCAAATGTCAAGTGGAGTTTAATTCCCTGTATGTGAACAGCAAAGAATCTCTTTCCAAAATCATAATCAACAGAAGATTTACCTTGAAAAAAAATGTGGGCTGTAATCTAAACCCTTCCTGAAGGTACAAATACATAAAATACAGAGCCACAAGACTGCCATTACTGCAGTTCTGACTTCACACAACATTGCTAGCTTCATGCCAGTTTGACCATAATCTTGCCATTTGTCCTTCCCCTCAGTAAGTTCAGCACACAAGTGCTGCTCTGGCATCATTTGCATAAGAACACACACACCTGAGCATTTTATGAGTGTGGTTTTTAAAACAGGATATTCGAGGGGACAGTAAATGCAACCACACCTCTGTGTTTGCCAAGCTCCTCTGACCAGGAGCGAAGCAGTGACACAGAGCAAGAGTGATAAAGAACCGAATCACTGCTGAGTAACAGTTTTGTTTAAGACACTGATGATTACACAACTCAACCTGGAACAGTTTGTCGGGTCAGTTTGTGGTCAAATGACAAGACAGGACTGTGTGAGCCTGCTTGACCGAGCTGTAAAGTTCCTTTTTGAAGTATGGACATTTCAGTGTTTTAAGCCACATTGGTAGTTTGGCACCGAGTGTGCTGGTCAGAAAGGTCACCATCAATTTTATGGTTCAGCACAAAATGACTTTTATGATCCACAGAGGATGAATTGCACTGACTTTTGTTATGCATTAACTCTCCCTCTACACCAGCAGGTAACAAGAAATGATTTTTAGTTGGAACATTGGGAGCCTTGATCAATGTGATAAGGGTAATAAGTTCAGAACATATTGTGATGACCCCTACTGTTATTATTCAGTAATGTCTTTGTACTTCCATGCTGAACATTTGATTAGAAGGCACAGAAGACATTTTGCACCCAGCCAGTAAGGGCAAGGTGCTGTAACAAGTCCTCTCTCTTGATCTCCTCACACTGTCAGTGTATTAAATTTATTTGCTTTTGTTAATAAATAACTTGGGTTAAATTGTTAAAAAGGTGGGTCTCCCACATTTCCAATACCCCAAGAGTCATGCTGAGAAAGTTGCTCCCTTAACAGCCTTATCCAAGGTGGAATTATTATGGAATTTTTGGGCCTTTTTCTGTATAAAAGCTACAATGGTAAAATGGCGGGGGGTCATTGTTTTTCCTCCCATCAGCTGGCAAGGGGGTTGGTAGCAGCACCAAACTAATGTTTGTGTATATATTAGACAAACATTAAGTGTGCGGCCCACTGTCGGGGGATTCCAAAACAGGTAGCAGCAGTTAGCAGCCGGCTAACTGTGAGCTCCTTTGCCTCAATGCAGTGGACAAGAGATTAGGAGATCGACTGCCACCAGCGAAGATGGGATGGTGATTGACATGTCATGTCATTGTTATTGTTCAGAAACAATAGACCACATCAGACACAGATGCTGTTTGGTTACGTGTCATGGCCACCACGCCATGTAAGCACAAGGTCATGTCATGGTGACATGGCATAAGTTCCACAACAAAGGCAGTATAAAGATAGAAATTATTGTGGCAGTTTTGTTCAGTCTGTGTAAAATGGTGAATACAAACATCTAAGGATTTGCACATTTCAACAAATGCCTCACTTCTACCTTTACATGTCTCCTTTGGATCTATACATTTGATAAAATGCAGGAGAATCTGCTGTGTAAGACGGGCGAGTGATGGACAAAACAATTATAAAAACACTTTCTATGTAGATTACCCTTTATTCTCCTTGTGGTATCAATTTACACTTAAATCATGTGAGCTGTTCCTCTTTGAAATGATGTAAACTCAACTCTTTGTGGTGTTTTGCAATTAGCTGAACATAATGTGAGCAGATAAAATCCCTAAGGCTCATTTATAAATACATTCTAATCCAGGTCTATGTTTGATTATGTATTCACATCTTGACATTTAATTTTCCCCTAAAACCTCTTCTGAAGTGTGTGTGCCAATCAAATAATCCTCTAGAGAGCTTTATCAGCTCTGTAACTGTTTGACACATATTAACCAGAGATGCGTGGGAGGGAGCCGTGCACTTGTACATGAGGTGGGGAAGGTTCTTGGCTCACGCTCTGATCAGGGTGTGTTAACACCTTAATATGTAACCTATCCCATAATCTGTCATCTCTCGTCTTGCTGGTGTTCTCCCTGTCTTCAAGCGCACGAACACACATTTCTTTCATGTGTTGGTATTTGCTGCACTCTCTTCTTTTCTTTTCAAAGTTATCCTCCAGTCCATGCATGCCCTTCCTCTGTATCTTTTTTTCAAATATTGCCAGCATCAAAAGCATCAGGCATAATGGAAAAGGGCATTCCAAGCTCATCAACTCACACACAGTGAGTCAAACACACACACACACACACTGTCCTGTTCTCCTCTGTAAACTGTACTCAGGACTGGAACTGGTTCTGTATCTGAGAAGTGTCTGTCTGTGATTGTGCAATGTGATACTGTGATGTGTGACAGTGCAGACATTGCTTGCAAAAATGCTTTAAGTTGATTATGTCTTTATATTTATTTGGCTCTTTGTATATCTGTGAGTGTGCATATGTGTGTGGGTGTGTGTGTGTGTGTTCAGCTTTTAGGTTGGAATGGCTTCATCTGTGACTCTGCTGTTATAACGTCACTAATGGCGAAATAAATCTGCACATACACATGTAGATCTGTACATTTGCATAGACTCCCTTATTCTGTGTGTGTGTGTGTGTGTGTGTGCAGCCTGACCCATACAGCTATTCTGATCCCATCTGTGAGCCCGGCCTCGTCACAGCTTGATCCCAGCCCCACATCCATTGTCTCACTAATCCCGGACTATTAACATTGCAGCACCGAAACAGGCACTTACCGGAGACCCGGATGGTTCCCAAAACTCTCTCCTCTGAACAGATTGCGATCTAATTAACTCAGAAGGGGAGGTGGGGTTGGGAGGGTGGAGGGGCCTAATGTGTGTGAGGGTGTGTGTGTGGGGGGGGGTGACCTTAACAGGATCCAGGGGATTAGCGCCTTTTGATAATGGGGTGAGACTGAGCTGCTACAGGTGCCAAAATAAAAAATGGCCTAAGTCAGGATCATCACATTGTGTTCACACTTTTTTTTTTTTGTAATCCAACAATTAAGCATAATTTCACACTTGTCAGGGGTTAAAGTAAGAAATCCTGACAATCCCGTTTGATCATAGATGATGTGTTTCATTATCAGATTTATGTCTCTGTTGAAACCCACTGGAAACATTTTCATTGTGCTGAACCAACTTGTGGGTTTTGAATTTACTTTACAGAATTTATTTATTCCCCTTCTACCAGCAGCAATGGCCCTGTTTGTTTTGTTTCTCGCTGGTGTATGAAAATGCCTCCTTCTCTCTAGTCCAATCCACCCACAACCACTGTGGCGCAGGATTAAAACACACAAAATAAGATGTGCACATCCCACAAAAACGAAAGTGACTGACTTATTTCAAATCCCAATAAAGGTCTGGTGTCTAAAAATGTCAACATTATTTTTTTCTTTTTTTTTATGAGACCACTGTTCCATTTTTGATTCAGGTTTCTTAATGTTAGTTGGAGCATACAGGAAAATTGGAGGCGACAGAGGAAGGGAAGCCAAGCACAATTTTATCCAAGATTCGAAGGCTAAAACCAAAACCAAAGTGTGTGAAACTGAGAGAAAAATATGGCGCAAACACAGATCTGACATTCATGTGTCCTTGGGAAAAAGGCGGGGATGGAGGCACTATGACATCACAACAGCTTGACCTTTATACCATGACAGGAAACGAACAGTTAAATAATAGCTTGACATTTTTTTCAAGAGTATCTAAAACAAAAACCCACGTCACTGCAGCTTCTGCTTGCTGTAATTGTTCCTCTAAACAAACTAAACAGCAGAATGCAGAACATAATGAGAGAGATGTTGGACTTTAAAAATGAGGACATTCTGCAGAGTGACTCCTTTTCCTTTTGATACTTGTAATGGAGCACAATTACACTGTGGTAATTCAACTTTTAATAAAAAAAGGATGTGAATACTTTGTTCTAAACAGTCTAAAGTTTAGGCAAAGCTAGACTGAGGCTTCAACAGGCGGATCTGGCAAACTGTGGTGATTCCAGCTCTACATCCACAACACTGTGAATTTGCTTTAAAAACTGAAACAATCTCTGCTGAGAGCGGAGTTAAACATTGTGTCAGAGATAATCTACACTTAGACTAAAATGCACATCTCATTGCCGCTCAGATACACTGAGCAAATGCAGAAAGTTGGTGTTCAGCTGCTGATATGACTCCACAGAAAGAAAAAGCAAAAATGGGAATGTAAAACCAGAGCTTCCTTTGCCTGGATAAGTAACAAGTCGAATCTGTTACTCAAAGTAACATCATACGGTGGTCATGGTGGGGAAAAAACCAAGATTAAGAGTCACATGTGGACGTTTTCATCATTACACATGCGCACTTGTTTTCTGTGAGCTGGCAGCTTGTTTTGTTCACCCTGTTTTGTTCTAAGTATGACTGCAGGTCTGTGGTATGACTGCAGCCTTGATTCAGACACCAACGCTTCATGGAAATAAAAATCACACAATAAGACACGGTACAAGCACGAGAGAGTTTACCTCCAGTGCTCGGGGGTCTGTGCAAATGGTCTTAGCTCAGCTCTTTGTAAGAAAAAGAAAAACAGAGCTGTGCTCAGGTTGTGATTAAGCCGGGGAGCTTTCCTGCTTACTGTAAGTCAGGGCAGCTGAGTTTGCATAGCTTCCACCTCCTGAGGTCTGGGAACTGTTGATTCTTCAATATTTCTGTTTGAGTGTGCACATGTGGATGTCTGCGTTCGCCTCCATGCAAACTCACAAGGGTGCGAAAAAAAAGTAAATGTGTGCGCTCTGAGATGTGAAAGCAAGAAAGCTGGCTTCATACACTCCCTGCCCTCCTTCATATTTGACATTCTTTGGCCTTGTATGGCAGATCAGCATCAGCTGGTGCTTCAGAGGGGAATAATAACCACAGCTTGCAAAGTCTTTTGCACGCCATCGCTGTCTCCACAGTGGGTAAAAGAAGTTGCTTATGTCATTTCACAACTCTCACTTCTTATTCAGACCCACAGCTGGAAAAGCAAGCTGACATCTGCACCAGAGACCGCGTTCAACCTTTGAAATGTTCCACAAGCTTTCATTAAGGTAACATCTGAGAGTGGAGAAATGATAAATA
Source organism: Acanthurus tractus (assembly GCA_029783725.1). Lineage (NCBI taxonomy): Eukaryota > Metazoa > Chordata > Actinopteri > Acanthuriformes > Acanthuridae > Acanthurus > Acanthurus tractus. Next base: position 4,258,844 of record JAQNCA010000003.1, read on the forward strand.
TGCAGAACAAATTATAAGTTCAGGGTCTCTGGTTCCTTGCTCTTCTTCTCTCTGTCTCAGGCTCCTTCTCTCTCTACAGTATGTGCCGTGGTGAGTCAGTGTTCCAGGCCTTGTTTGTGGGCTGTGCTCCCAGAGGGAGGAAATGCCAATGTGTGCATTCATACCCATAGCTGCACAGTCATTATCTCTGTCTCTCCATGTAAAATGCACAGGCATTTTAAAGAGGATTCAGTATCGCTGCCTCCTCAAAGACTCTCTTACTCACATGAATTCAGGCAGGGCAAAGGCCAAGTGTACTTTGGCAATGAGTGTAATTTTTGTCTGTAATTGCTGCTTTTTGCCTCGGGGCATCAGATCGAGTTACTTTTGGGGTTTCAGTTCCCTCTGGTGCATTCAAGGAAGTGTTTACAGTCACTTTGAATGAAGGTCAGGTACAATATCAAAGCACAGAAAACTATCTGTGAATCATTCTTCAAATTATGTTTCAGACCTCTTAATTTTTAGATGTTATGGCCTTCAACAGATGAAAAAGCTTAGATAGATTCTAAGGTGAGTGACGCCAATTAAAGCGCCTATAAAAGTGATTATTTTCTGACTAAACAGCCAACACCCGTAAAGTATCTTTGAATGAGTCCATTTGTATTTCTAAGCAGGAATAATCAATGTATGATAATTGAGAGATTTTTTTGTGACACACACACAATGGCAACACACACACACACACCTTCCTTCTGTATTAATAGGACAGAGGTTAAGCAGGTCTACAGCTTTAAGTTTTTAGGTTTCCAAAGCTCTGAGGACTTCTCTCAGACCCTCTGCTCTTCAATCATGGTCAAGAATGCTCACGAGTATCTTAATCATCTGTCTCCTGAGTTGCTGATGAATTTCTACTGATGTCTCTTTGTGAGCATTTTACCAACTGCATCACAGTATGGATTGGTACGGTATGGTATGGCATGGCATGGCATGGCGTGGCATGGATTGGCATGGTATGGTATGGTATGGTATGGTATGGTATGGTATGGTATGTTATGGTATGGCATGGTATGGTATGGTATGGTATGGTATGGTATGGTATGGTATGGTATGGTATGGTATGGTATGGTA
>JAQNCA010000003.1:4280826-4291588 GCA_029783725.1 Acanthurus tractus
AGTTACACCTTTAGTCATGGACAACACAAGAAGACAAACTCAACAGTGGTGCAAATATTTCCCTTGTGCCCCCCTCTTCCGTCCCAAACACAAGCACACGCTCATGCACACAAACACGCACGCACGCACGCACGCACGCAAGGACATGCATGCAAAACATACAAACCGGTTAGTGTAATGGCTTGGAGACTAGTGTAACCTCTACATAACTATCACATTTGTGTTCAAGTAGCTCACAGTGTTGCCGTTGGACGGTGGACGACGAAGTCTATGTTCCCTTTAATAAATGATCTTCAACAATCGCCATCACATATCATGACGTCTGCAGACAAACTGGAAAAGACACTCACCACCATCGGGTTGTCCAGTTGTGTCCGATAATGGGCGCCGCGGTGTCGCAGGCAGAGTCGCTGTGTTTACGGCGCGCGGGCCCTTTAAGGCAGCCCCGTGTTTGAATTGGCACGGTGACGTCAGAGCAGTGAAGGACTCCAGCCTATCCTCTCTAAACAGTGAAGGCAATGGTCCTGGCAGAGACTCCTGCTTTCAGAGGGAGACTTTTACACTGCACAAAAGCCAGGGGAACACTCGTAGCTGAAATGAACCACAGCCCCCGGGCGCTCGCCGTGGATTAAAACGGAAACTTTTGCGATGGCACTGAACGAAAAAAAGTAGCGCGAGAAGCAGCACGCTAACCGCCGCCGCCAACGGACCTTCTACTGCAACGCAACTCCTAGTAGATGCACGACCACTGCTGAAAAAAAAAAATATGCTCCAGCCGAGCCGCCTCATTCCCGGCTTCAGCAGCAAATTGCCAGTCTTATAACCAGTTTCGTGAGAAATTCGCCGGCTCCTGTTTTGTTTGTTTCTTGTGAGTGTGTGTGTGTGTGTGTGTGTGTGTGTGTGCTCCTTACCTACCTAAGTCCGACGTGCAAGTCCCCGACCCACCTGCGAGAGAGAGAGAGAGAGAATTATGGCAGGGAAGCTGACAGCAGCGCAAGGCACAGGAATACTGCTGGTGACAGCCAACGTTGGATCCCTGTTCGAGGATGTGAGTTTCTCCATTGATAAACACTGTCTGTCAGGGCTCTCTGTTTACACCGGTGGTGTGTTTATACTTGTGTGTGTGTGTTTTTTTTCTCATATCGTCCGCTCCGTCTTCACGTTATGCTAAATAACATCCGAGCTGGTCACGACTCGTGGGTGTCAAGTCGCGTGCGGGAGCCTGAAAACATATACTCGCAAGCGTAAACACATGGGCCTCTCATAGCCATGAAAACCCATGTTAGCTTTATGTGTTAAGGGTTACGCGTTGTGCACATGCGGTGACCCACTTTCTCTGTCATGGGTCCTGCCTGCACGACTGTAACGTCAAAGATCAGAGTGTTGATCTCGATCTGTAGTGTTGTCATGACCATAACGGTTACTCTCGGTGATCTCACCTGTAAGTTGGGCAATGAGGCGTGCAACAGCAGACAGTTCACACTCTGTCTTCAATCTTTGCAGAGTGCACTCATCTTATAGGATGATATGAAATTGCTTTTGTGCATCACAGCAAGTCAAACCAGAAATATTTGTTAAAACAAGTTTGTCTTTTTTTTTTAGGAAGCATTAACCATTACACTACTTTTATAAGTGTCACAGAAGTTTGATTGTTCAATGTTTTTGGTTGCTTGTTTTGTGGTGATTATCAAAAGGAACATTTCTGTGTTCTTAAATTAGAGTAATAATAACAGTAGTTGACTTCTGCATCACTGGAGATGCTGCTTGCATATCACCAGATTAAGATTCTCTTGAACAGACAGTGCAGTACCTGATTTTTTTGCAACTTCAACTAGTTGTTCCTTTATTCACGTCACGGCTTCCATGTAATATCTTACTGAGCAAGAGGCAGGGTAAGTTCATCGACTCAACAACATGCTATTTGCACCGTCATGAGAACAAGCAGCATTCAGATATCCGTTCAAGTAAACCGCTTGCTTGACTGAAGAAAGCAAAAACTTACTCTGTACAAAAATAGGTGTGTCAGGCCTCTTAAGGAGTGTCTCTGTTGGATTACATCCATAGTCATTATCGTGTTTTGGACTTTAAGCTGTTTTGGACTGTGGGTTGTTACCCAATGGCACTTAATTATGGTGGAAAGTGAAACTGTTATTAGATGAAATGCTTCAAGTTGAAACACTTTGTGTCACATTCAGTGTTGTGTCAATAGAAAGTCCCTCTCTTCCTCCTTCTTTTTCACCCGTGTGAAGAGCTGATCCCAAACATGAGGGAAGAGCGGTCTCCCTCACTGGAGTAAGCCTATAAATAGCCTCCCTCAAAAGCAGCATGCTTTGGTGTCTTGTGGATTTTTTTTTTTTCATCACCAGACTCCAGGCTGAGCTGAAAGAGCATTAGAGCATTTTTCCTCTATGAGTAGATGCAATGGTCATATATGTGGCTAACTATAGTCTGCAGTGTTCCCATTACGATGGGAGTGTGAGTTGAAAGAAGTCTTTGTGGACTGCCTTTATTCATTTTTACATCCATTACATATGAGAAGATACTGTATTATGGCTGAATAGCCTGACTGTGATTCTAACCTTAATACCAGAGAAATTGGGATGTTAAGTAAAATGTAACTAAAAACAGATGGGAAGCAAACTGTGTTTACAGACAGGAATTTTTAAAATTCCTGTTTGTGGAGATGCCATGTTTTATACCCAGTAGTGACAGACACTGCAACAGTCCTTTAATCTAATTAGATGACATTGCATCCAATTTGACATAACTTGCTTGAAATGTGTTGCTGGCATCAAATTAATAAGCATACATTTAAAAATTAATGCAGTTGATAAGGTAAAATTCCCTTTGTATCGTTTTCATTGCGTATATGTCAAAAATAATTAGCAAATCATCATATTATGCTTTATGATATACAGTGACCCAACTCGGCCATCTGTATTACCATATCATCTTATAAAGATTGATCTATAAAATACCCCTTTAGTATCTTTTCAGTGCTTATTACAACTCAAATTGCATGACTACAGGCTCCTGTATATCAGCTTCTACAAACATAAACACACTCTCTACAGTACCAACATGCACTCTCAAACTTAACATGTTTTATTTAAGGTATTTATAGTAACATATACACATTTTTTCCATTTGGATTGAAGGTTTAGGCTTTGGCTGCATTTTCATGCTGTAATGCCTCTGGGGTTTGGATCTTCAGGTTCGCAGCTTTGGGACTGAAAGATGCAGATAAAATGTGTGAGTGCCACAGTTTTGTCATGAGCAGAGAGCACAGTGAACACAAGCAGAAACCCCGTTTGTTCTGTACTTTCTGAAACTGATGGCCTATGTTTATTTTTTTTAATGCGGAGGGAAGGGTGCCTTTCTTTTTTAAACAAGACTATGTACATCTTAATGCAGAAGAAGCACATTCATTGTTTCACAAATGAAAAGTTGAACTCATAAATAAAGCTCATGGCGGCTATCGTTAGATACTTTGCGACAGATACTGCTGTGTGACTGATTTAACAGAGTCAGTTCGATGACTTAATGGCTCGCTACATGCTCTCACTTAAATGCTGCGTTCTTTCTGTGACCTTGAGATGTCTCCACCACATATGAACTGTATAAATTACTTAGAGCCAACGGTATACGGTGGTGCTGTGAGTCCACTGACTTTAGATGTACTTGTACTACCCAGATTGCACATTTGCTTTGAGTTACATTTATCTGATTAGTTTAAGTAGAACGGAAGCTTTAATGGCAAATTACTAGGAACCCCCCCCTTTCCAAAATTGACGTAGTTAAAAACATACTTTTAATGAAAACAGTGAAGCAAAGGTGCTGGAAGTACTGCCTAAGTTTTAGCAAATAAAAACTCCTACAAAATAGAGCACAGATGCTTAAATTTGCCAAAGAGCAATTTTAAGCATCTCACCAAAAAATGCAGTATCTTAGATGGTGGATTCATAAAGTGCATTATAACACCATGGCTGTGCTCTCCAGCTGTATTCTGTAGGTGGCCCTACGGGAACAAAACCTCCAGCTCTGCCTGTCTTAGTCCCTGCTTCGACTATTAAATCACATAGTACTGCGGATGCTGTCTTACAGTTGAATTTCAAAGTTTGCCCTTTTTCAGCAGCATTAATATGGGAAATTACCTTTTTTCAGTTGTGCTGTGTTTTAAATACAGCCATGTGGTCTTTGCATGGTGCATTACAGGTAAAGCTGCTGATCTGCTGGTCAGCCTTGTTGTGTCATGCAGCCCATTTGAATTCTCCAGTCATCCGTTATTGTTTAAACCTGTAAAGCAAAAGAAAAACAGTCATCCTCAAGCTCATTTTCCATTTCTATTGTTTGCCAGCCATTCTCAATGAATATAAATATGATGATAAACATCATTTTATTTCTCACGTTTGAGACAACCATCAACTGTTAACCATTATTGCCATTATTTGGCTTTTTAGTGAGTCTCACAGGCCCGCTTTGTGTTTCCGAGGTAGATCCCCCATTGAGCTGAGAGCTGGACTTGCTGCTTTTCTTTCTCAGTAAGTAAACTAGTTGGGTCGAAAACAGCAGGATTCAGTTTTTAAAGATGACTTGATTTAATGAAGCAGCACGTAACCACTCAGATGAACTTGCATGACCACACAGAGACAAGGTGTTGTACACGTGAAACACCACACGCAGCAAACACTGGGCTGAAATGTTGCTACTCTTTTTTTCTGGTCCTTATTCATTTATTTCCATGCAGAACTGTCCTTTTTTCATTACTTTTGGTCTTCACCCTGTTTGAGTCATGTTTAGACAAGGAGGTCTGTTGCTGGATGATGCTTCAAGTATTTTGTTTAAGTAATCATTTTGCTGGTTAAAAATAAAGCTTTCACATACATTATCCAGCAAAAGTCCCTGCAAACCTCAGGATACTTAGTCCCCAGGCTTGGTTTTATTATCTGTTCCCATACAGAAGACACAGTGGGAAGGCACATGCGGAATTCCCATGGTTCCTGTGGGATTCAAAGTCAGCCTGTACGCAGTTCATCATACATACAGCTATTTAAAGATTTTGCTTCTTTCAGCTATTTTTGGTTGCCATGACTGCTACTGCCATTTTCAGAGAAACAGCACAAAGAGAATAAGTCCATAAATGTATGAACATATGACTAAATATGTAGCCTGCTTGCCCAGTGTAGAAGCCTTATAAATCAGCCACTCTATGGCTGGCCTGTTGCACAGACCTGAAGTTGATGATGAAGCGAAGTCAGTACATTAGCTAACTGGTAGTCAGGTTGAACTCTGGTTAAAAACCAGTGCCAGTATGTGTGAGCATGTTCAAATCAGACATGTTTGGAGAGCACTGGAGTGTTTTCCTTTTGGTATTGGCTTGTTTAAACAGGTGGACAATGAGCTGACTGGACTTGAGTGTCACCAAATAAAAGCACCGTAACACCAGAGGTGTAGGTTTTGTTATGAAAGAAGATGGAGTTAAAATTCCTGAAGTGTGAAGATAATTTACTGTGCCAACAAACCTTTCACAGGAAGCAACTGTGAAACGGAAAGTATGGATGTTAAAATTCATGCTCGAAAAACTTCACAAAATGCTAGAGTGCTGATTGCAAGCTACCTCCTGCTATTCTTGTTTTCCATACCTGACATAAGCATCTGAGAAAATATATTTCAGACAAGCCTGTACAGATATGTCCACCATGCTTAAGTTACAAAGACTGGAATCCAGCTGATTTAACATCTTCCAACACCTGAAACTGCTCACTTTTCAAAAGTCATGGCAGTTGTCTTTACAGACCTGGGTTTGCCCCTATTTGAGCAGTTTATATCTAAAGAACCCCCCCAAAAAACAGATTAAACATTTTTACTAACGCAATATTGATGTGATTTTAGTGCCCATAATAATAAAATGTTGGATGGTAAGCAAATCTGACATGCTGACACTAACTGAGATGCCATATCCTGAATTTGGATCTTCTGGATCAATTGAAATGCTCAAAATATGAGTCATTGGACTGACTCGATGCAGATTGTAGATTGTCTTGTGTTATCTGAGTGTTATTGTTTGCAGCATCCTGTTGCTGTGTTCCGGGATTATTTTTAATGGTTTAGAGAAATACGAACAAACTACATAATTTTCCCCAATAGTAGAACGATTATCAGTGCTGACACAGTGTCGTGGAAATAGGGCTGGCTGTTTGTGACTTAAGTATGACCAACAGCTGCCAATTCTCTTGCTAGCTTTTTTATTACTAAGCATATAAGCTGTGTGTTACCCTGGGTTCGAAGGGTATGCAGCCAGACTTCTCTCTGCTCAGGTCCTAATGATGGCTCCTGCCTCAAGTACTTTCATTGCAGTAAACAATGGTAGCTGCCTGTGGTTTCCTTTTGATTACAACCACTCAGATTTTGATTACATACACCTCTTGTTTGCAAAGCCAAGATGACCATATGGTGATGCAGTAGGTTTCTATGAATAGCCCCCCTTGAGGATTTGGTCTTCCAACTTATTTTTTTTTATCTAAGTCTAGTTCACCCACTCTTGCCCCCTCCTTTTCTTCTCTCTCTTGTCCACTGACAGCTCATTAGCTCAGGCTATCACAGCCCGAACCCCACTGAGCTGGCATATTTACACCACCAAAGATAGAACAGAGCAGGAAAAATTTCCTGTCTTGAACCTGGAAGCTGCATACACTACTCCCAGTAATCTGCCTTCACTGACTGTTATTACTGTGAATGTGTATGTGTGTGTGTGTGGTAGGGGTGGACTTTGTCAACCAAATGTCTACTACCAAATGTACCTCTCTGCAGTGTGCTTAAAAATATTTTCCCCATGAACATGTGAAGAATTGACTGATTATGAAAATATATAGATTTATTTATTTAATTTATTTAGCTATTAGTCACATGGCTGACGGTAGTACACTCCCTAGCTGAATATTGTGGATGAGCAATCAGGGCTTGTATTTGAAGTGTTGGTCATAAGAGTACAGACATGTGGTAACGTGTGTGTGACGTTGTGTTGATGTAGGGTTGAAAATGAGGAAGCTAACGCTGTGAAAGACGTCATTCTTAATATAGAGTTCACTTTGTGTCCAGCTCTCCATGTTTTCTCCAGATTTTTTAGCTTTGTTTTATGAGTAGAAGCTGAGCAGCCGAGAGTGTAACCAAATACTTCATCAGTCAGCTTGATTTTGCGTTTCTTCCTCTGCCAAAGTCTGTTGCTGCAAGACTGGAAAAGTTTATGAAAGAAAGATCAGATGATGCTATTTTAGTGTTCTCCCTGCTCTGCCGGCTCTGCCCTCCTCCATCCTGTCATAACACAGAATTAGAAGTTTGAAAGGAAAAGATGTTGCAGGGGGCTGAACGATGCCACCAGCAGGCAAAAAAAGGGTTTGAATTTTAAGTGCAACATAGTCCTCACCGGTATGTAACAACCTGCAGCGGCAATTATATATCTAATCATTAATCTTAATGAATAACTGTTTCGCAGTATCTGAAAGCATCTGACAAACTACACAGATTTCTTTTTGAAGTCGTGATTCATAGTATTGCTGTTAATATATACAAATCTGTATTGTCATTTGATTATCAGCACAAATACTTTTACTCAATGTATGATTTAAAGAGTACTGAAAAGACAGTCCTGCAGAAAACTAGCAATCATGATCATAAACTGTGAAGTTTATTACAGTTTGGATTTGTAAGACCTAGAGGCAGTTGCTTGTATTTTACAAAAACACGTCTGTGGTCAAGGCAAAATTAACAGGATGGTGTCAAGAATATGGTGTGAATGTCGCAGGCAGTCAAACAACAGCACACAACATGAGGGTTATTGCTTATTTTGCATGTTGTGTGCTGTTGCAACCATAATCACTTGCATTAAAACCCCATTCTAGAAGTGGTAGTATGTTGCTGCAGCAGAGTATGACTGTTAAAGTTTTCAAGGAAAGCCCAGCAGCTGTAGGCCACTCTGTCTTCCACAGCCACTCCAGCCTTTCACTAGAGGTAAAAGTTGAGGGCCATTTATTTTCTGTAATGTGAGGAAAGCCCCGTTTTCTGCGTCACTCAGTGTTTTTTTTCACACGGCCCGTCGCTCTCATGATGGAATGTGTGCCAGACTCACAGACTTGTTTTAGCCTATTGCTGTAACAGCTGGACAACAGTCAACAAGGAAGCTATATTATCAGTATAGCTATTTATCACTATATATTTATAAATTGATAATGCTGACAGTTTAAAAAGGCTGTCTGATAATTATTCAATGTTTGAAAAACCAGATGGTTTAATAAAAAAACTTTAAATTATTTTTGTTTTAACATTAAAATTCAAATAATAAGACATAAACATTTAAGTGTGCAAACATGGCTTGATTTATAAGATGTTTAGTGATAAGGTATATGTCAAATAATTTCTTATGATAAACATTTGACTGTTGCACACATGCTGATACAAGCTAGTGTGTCTTTTAACTTTTTAGTAATGGTGTGGTTGCTTGAATGCTACCTTTAGAGGGGAAGGAAAAGAGAAACAACTGTGCGTGTGTGAGTGTGGGGGGGTCAAGCTTGCGCTTGTCACAATTGTGCATGTGGGGCAGAAATTTTTCTTCGCAAGCATTCCTTTTCTTTTACTAGTCAGTGTGCATGCACATGCATGGTTTCTGTGCCATTATATCCATTGCTGTTTCTTTCCAACAAAGTTGTGTTGGAGAGAAAGAGAGTTAGAGCTCTGAAATGTGGCAGCATTATTGACATTGTAGCAGGCTGCAACAAACACTGTAAATGAATGTGTGGAAAACCATGAACTCCATTATGAGCTTTGTATGGCTAAGTTAGTGCAGGCTGAGTGGTCAGAGACAACACATTTCTGCTCAGCTTGTGTTCTGCTTGGTCCACAAAGTTGATCACACTACTTTCCTTTCGATAAACCTGCATAAAATGACCATTATCGTTTTATTTAGCATTCCTCTGTCAGGGTATAAACTTTTTCACAACAGAGGAACAGTCTGCAGACAGTAATGGGAAAAAGTCAATGGTACAAATACTTGTCTTTGAATAAACTGTGTGAACTTTTTGTCCAGTTAGCAACTGAGCTAACTAGCTCTGAAACTGAAAATCAGTCAGCTATCTACCTTGGAGAGATTTTTTTCACCTCTTCAGTAAATCTTAATTTAACAAAATGATTTAAAACCCTGAGAATATAATGGCATCTAGCATCGAGCTTATCTGGCTGTTTTTCTGAACTGTATCTCTCAGTTTCTCAGTCAGGTCGCCATGCCCCCAAAACGGAGCCAAAGAGTCGACTTAGGCCCAAACAAGCAGAGGTGTGGACATGATCATGTTGCTGATGTAAGGAACAATCTGTCCCTCTGACTGGCCTAAACTGTTGATCTTACCAAGCAAAATAAGCAGTCACTCACTGAACCAGATGGGAGAGTTTATAGTGGGGGCTTGATGCAGTCACAGATGTATATTTGATTTTGGAGACAGAAGTTAAGACTAGCCCTCAGTAATATGTACCATGAAATGGGAACTTTACCGTGGGTTGAAAATGGCCAGAAGCCCGCCAAGTTCATTGACTTAGCTCAAGAGGATTGACAATGTGTGTGCAAGCTGAGTGGGACAACAAAGAGCTGGTTTCCACTGGACCCAAATAAGAAACTGAGATAATGGTGGGAGTGTCAATACCAAGCAAGGTAAGCTTGGAATCACTCCAAGAACCATAATCATCCAGGGAGGGAAAGCCATAGAGGGACACCCCCACCAAAGGGACAAGAGTGATGCTTCTATCCCCTTTTGAGTTTTCAGTAGGTGGAGGGCTTAAGTGTTGTGGGTAAGGTTATGGGGTCCTTTTCATTGATGTGATTTGACTGTGCTTTTTCACATAAGTTAAGACAATTATTATTAGAATAGTAAAAGAAAAAACCCACAAAACACAAAAATGGTAGTTTTGTTAATTGCACTCAGACATTATGTTCACTGACAAAGTAATTACAGTGGCCTAAAATCATCCATAGGACAACTATACAATAGTTTTTCAGTGCATCTACAGCTAATTTACAATTTATATCCCTAAAAGGGCCTTTTAAAAAACAAAAAACTGAAAACTTTTTCTCAAACGACAAGAATAAAAAAAAGAATAAATAACAGAAAAATTAAACATACAACCACCATACATATACACATGCATGTCTACACATACATACACTACCAGTCAAAAGTTTGGACACACCTTCTCATTCAATGTTTTTTCTTTATTTTTACTACTTTCTACATTGTAGATACATACTGAAGATATCAAAAAATGAAGCAAGATATATGGGATTATGTAGCAAAGATAAAAGTGTTAAAAAACTCTATGTTTTATAATTTAGAGCCACCCTTTGCTTTATTGACAGCCTTCTCTCAATGAGCTTCATGAGGGAGTCACCTGAAATGGTTTTCACCTAACAGGCGTGCCTTGTCAGGGTTCATTTGTGGAATTTTTTGCTTTCTTAATGAGGGTGAGACCATCCGTTGTGTTGTGTAGAAGTCAGTTTGGTACACAGCTAATATCCCTATTTGACAACTGTTAGAATTCATATTATGGCAAAGACTAGTCAGCTAAGTAAAGAGAAACGACAGTCCATCATTACTTAAAGAACTGAAGGTCAGTCAGTTCTGAAAATTGCAAAAACTTTGAATGTGTCCCCAAGTGCAGTTGCAAAACCATCAAGCGCTACGATGAAACTGGCTCACATGAGGACCGACCCAGGAAAGAAAGA
>JAQNCA010000003.1:4291688-4307442 GCA_029783725.1 Acanthurus tractus
CACCTGGTTTGCGTTTAGTTGGAGCATCATTTCTTTTTCAACAGGACAATGACCCCAAACACACCTCCAGGCTGTGTAAGGGCTATTTGACTAAGAAGGAGAGTGATGGAGTGCTGCGCCAGATGACCAGGGCTCCACAGTCAGGTGACCTAAACCTAATCGAGATGGTGTGGGATTAGATGGACCGCAGAGTGTAGGGAAAGGGGCCAACAAGTGCTCAGCATCTCTTGGAACTCCTTCAGAACTGTTTGAAAAATCTAAAATATAAAACATGTTTTGAGTTATTTTACACTTTTTTGTTTACTACATAATTCCATGTGTATTCATTCATATTTTTGATGCCTTCAGTGAGAATCTACAATGTAAATAGTTGTGGAAATAAAGGAAAAACATTGAATGAGACGGGGTGTCCAAACTTTTGACTGTTAGTGTACTTACTTCTCTCCATCCCTTTTCATACTATCTGATTGATCTGAAGTTTTAATAAATAAAATTTTCTGAACTTACCAGACTGATCGAGCTATTCACTTCACTTCGTCATTAAATCCACATTTTCAATAATAACATATGAAAATGTCATTGGGTTAATATGTTAAATCACTTATAGCCTCTCCTACATTATTGATATAATACAACATCAAGATATTTGGTCAAAAATGTTGTGATTCTTGATCTTCTCCACATAGCACAGCCATTAACTATAGACAACACGTCATTGGTCAGTTTTACTGGAGATTTATTTGGTTAACATTAGCTTTCTTTTCATTGTGAGAGGTAAATGGAAGATTGTCACATCATAGCAAAAATCAAGACTCATTGACAGCAGCAAAACTCAAAGGATGTTTAACACCTTCGAACTCGCTATAAAGTGGGCTTTTTGATTTGCACTGCTAGCTGCCAGTTTTTGTTGACATTAAAATGTTGTGCGGTGTGGACTAGATTTTCACAGACTGCGACAACCACACAACACCTAAAGTTTCCACGCCAGCATTTTAATGTCATTGATAAATGGGGCATGTTACGAAGTTTCTTGTGTGCAAGCTCTAACTTGGTTATTCTAACCCATTGAATGGGTTAGAATGACATTTACATGACCAGTGGAAAACGATGTTACTGGAGTAACCGGGTTAAGAACAGAATGGTCTGCACTCATAAACATATTGGGCTGATTAGTTGGTAATGCGTTGGACCCACAGTGTCCTAATGTTACCACAGTGTTCTGATGGTGATGTTGTCGCCTCAGGGCCATTATGCTTCAACAGCAGCCGTCTCCCATCTGCACGTACTGAATGTGAGTTGACATGCAGAGAGGAGTTAAAGATGTCTGCATGTCTCTGTCTCCAGCCAAAACACACTCTGTGGATTTCCCAAGCTCTACCTCTGTCCAGACATGCCCAGTTGTTTAGTTATTTATTGCACTTGAGGTTGTCAGTCTTGTATTTAATCATTGTTGTAATGTATTTACAGTATACAGTTTGCATGAGACAAAAGAACTTCACTGTTTATGTAAGTACAGCTTCTTACCTCTTGTTTCACATTTAAAACAAGAGAAAATGACAGAGATGGTTACACGAAAAACTTTTGGAGTGGCCATAGTGGTAGCACCACCACTGGTAGGTAGAGTGGTAAAAATTTTTTTTTGTGAACTGTGGTAGCAAATCTTGCAAATGGTTACAGAAACATGGCGATTAAAAATAATCAAACATTAATAATCAAAAGGTTCTTGTCTTGCTTTCTGATGGTCATGCACTTTATAACTCTTAACAATGCCCAGACCTGGTTGTTTATGAGAAAATGGATTTATTGTTGCTGGTACTTACTCAAGATAGATCATGGAGCAAATCAGGTTTGGATGGTCTGGAGTTGGAAGTGGTAGGACTGCTCGCTGTGTCCTCAAGTGACATGAGAGCAGCAGTTGTTGACAAGTCCTTGTCTCTTTCAATATAACTTTAAGTTTGTGTGATTATTTACTTGTCTTTATTTATTTTTTATTAACTGCCTGAAGTCAGGCTGGTGTTGATTTGCATCAATTAACCTTAAACTCTGTAGCACATGATATCTTATTTTCATTTAGTACCTTAAAGATTAAATTTACACCGTAAAATATTAGTTTTAATGTGTTGAGTCTTTTGTTTCTAGCTCATGTGTTGTCTCCTTTGAGACAGTTGACATTTTTTGTATGGAGGTCCTGGATAAAAGAAGAAAACATCGAACATGATATAGTAGGGTATGGTATGTTTGGTCATTTTAAAACATTTACAAAGTAAATTTGCAGAAAATTTGCTGTATACTGTGATATAAAATTAGATATGCAGTGTTGGACACCAGCTGTAGTACATGCCCCTAGATGGGATGTTCTATACTTAGTAAGAACAAAACCAGAGCTATGATTTTCCTGGTTTGGATAGTGTTTTAGTGGCAGATAATGACGGATAGTTTGCAAGATGTTTGTATTTTTATGTTTTTACTGTGTGTGCTGAAACTGTTGGTATTTATACCTGGAATTTTGTGCACAGTTTATATGTAGTGCTTAAGCTTGCGTCAGTGCTGTTTATCAAAGGAATTTGGCTCACTTTCATCTTGTAAACCCAAAGTGTGTGTTTTAAAGCATTCGCTTAGCAACAGCAGGCCTTCTGGCCACTTCTGTTTTTATCTATGATCCACATCCACTTCAGTCGCATAAGCTCTGTTGTGATGATGTCAGTTTTACACCTCTTATTGTGTTTGTTAGTTGCAGGCTCACATGAACAGATGCACATGCTTTTCTCAACATCCTGCTGTTTTCTCCGAGCAACGTGCTCATACCTCTTCCATCACTATAGAAGCCGAACTTTAGAAAGAAAGGAACCGTGTAGGACCTGTATCTGTCCTCCCTCTTCTGCTCCACATTACACCATGGACCTCTTATCACAAACAGCTGCAGGCTTTGTTAAAAAAAAAAAAAGCAAAGCATAAAGTTGAGTGTTGGCAGACACATCACATGACCCTACACGCTTGATAGCTGGAAGGGATAGCTTTGGAGACTGCATTTTGATCAACTTTTCTGGACCTTAATACAAGCTCAGAACAGGCGCATTTCACTTTTAATTCATTTATTTCAGATTTGACATTATCGTGTCAAACAGGAATTGTTTGAGGATCTGCTTCCTGGACTGTTTCTGCTAACTGTGTTGTGTAAAAAGCAAACTGACCTTTAAGCCATGGCTAAATTGATTAAGCCAAAATCCAGAATAAAGATATACCAAATGATTTCAGTGGCCAGCTGATATTACTTTAGTATCTTAGTAATTCATAGCTTTTGATGTGTTATTTCTCAAAGATTCAGTTGCTGAAGTATAAACTCTTTGAATACTATGAATTCAAGTTGAAAAATGCCTGTTGTGCCAACAGTGGTGATAACTGCTGGAGCTGATGTGTTGTGGTGACAGCTGGGCTAAAACTGTGACCGTTTCTGTACATAAACTGATGACATAGGGAGTGTGAAATATTTTTACTCAGTTAAGTGTTTTCATGAACAACTAAATTGGTGCAGAGCGCACAAAAAGTGAGCCTTGCACACTTTTAACTGAGGCCTCCGATATAAATAACATAAAGATTTTGATATTAGCCAATTATGTAAAGACGAACCCCTTGCTGTGAGTAACTTGTTTGGTGAGTCAGACATAAACATACATTTTTTTGGATACTTGGGGAAGGTCTTAATTAGCTTTTACTTGCAGGCTGCTGCTCACAAGCTGTAGACTCTGCCGATGTCTCCTTTGCTGTATTACTGTGCAGGATTATTAATCTAGAGAAGTAAAGGTTCTCCAGCTGTGCTGTACTTCTTCTCTCTTTTCACTCCCTTTATCTCCCACAGAGACCTCTACACTTACCAGTTCCCTTTGTTTTTTTCTCATACACACTTAGCCACGCATTCCCAGCAAGACGGGTGTTTATTTAACCCTAAGCCTTTGATGGAGAGTGCTTATTGTCTCTGGTCCACGAACAGTCGGTGGGTGAATATTTCCCAGTTAAGGCCATTGTGTTTTTTTCCATCATAGCCTCAGCCTGAAAAAGTACAAGCTGGTCTGGCTAAGTCATTAGGCAGAGCCTGGTACAGACTATGCTCATGACCACACTTTTCCTCTAGCCGATTGCTTTTTTTCAGGTTTTCTGGTCTGGAGTCACGCAGTTGGTCAGAGCACCTGAATGGTATTACTGTAGGCCTTAATCTGTAAATATTGGGTATGAATTTTGCATAAACATACATTTTTGGGAAATTAAAAAGCATGTACATATACCAGTCAGTGTTACATTGCTCAGAAGTATATCTTCCATCGCTCAGATCGTACGTCTGGTTTCTCTCAACAACTTGCTAAGCCATAATGGAAAACTCCCTCCCATTGAACATCAGTATTTTAGTGTTTGACATCCTCCGGTTCCCATTTAAGGCAAGCCAAGATGAAAAGAGCTGAAAGAGCAATACGTAATACACACACACACAAACTCATGCACACTCACACTCACTGATACATGGCTGGCACTTCGTCACTACTGAAATGGCTTAATAACTCCTGTTATATGTCAATGCACTACAAAGAATTTCGGCTTTGTATATATTGTACTCAAGAAAGCATTGTTGGGGATTACTGACCATAGATGTTTATTGTACTCTGATCCTGTTACCAGTGTCAGTTAGGCCTAACAATCTGGATACACAAGTCTTTGATTCACAATATTTATCAGCGCCGATAATCTGCTTGCCATTAATGAGAAATTAATATGTATTTATCTAACCAGCTATTTGCCATAACCTTTGAGCTGATAATAAGACACAGAACTGGTTTTATAAATTTAACAAATGTACCATCTAGAGCAGGGGTTTTCAACTGGTCTCCGCCCGGGACCCACATTTTCCTATGGTCATCATGTCGCGACCCACTTTTATATAATACAAACCAATCAAATTTATTTTTGAAAAATAGCCTTCAAAACACAATTAAACATACATATGCATGCAAAGTGAATTTAAGAGCATCTTTTTTAAGAAACTGAGGAGGAACATAACTACTACATGTATAAAAGTTACTACAATGAAATTAAATATCCAAATCTGTGAAAAAACTCCGCCAGGATGTTTCATTTGTAAATGTCATTAGTTTGGGTGGTTTCATGCTCTCCTGTGCAAGCGCTTCATTACAAATAATACACTGGAGTTTCTGTCTGTGTTTGTCCTCAATGAGCGAAAATCCACATTTCAGATACTCCGAGTTATCGGCAAACGAATGGTTGTTACCATGGCAAAGAGAATGCTGCACGCGTCTGATGCTTGCTTCTCTCTGTCTCTTTTTTTCAAGATAAAAGATGAGTACAAAATCAGATGAGCATTAATAATTTTAAAATTTTACATTTCTTTTCATTTATTTATTTTTTTCACAAGCTGTCCGCGACCCACCCAGAATGTGTCCGCGACCCACTTTTTGGTCACGACCCACTAGTTGAGAATCGCTGATCTAGAGCAAATGGGGAAATACAACTTTAAAATTGGCACTTAGTGGGCAAACCCCTGTACTTAAGTTGAGCTGCAATGGCAAAATGTGTTATCATCAGTGCAGAGAACTTTTACAGTTTCAGAGGCAGACAGCAAATTGTAATTTGCAATATATGTTTTGCAAGTTAGATGTCAGTAAAATTTTTCTTGTAATGCGAGAGCTTTGGAATATTAAAAAAATCCTCGTTTGCTCTCTGCATCTTACCTTTCATACCCTAAGGTGTGCATCAACTACAGCTTCTAAATTTATTTTTTGTTGTTGTTTTTTAAATGCAAGAGTATAACATATTGGTCACTGATACCACTTATTTTAGAAGTAACAGCCACAAGAAGATAATAATTATTTATTATTGGTATTAGCTGATAATAATCCCTATCAGATCCATTGGCATGTAATTTTTAGTTATAATCAGCACCCTTACACTTCTAAGCAGTTTCCAGTACACCACAGTTATGTTCAATATCCATTATCCATGATCTGCAAGCACATTTATAACATAACACCATGCAGTGTAAGTAGTCTACAGCTGTGAAGAACTCACATAAATACTCTGATATCAAATTGTTACCTGATACTGTTGGAGAGACTAATGGACTCTGCTACTGTACATACAGTGCATGAATATATTTGTTTTGTGGCTGTTGACGTGCTGCACCCAGAATGTTAATGTTGTTTTCTTCCCCCAGATGCAAATCGAGAGCCAGCTGCACAGGGGGGTGGTATTGAGGGTTACTCCTCAGCAAGCTGCTGCAGTGTTGGAGCTTGGCACTGACTTTAATTACTGCATCATTAGTCCTCCCACTCTCGGCTTCACGTCTACAGAAAATTAAGGCCTAGAACGGTTGTGGACCTTGAGTGTACTATTTTTTCAAAATACTGAACACGAGAAAAGTAGTGTATTCTCATACATTAAAATCTACTCATACAGCAAAAAAAAACACAACACAACAGTGAAACCCCTTAAGATTAGACTGTGGCAGTCTGTCTTTGCAACAGCAATATTTGTCTTTAAAATCTTTAGTTTAACAATAATTGGCATTATTAGTTTTGAATTATGTATCATAAGCTGGGTAAACTATGTCATATTGCTGCGAAAACATCAACACATTCAAACAACTTTATCATTCATGTTTCTTGCCAGAAACTACATTTTACAAGATTGAATTGTAACACATCATAACATTATAATTCACCAATGCCAAAAACAAATTTTTGCTGAACAGAGACAGATGTAGCGCTGCGCAAAAGTGCTATCAACAGCTATGAGGCTTTTCACTTTTGGCTCTCTGAAGCATTTAAACCTCATTTCAAAACTGTGAAGCGCAGGTGTTACTAATCACATGAATAATGACTGTGTTCTATTTCAGTGTGCCAGTAAGTCATGACAGTGTGATAATGAGCCGCCATGTGCATGGCCAGAGCATTGAAGTGAAGGTATTAGTTTTTATCAGTGAGCTCTCCTCACTGCAACTTGTCACAATATCATTTGTGAAAATGGCTTTGCAGAATCCACCTATTTTTTTCAAACATTTTGTAACTAAAGATAACAATAACGGAAGAAAAGAAATAAAATCTCAGAATGAATAAAATGAGGGGTTGGATTGTTTTACAATGATAAAATTTCATTAAGGAACCTTAAATTTATTACAAGTAATATTGATCACAATTCAAAGTAAAAAGTGTGATTAGTTGTAGCTCTATTGTTGAGAGTGCTGATGTGCCTGAGTTGGGAACAACTGGGTGGGAGTATGACCACTCCCTGCTGATTTCCCCTTTGTTTCTGAAATTGTCACTGGGCCTTGGCCAGTTTTCCATCACATATGTATGTATTTGTGCAGAGTTGTGTTTATATGTGAGTGTGTGTGTATGTGTGTGGTCCCCCTCACTGCCTTATCATCTCTGGCCTTTCCAGGGGGGGGTTATCACTTGGTCTTCCACTACTGACAGCAAAGTTTCCACCGCAGACAGCTCGAACAATGCGGACCCTCCCTCCTCTCTCCACCACTTCTGCCTCCCCTCTTGCAGCTATATTTAGACTTCAACTACAAGTATATCTTTGTTTAAGACATCCTTTTATTTCTTTATTGTGTTGCTGGGAAAAAGCCCCGTGGTCCTGTTCCTGGGAAACTGTGTTAACAGTTACATGTTTGGCCTCACCCAAATTTCCTCTTGTGGTGACTAAAACAGTGAGAAAGGTAGCAAAGAAGAAATAGTAAATCAAGTAGGGACTGCTTGTTAAAAGGTCAAAATGTGACAAATGCAATTTTTAAGGGTGCTTTTTGTGACTAAGTACAGTAAGGGACAAATTCCAAGTCACACTTTATTTTTATTGCCATGTCTTTTAACAGCAATTATTGCATTTATGCCTCAGCTATATCAGAAATCTGTCAGTTAGTGTTTTTTTTCACATAGTGGACTTAATTGATGAGAGAGAGTGGATTTGAAAAGAAAAGTGCACAGTCTATCTCATTTAGAACAAAGTTCTCCTATTTGTTTTTTTTAATAGCCTGTTTGGACTTTCCAGGACCTCCTGCAGATTGCAGGGGGTGTGGAAAAAAGAAAAGCAGTGATCCTGCCATGGAAGGTTGAGGCAGATTCAACATTCAGAGGAATACAACTGGACGCCATGCTGCGATGGCTGATCAGCGCGTCCGACCAGGCAGAGTTGAACAACCCTGCCGATAGAATTATGTTATTTTGCATTTGCAAAAGTGGCCGGCACTCGCCTGTCCTCGAACAAACCTGTGGTGTTAACTGATGTGGTCTGAAACAGCCCTAATAGTGATTTAAGTGTTCATTTGACAGGCAGTAGATAAAAGGAGGACAAATTCACATCTGCTCTGCATGCACACACGTATACACACACGTATACACACACTGGCACTTGTCTGAAGGGTTGGCCTGGCCATTTGCCTGCAACCTGTCAGCGCCCCTTTGGACAAGTGTCCATTTGTCTCTCAGGCTCTCTGGGACAGGCCAGCCCTGAGACGCTAGTCCACCTACCAGCTAAACAGATGGCACCATCTCCTTCGTGCCTGCTTCATAAGTTTTATTACCCAGTTTGGCCAGCCAGAAAGGGAAGACAAAGCCTGGTAAAAAAGAAGTACATTTATCCACCTGCTCGAGCTCACCATTAAGCTTTTACAGTCATTTGCGTTATCTATATGCCAAATGGAAGCCTTGTTAAGTTTTGTAAGTAAAAATCTTGAATGCATGTTCCTGCACAGGGCCTGCTTAGTGAGTCAGTTGGGCTGTAGAAAACATTCCAGCTTTACTACACCACTAAAGTAGTATGGTGGAAAAAAATTATGTACTTAGGCATTTTAAAACTGTCCAATAGACATATAACTGACAGACAGAAAATAATATGAGGGTTTACAGGGTTTGGCCTCTGGTTCATGCTGCTGGTCTGTGCTGGCTGGTTTGTCTCCCTGTGGCAAATCTTTATGAACTTTATATTGAGAGATATGGAGATGTAAGTCTCAGGTACATTAAGCTGTTCTACTGTCAGCAATGCAGTGATTATCATCTGGATATTTATTAATAGTAAACAGTAGAATGTAATGTAATATGATAGGTAACATCAAACAAAAATTTGTAATTTTTTTACAAAGCCCCACTTTGAACCTCTATAGTTAAATTAAAATGAGGAAAGACGGGAGCAGAAGACAGTCTGAGCTTGTCTCCTCTGATGTTTTGAATAGCAGTTTGTCCAGTCAGCTCAGCAGCAGACCTTTGTTTGTTTGCTTGTAGTGGTTCGGGCTTTTATTATCTGAAAATAGACAAGGGGTTGCATGTTCCTCATGCCACAAGCCTGCCGTTTTTTTCCCCTTTATCCAATAGGATATATATTTAGCTTCTAAAACATTTACAAGTCTGACAAGTGTGCTAATGACCAGAACTTTTCCAATTTGGGTCACCTAGTTTTTAAAAGCTACTTACAAGTTGTCCTTGAGCCTTTTGGTACAAGTACTTGATAGCTTTATGTTAAAAATTGGGTTTTTTTTGTATTTACTTTTGTTTTCAAAAATTTTAATGCCATTTGACCCTCTCTGAATAAATGATGGTAAAGTGGAGTCAGAGCCTCTGTATGTTTGCGTTCTTAGCCATAAGCCTAGCACATTAAGTCTTGACTGAATCCCCTTTACTGTCCTTTTCTCACATTCATGTTTGCACACATGGATTTAAACACAGTGACAGTGAGACAGGAGAGTACGAGTGAGTGTCTTATCTGATTGGCTTCTGGCAGAGGTAAGTGGTGTGTGAAGGGACACTTAAGAAAATAGGTGGCCTGGGATGCTGGTCTGGTTCTGGCCTTTTCAGTCCATCATAATTTAAGCTTCATCATACTTGTACGTCCCGCTTTTCAGTTAGAGTGTCTCAGCACGTTTGGTGACACTTTGAAACAGTGCCAACAGCTGAAATGACAGATTAAGACCATGGATTTGGGCTCTTTAAAAACAAATTTCATTGTCACAGTATTTTCTGTGCTGACCATTATGATTTTTTAAGATGTGTTATTGGTTTGATAGAATTATGATGGGATTATAATGCAGGAGACATTCTGGAGAAACATTACAATGAAATTCATTTTTGAACCAAGACTTATGAACTGTTTGATTAAATCGGGTGCATGATGCAGTTGTTGTTTGGTTAAGTGTAAAAAACAAATTTGGTGTGAAGAAAAGACTGTGTTGGGCTGGCATTGCTCAGTCTCAGTGTAAAAGGTCACCACAGTACAATATCTGGCTTGTCTCTTCTTTGGACCCTCACTCTTTTCTCCCTTCATCCGTTCTGCAAAACTTGCCATCAAATCATGCCTTCTTAATGTCACTTGTCGCAGTGTTTGGGCATCGTGCCACAGCAATAACCATCCTTATGAAACACAGTGCCCGGTAGAGTGTTGTGGAGATTAAACAAAGCCTCAATGTAAATATCAATAATTTTTAGAAAAGCTACATTTCAAACAAGCCATTTTTGCCCAATATATGTCTGTGTACAAGGTCCAGCTTCTTTGTTTGCAACGTAAACTTTAATTGAGAAAAAAGAGGGCCAGTCTGGGCTACTTGAGTCATCCCGAATCGTTATGCTTTTGTTGGAGCCAGCAGAGTGTGTTGAGGCAAAACAGTGTTTGTGAGTTTGTACAGTTTTACATCTGGAACAGAGAGATTACGTAGAACTTTGTCTCTCAATTCCTGTTTATGTGGCTTTTGTGATGACCAGTCTATACTCCTTATCCTGTGTGTGTGTATTTGTGTGTGTGTATTTGTCTGTGCAAGTATGTCTGTCTGTGTGTATGCACATGTGCGTGGCTGTGTTTTTGTGTGTGTTGTTGTCTGACTGTGTGGACTTTCCCAAATCATCCTGTCTTATTGATTGTCCTTATTTTGCTGCTGGAAGGTCACCGCGAGGTGACAGGACTGCCCAGGAGATGTGATTAAATATATCAAATGATTAAGGGGATCAGACTGAAGTAAATAGGAATCTGGGTGAGTCTATCTGTAAATCCGCTGAGTCCTTGTCTGCACATTTGGATATTTTCCCCCAAAAAATAAAAAGCAAGAAAAAAATATCCTTTTTACCTCTGGCCTCTTGTGTTTTAAGTCACTGAAAACAGATTTCTGAAAATACTCTCTAAATGCAGTTTTTACTTAACTCTGTTTTCTGTTTTCATGTATATATAAAATGGATCCTTTGGGAAATTGTGTCAAAGCCCTAATTTGCCCATTGTTGCTTTGAGTAGTGATAATGAGTCTGAAGCAGCAAGAAGACAATCAGTCAGAATATTATTAAATATTTGTGTTTGGTAGACGAGGCCTTATGGGAGACAACAATTCTTAACGGACAGCAAAGAAACAGTTGCAGAAAATGGATGCCCCAAAACAGAAAATCCTTTTGGGGATAGAAATAGATCTGAAGCAGGTCAGCATTCCCTTTTGGCAGACTGCTGTGCCCAGAGAGGTGTGCCTTTGTTCAGGTGATAATTGTTGTTTCATTGTCAGCCCACATCAGAGCTCCCACTCATCTATATTGTTGAGTAGTTTGTTTATGTTTATTTATTTTTGGACTGCACTCATTTTTCAATATCTGGCTAGATTTGAATACTCAAAGCCCCCATTGGATGAGAGAAATGTCTTAACTATTGTATCACCATGCCCTTTTTTTGCTGACATTCATTGTGCCCAGAGGATAAAGATGACTTTAAAAAAAAAAAAAAAATCTGGCTTTTTGGCCTTTATTTGATAGGACAGCTGAGAGATGAGAAATGGGGGGATAGAGAGGGGGTAATGACATGCAGCAAATGGTCAGAGCTGGAGTCAAACTCCAGACGGCTACATGGAGGACTGAGCCTCCGCACATGGGATGCCGATTGAGCTAAATGGAGTTCCTATTTGTGACTTTTTAATGCAGAGAAAAATATTGGTGGACAGCTGAACTGAATGATACATTTTTCTACTGATACTTCTTATATGGCAGGGCACTTTTTCATCTTATAGGGCCATGGTCAGGCAAAACTTCTTCATATCTCACTCTGTCTCATCTCCCTGTGTCTTTCAAATGACCTACATGGTCACCATAGGCTAGTTCACTAACTCTAAAATAAGTTATTAACTCCTCACTCTGCCAAGAGTATGACACACTTGAAATGTCCTTTGAAATGTAGGTTAGCCTCATCACTTTCACAACTGCTGCTCTGTGATGGCAGTTCATAAGAAAGTTGTGAAATTGGATTGTGAAATTAAGTGTTTCATAAAAACTGTGAAGTCTTATTGCCAAAAAAGGAAAATGATGAAGGGAATCCTAATGCCCTCACTGTTAACTGCGTTCAGATAAACAGCAGGTAATGAGAGTAATGGATATTGCTTAATAAATTATAAGAACATTTTTTGTAGATAAAAGAAGGAGGTCAAACTGAAGAAAGAGAAGAAGTCTTAGAGTTCTGCTGTTTGGCCAGATAATGAAGAAATACTCTGCCATTTATCACTAGTCCAAAATACCACCACCCAAACCCATACATGAAGTTCTGGACACAACTGGGGCCTTCTCTTGTGCATTTTATGCTTCTTCAGCAGATGGTCAGCTGTCTTTAACAAGCTTGTCGTGTGTCCAACATCTTCGTCAAGCCCGAGTTTTAACCACCGAGGACTGTTGTGGTGTTACTGAGGCGTGACTCATCCACTCTGGGTTTGGTTGAGGTCTGGGCCTGGCCGCTGTGTTGTGAAAATCCAGCTCCCCTCTCCACTGTTTATTTTTGAAGTCCTGTTTTCTGGCACTTTGTGAAGGTCAGTGCTGAGGGGAACCATCGAATGAGAGAACTACTTGGGAGATATTTTCTCGATTTGGACATATTTTGGAAGTGCCTTCTCTTGGAAGAGCCGGGGAGAGTCTGGTTTGTCCACTTTTGGGCTTGCCTGATGAACTATGATGGATTTAACCTATTTTTGTGTGACACGGATACCCATGTTGATCTTTCTGCTCTACATAGTACACGGAACATGACAGAAAGAGTTGTTGCCGGGCTTCTCCGAGACGTTTTAATAGGGTCCTGGTGGAAATGGAAACTGACCCTTCTTTGGCCTCCTCCTGTTGCTCACTCTTTTTCCTCCCCCTTTTTTTCCCTTTCCATTCTCACTCTCTCTCAAGCACTCCCACAGCAGGAAGAACCCAATTATAGAGATATCGGGCCCATGCTGAAAACGTGATAGCCTGTGAAATGTCTTCGGCGTCACACAGAGACAATGTTTGTCCTGCCCCAGTGCAAACAGGATGCTGTGTGCAGGAGAGCGTCGCGAGATAAGAACAGACAACGGCAAGAGGGAAAGACTACCAAAAAAAAAAAAAAAAAGCCAACCAAGGGGGCAGTATGACATGGACAGAGAGAGCAAAGGCAGCCAGGAGAGTGATGATGCAGAGATGATCTGATGACTGCAAAAGAAAAAAAGAGCAATAGTACAGTTACAGTCTGACTAGAATAGAGTGTTTCTTGTTCAGGAAGCAGAAGAGTGTGTGCCACCACCTGAAGGAAGCACAACTTGTACGACAAACAGTGTAACGTCGCTCCTCCTCCTCTTAACCATTTCCTGTTGCCTTCTCTCTAGATAGAAGTTCACAATGTCTCCATTTACCATCGTGATCAAGGGCTTATCAAAGCTGTGGTACATGGCTTTGGCAAATCACATGCTCTGTGCACAGACTCTGGCAACAGGGATTTATATTACAGGTGTTATTAAATGTTATTCCCACACAGAAGTAGATTACAAGATGATTGTAGCCGCTTTTCTACTCTCTTAAGCCGTAGATTTCTCTCACTTTCTGTGGACTCATGAACTGAGCTTGTTAAGATAGTAATTCAGGATTGAAATGTGGGTCGTCTCAATCTCAGAGCTAGTGTTGAAAAATGTAACTTTTTTTTATGCTCAGGGACTTCTTTTGCACGTTTTTGTTTCCAACAACAGCCTTTGTTTTGGGTTTACTCCAAAGACAACTTAGACTTTGACATGACAAATAACTTCCATTATCTTGTGTGATTATGATTGTAATTATGGTAAGTTGTTAGAACTTTCCCATTCTCAATAACCAAAGCACACCTGCCATTGTTAATCAGGATTTATGAAAGTCTAAATATTTACAGCCTCTTTTACATTCAGTTTAAACACCTCTAGGGTCAACACCATCATACAGCAGTGTCTGAATGTGTGAGCCACATTCAGACACTGCAGCTAATTCAAAAAGTGATAACATTAATCTGGCACTCGCGAGAGATGCTATTGTCATATGCAGTCAGTAGCAACAATGAATAACATGGCATGTTAGCATGCTAATGATGTAACACTAAGTAATCAGAAAAAAAAGACTTTTATTAGGGTTGTGTTTCTCTGTGATGCTGTTTTATTTTGGTAGCTAAAATGACAACCAAAAGTGTGACTTTTGGTTTGGTTAAATTGATATAGAAAAGTGATTTACCAAGACATCAACAATCATTTTATATCAATGTCAGAATCAAATGAAATCTTTGAAAGTTACACAAACACATTCTCATAAAAATGAAACTCAAAAACCAAAAATTCGACCTCATCAAACATTTCTGTGTTATTGCCCCTAGAGACGTGAGGCATCTGAGTGACTTTTTGAAGCTTGAAAAAGTAGAACAGACTTTTTATGTTAAAACTGTGACAGCCTAATTCTCTCTGTCTTTCTTCTGTTGCTAAATTATGCATGCATGTTACTAAGTATGTCCTTTTTGCAGATTGAATCCTTCTTTTGAAAGTCTGAGCAGAAAAAAAATTATCGTGTCACTTTGAATGTCCTCAGGCCATCAGAGAACTAAACACATTGCTAGGTGGTATATACAGTATCTGCAATTTTGAAGTTTTGCTTGACAGATTTATTAATGAGCAGCTGTTTGTTAATACTGCATTGTAATGTTTCAGAATCAGTAAATGTTATATGTGTGGCTGACTGTCTTGTCTTTGCATGCTTAGAGGAAAATCATAGAAGCTTTGCTTAATATGACGACAAACATTGTTTTTAGTGTGAATTTTAGATTGTATCCTCTCCAGGCCTTAAAAGTTGACCTTGTATTAATAGTCAGATGTTATGGGTCAAAAAAATGAGAGAGCTGAAGAACAGATTATCAAAAGCTGGAGATAGAAATCTTAGCAACAAAATTGGCAGCTGTAGTGTCTGAAACTTCTCGTGAATTGCTGCTTTTTTTGTGCTGTTTTTCGCTTTAAAGACATAAGAGATTAAAAGTTTCTTGGAATAGTGTCAGCAACTAAGATTACTTCACATCTTACTTCACAGTTTTAACCTTCCAATAATACTTGACTGTGTGGACAGATTCTAGTCATGCTTGGTGAAAAATGTCAGCAAATGTTTAGGACTGTAGTAAATGAATATTATTTAGTTCATTGATGAATAGTGTAAAAAAAAGTGTGAAAATGTTCATCACAATGTCCGAGAACCAAATACAAAGTTGTTGACATAGAATTTCTTTGACAAAAAAATCAGAACTCTGGGTCTAAAAATTGATAAACAACCTGTAGTCTGACTGTTTTTCTGACAGTTAATTTAGCAAATTTTTTTTGCATTTTTGTCTCTCTTTTTGGATTTTTGCTCCAGGTCTACTGTCCCTAAAACTATTGCAAAAGAGTCACCTGATGGAGGCCACACAGATGTCCCTGGTCTCATGAGAAAGTTGTGCTCAGTGCTTCAATGATTCC
>JAQNCA010000003.1:4349479-4361400 GCA_029783725.1 Acanthurus tractus
AAAGGCCGGATGCTGCGATTGTACGGATAAAAAGAAACATCTGCGCAGGAAAAGTCCTCCGTTGTTCACCCTTTTTTTCAAATTTATTATTATAATAATACAATAAGAGGAAAAAAAAAACCCATGACATAATTTCTTGTTATCTAAGAAGCTGAGGCTGCATTTACATTTGCTTTTCATGCAGCGTCCATGTGCTCTTAGGGGCGATGCACTGGAGTATAACTAAGCTAGCATGGAGGATATCCAACCATTTAAATCAAGCCTCTGGGAATTTTACATAACACATCATTGGCGAGCATTGGTTTTTACATAAAGACAAAGAGGGCCACAAAGAGCCACCGGACGGGCGTCTTAGCCTGAGACGAGCCGCTGCGTGTTTTTTGCAGACTCCTCTAAAGCTTCACGGTCCTGTGGTCACTGTTGTGCTCAGAGAACGCCTCTGCTCATACCCAGACAGAACACAGACAGAAAGCTGCTTATTTTTTTTATACATCTAAGGGGGAAAAATGATTTTTTTGAACGCAACGTCAAAACTGAACCCTCTGCTCTGATGGGGTGACTTCTCGGCCTGGTTTTTAGAGGAGAACTCCTGGGACTTTGAGCCAGTGGAGATGCTGTAGACCATCATCGATTGTCCGTCTGCCTTGGAAGCTGTCATAGTATATAGATGTTTCATGAGATGGCTCATGATCTAAACGATGTTGCCTTCATTTAGGAAGAGTTGTGTATGTACTAAGGGAGGAGGAAGGGCTCCTGATTCAGAGAAATGAGGACCTTTCTGATAAATTCTTCTCACAAGTGACATAGTAATGCCACTAAGATGCAGCAAACTAATATATTTCATTATAGGACTCAGCAATAGAGCTGTATCTCATTGGGCAGCCAAGGATGCCACTTTGTCATTACAAGGCCACATGAGCAAGCCCCAGTCAGTGTGAAATAGGGACAAAATCAAAGCTGCCTCTGGACAGAAGTGGACTGATTACTTTCCAGCTGACATCACAACACCAACATCTATTCCAGCATTCTTAGGATGAATTGAGTTTGCTCAGTATTGTTTATTTTACATCAAAAGTTGCTCAGTGACTGGTCACACCCCAGACGCTGGCATGTAAGCGTGCATGTGTGTGTAATCTCTACAAATAAAGTAAAATAGTGTAGGAAAAAAAAGGTCACTAAAGGCAAGTTAACAAATTGTGAATGCATCAACCTTAAAAACTTTCCAAACTTCTTTACAGTCTTCAATCAATCACAGCGATCAGTCAAAATTATATTGCATTCATTCTCCTTACAGGCTGTATGATCCTAATTTAATCAATTCTCTGCACAAATGAGGCCACATGAATTGGCATAATATTAAATCACATAATAATACAGATTGATGAACAGTCCATGACAACATTAGCATCCTCTCCAAAATGCAGAGATGATAAAAAAAAAAAAAAGAAAATCAATGAGCTCAAAGACCTGTCATTTGCATGGGCCTCTTCCCCTAATGGGAATACTTTTACAGACAGGGAATTACAAGTTGAAATATACTTTTTGATTATTGGACATCCATAGCCAAATATGATTTACATTAATGAGCTTAAGTATATTAAAGGCATTTTATCCCCCGGCATCCGATACAATTGAATAATGGCTCTGGCAACCAAGCGGTGGCTTGAGAAAATAGAGAGGAGGTAATGTCGCTTTAATTACTAATGGATACCTCAATTGTTCAGACTTTGATTTTTCATCTTTGGGAACAATCTAATAAGGCAAATATTCATCATCTTCATATCCCCTTTTAAAACAATGATTGTGTCAAGCCCAGACAGCATGGTTATTTAAAAAGTGGCCATTTGCCATGCAGGACTCTTAAAACCAATGGTTTATTTGAAAATTACTTACAAAAGATTATTTTGCTGTGAAGAAAGAAGAAAGGTCTTTTCATGCCCAATTGCAGTTGTCTAATACATTTAGAGTGAAGAGGTTGACTTTGTTGGTTTGAACAGCAATAGTAAAATCTCTCTATAGAACTACAGTTGTCTCACATATTTGTCTCCACTCTTCTTACTATAATTACATGAATGCTGCATCCTGTTTTAGATTTAGCTGTGGTTTTCATGATTAAATTGTGCATGGCAGTGTTTTAACCCAAGCTCTATCATGAAGTTACAGTACAATCTTTACATAGCGTGCATATATAAATCATGGAGATGGGTGACCCTAAAAGTTCTCTTTTTGTTAATTGCTTTAGTGAATTGCAATTCACCAGAGCATGGGAAATGGCAGTCTCTTAAAATTGTCATCTTGAAGTTTTTAAATGTTCTCTCACCAGTCATAGATTTTTTATGTGCAATGTACACCCATTTGAATAAAATGAAATATAATATAATTTGACAAAGAAAATGCTGTAATGATTGGGAAATATGAAACCTTACTATTTTTACAGTTTAAACTAAACTAAAATCTAAGAAAAACTCAGCAACAGGCATAATGTGACTGTTTTTACGCTCTTAAAACAAATTTAAATCCAACCAGGTCAAGTATTTGAATAAATAATTAAATACCAATATTTATCAAATAAATCGAGTAATTAACCTGCTTTTAAATATTATATTACTCTTCCTACTATAACTGCCTGCTCAAACTTTAAATTTTGTAACATTATAAGAAAAACAATGTATATAGTGGATATTCTGTGTCAGGCTGAGGTTTGATCATAAAAAATGTTGAGTTGTAGAATTCTGGGAAAAAACTTGTCTTAAGGTTAATGAGATACTCAAGAATTCCTACATACTTTTCATAATTCTCAGAGCTCCTTCCAGACCCACTGTAGACATTTTACAACTGTATTCACAGGCTCAGTAGTGCTTGTGATGAAGTAAACTGAACTGGACATCTGTAAAACTGGTGAAGTGCCCCATTAAGATGAGATTAAGACCAAAACATTTTGTTTAGAGTCACACTATTTATACGAATTAAAAAAATTTCCAGTCACCCTTTGTTGTAATTTTAATTTTTGATATCTGACCATTGATTGACGGCTGAAGCAACAACAGTCATAGCTGGCAGACATACAGCACCTTTGGCTTCAGCTGATGTCTTCTTTTGATCCTGCAGCTCTAATGTAAGTTATACTTGTGTCAGACTGCCAGAAAACACCTTCAATTTGGCTTAATTTAATTAAATTCTTTTTACTATGAATTTACAGACAATCTGCCATGCAAAGGACATTTCGCCCAGCCTCCTTAAGAGGTCAACAGCAGCGCAGGCCCCACAGGTGTAATCCCATTTACTTTGATCCTCTGTTTTTATGTCCTCGTTAAAAGCTGCTGAAGTAGCAACACGGTATTAGTAAATACGCAGCTGGAATATATATGAGCATTAATCATTCTTTGTAGTACACTGGCCACTGCTACCTTACTGGAAATTGGGGACTGTGCAGAAATGATGCATTGAATTAAATTTGGATAGTTTTGCTTTAACGGGGACTGGACTTACGCAAAGCATGTATTACATCAAAATGTGCACCACCACCACATTTCTTTCTTATTGCTTCATCAGAAGACATTTATTCAAACCACCCTCTTTGAAAAAAGAAATGAGGTGCTATTACTGTGTGCATCGAACATTTTTAACAAAGTTATCAAACTCTTCCATCTGCATTACACTGAAGAAGTCAATGATGTGGTCTATAGCAAAAAAAAAGCCAACGCATTACAAAGAAGCTCTTTTAAAGTCTGAGTCATATCAAGTATACGTGTGTTCGCGTTTTTTTTTTTTTTTTTTGGTTGTTGAATGTCATTGCTATGATGGTTTTATTGCTCTAGACCCCTCTGCCGGGCAGGTTAGAGGAGCGACTGCACGACTGATGAGCGTGGCAGGAAATTGGCAGATGGAAGCATCCATTTCACCGCTAATTAGGGGGTCCAGAAGCCCACCGACTGACAGGGTTCAACTGGGCAATGTAGTGCCTGCCAGCTCCCATCCCGTGCGCTTTATAAAACGCTCTTTAATTCCCTGGCACAATATCATTAACTTTGTAAGTGGATGAACACAATGGACAAGCAATTTAATTAACTTCTACCATTGAATGTCGGAGGGGAGACTAAATGAAATTAATGCACAATATTTCCCAGGGAGGCAGCCAACCTTGGGAGTGGGTCTGGATTGTTGGCAGGTCAGGCGCTGCCGTGGCTTTGGCCAATTATGCCTTGTTTAGACCCATCCATAATATTTTCCTCAAAAGAAAATAAAATCAGTGGTTTTGAGATCAATCATGAGCGCATGTCGCTCTGCATTCTGGGAGATTTTAGAATAATGAAGTGGAAGCCTGGACACACTTTGCCAAAAGGAGTCTACGGAGCTAAAATACCGGTACCATAACAGATCCATACAGCAGTGGGGGTGTACTTGAAATAGACAATCAATACACAGATGGACTGAGGTCAGGTTTGGGAAATGTAGCAAATACAGTGGTTTCTGAAAGTGGATCTAGGGATGGCAATGTTGGAATGCTGGTTGGTCCATCACTGTGGTCTGGATTAAAATATCGTAACAGCTTTTGGATGGATTGCCATGAAATTCTGTAGAGACATTAATGTTCTCCAGACGATGAATCCAGATGTTGTCAATCATCATCTGACTTTTCATTCAGACAGAAATTCCATTTATTCAGAACAAAATATGGTTATGACATCCACGGTGCCCTGAACATGCATCTTAATGTTTTTGATGACCTCACTCTTCTTGTTGCGCCACCTGCAGGTTGGCATTTGTTTTTTAGAGTAAACAGTTTGATGCACATTGATCAAAACATTCATTGTTTTTATGAACTTTTGTATGCATTGTATTCATCATCAGGTTAAAATTTTCATTCACCGAATTATTTGGTTCATACATGTTCATTTAAAATCTTTTTGGTTTTGTTTACAAAATCAATTACAGTTTTACAGATATGCTAACATGGTTGAATGCTTAGTCTTGTTGGTTTTGAAAAAATATTACCCAGATAAAAAGCATCATTACAGCATTTCTGTGTAAAGGGTCTTATCTAACCATATTATGATGCTGCCGAAATAACAGCAAACTAAGTTTCAGGTGGTCTGTATCTTCTGTCCCTGTTTTAATTTTAAGGAATCAATACTAGTCTGCTTTGCTATGTAAACCCATTTTCCTCCAAGATTTGCACATCAGATCCTTTGTAGGAACAGTGGAAGTGCTTTAAAAAGAGTGGGCGTAACTTGTAAATGTTCATTCCTGTACAATAACTGAGTAAATTATTGTGAACATATTTCTATTTAGTGTATCTTTAAACAGACAATGTCCTTCCGTCTGTCCCTAACCTATGCCCCATCAACACATACACAAAAAACACACACCCCAGAGACAAGGGCTCCTTCAGGACGTGATGGATGGCTTCAACACTCAGGCCGCTTTCAAATCACAGGAAGTGACAGAGGAAGTTTTAATGAGAGTTTGGTCTGTGTATCCAGTCAGGCCTTCCAGGCAGCCGATGAATAATAGACACTGTGGCTCAATACTCTGAATACTCAATCAATGGCACTGGGAGAGGGCCTTGGCAAACATATATGGCAGCCCAGGGTGGGAGGTGGGCTCAGGAGGGGTAGAAAATACTAAGGCTTCTCCATCTGTATCTACGGGCTGAAAAAAGCAAGCCATCTCTATTGATGCTGCTCACTTTTGTGCCGGGGTGTTTTCCTTGCAGGGGATGACAAACAGGCTGTTTGTGCAGTATTGGAGATTTGTGCAGAGAGGCTCCTGTGAAGGTGCTCTTTTAGCCCCAGACCCTGCATATTAATGGGTCCCTTGCTGGGACACAGAGGGCTGATGTTGAAATAGACATGTGGATTCTTACATTCAGTAGCTGTCAGAGCACACAGCGTGCTTTTCTATTGTCTGCTGAAGGATCACCCTTTACACTTTGATTTGGGGTATGTTTAGAATTTGGCCTGTATGAATGCTGATGCTCAGTGATGAATGAGGATATTATCCAGCCATTACCCAGAGCTTATGTTTCTGCCTCCTTCACTAAGCTGTTTTGACACAGCACGTGTTTCTGTTTCTGATCACAACACCGTTTCATGACAGCATATCTGAATGACCTTTCGATAAGATTTGGTGTGTGTGCTCGCATGTGTGTGTGTGTGCGTGTATACGTTTGTGAGGTGTTTTTTTTGTAGCGATGCTTCTATGTGCAGGTTTATGTGGAAGTGCGAAATCACTCGTGATTTGACAGATGAGGGGACTCCTGGGAATTTTGAGCAATGAGATATAAACTGGAAAACAGCCCAGTTTGTCTCTGCTGTCTGGAGGGCAAAATGCCACAGAAAATCCTCAGGAGAGATTTTTCTGAGACATCAGTTACAAACATGTAGCTTGAACATGAGATTACTCTGATCATGTTGCAAGTACTGTATTACTTAGGAGGAAATGCCGTTTTATGTTAATTATTTTTTGTCTTTTTTTTATTCATCTTTTTCTTTCTAATTTTACTTAATAGCTTTTGCCGTCCTACCAGTCAATACAAATGAGAATCTATTTGAGATAATTCAAGATCTCGGACATTAACTTGGCAGTGTTTCTCAAAAGAAACTGAGACATTTAACAGGTTGCAAACAAACCCGAAAACCAACCAACCAAGCAAACAAAAATCAATAAATTATTGCCACAGCTGTCAGCTGTAAACATCTGTCACATTTTACTCTCAAATGAAGTGTTTCAGCTGAGAGTTGTACCCACACAAGAGCTGCAACTTACAGTTTTTTTTTCCTTTTTCGAGATAAATTATATAGTCCAAAAATTGTTTGAATGTCAAAAATGTCACACCCTCTGTCCTTAGAATCTCAGTTGGAGTAATTAAAAAAGAGACGTTTCGACAAGGGGGAAAAAATTGGAAGAAACCTCAGTGAGGTGTTACAGAGGAGGGAACCCACTCCCAGGACAGACAGACATGAAATGCTTTTTATGTGAACAAAACAGACCAACAAAATCACAGTATGAATAGTTTGATGCCAAATTTATATTGCATGTAGATAATAAAATGTATGTGAGGAATATGGATCCAGGAGGACAGTTGAGCTGCTTCAGGTGTGGCAAGAGGGACCTGAGCCTTACAGCTGTCTCATCACTGTTGACACCTGGAGGAGGACAGGTCACACACAGAAGACTGGCAGAAACAAATCACAGTTTACACAAATATTTAAAATGGATCACTACTACACCACAATGAGCAACAATCTAAAGTAGATCCTTCCGATCAGAAAGGTACAGTTATACAACACACCAGTGTACATTTGACTACATCTAATAGAACAAATTCCTCATAAATGTAGACCCACAACCTGAAGACAGTTTTAGAAAAGAAAATCCTCAGGAAAAGAACCATTTACAGCCAAAGTGAACACCCTCTCAAGAAACTTCCCTTGTTTAAGTGCCTCCTGAGTGTATCCACCATTTTCCTATTAAAACCCTCATTCCACACACACGCTCATACTCCAGAAACCCATAAGCATGCACTTTGCTAGTGTCTGGGGGACAGCAGAACATTACCCTCGGAAGTTGTACAATGACACTGTGATGACACTGGAGTGTGTATGTGTCAGCTCTCCTGGGACTGGCCACTCTTCCTTAGCACAGATTGGAGGTGAGACCTTGAAGAAAAATTATTACTTTTATGTTTGCTTTATGGCTCATTTTTCACATTAAACGCAGAAAATCTATTCAGAGGTCACAGAATTCCTGCTTCTCTTCATCGGAAGAACTAATTTTTGCAGCCCTCAGTATCGATAAAGCATTCAGCGGAGCAAAGTATGCAGGCTATGTACTGCAGCTCTCAAGTCTCTATTTTCCACCAGCCAGTCTATTGGGACTTGTTCAGCCCATATCTGCTGGGGTTTTGGAAATGTCAACTACACACTCACACACACTCACACACACTCACACAGACACACAGTTGAGTTCAGCTGCCGTTGTGTCGGTGTGCCCTTATCTGTGAGCGTTGTAGCCAATACAAGTCGTGATAAGAGATAGCATTGCCAGATCGAGTCATAAAACCTCAGCTTTTATGGCACGGTTATTGTCTTTCTGTCTACAATTATGGTGATTACTCATTTCCTCTTACCTCCCCTG
Organism: Acanthurus tractus; assembly: GCA_029783725.1. Classification (NCBI taxonomy): domain Eukaryota; kingdom Metazoa; phylum Chordata; class Actinopteri; order Acanthuriformes; family Acanthuridae; genus Acanthurus; species Acanthurus tractus. The sequence goes on from JAQNCA010000003.1 coordinate 4,357,619, forward strand.
CAGCCCTTCGTGGTGCACTTAATAGACTGCATTTTACTAATGGAAAATTAAGTAGCCACCGTGGCAGCGGGGTTTATAAATATGTAAAATATACTTTTAATTATTTCAAGTGAATCTGGCAGCTAATCAATAAAGAGGGACGTGACAAACATACGTTTGACACAGGCCATTGTAAAGCGACTGGTAAAAGATAAGCATGGCCTGTCACCGCAGTCCAGCCCTAATGAATATTTTGAGGCTGTCATGTAAACAGACAAATGGATGAATTGCGCTCTGCTAATATAATAGCTTCTTTATGAAGAGTTCAGGAGGGAGGCAGAGGAGAGGAGAGAGAGCAGAGCAGCTGCTAGGTTCTGAACCCTGATGTCAAATAAATATTTATTAGGGTTGAGGGTTAAGTAGATTTTTGCGATTACACGGATAGCCACTTAAGCGTAGTTGTTTATCATTTACTTGAAAATTGATTCATGCCTATTTGTTTGATGTCATATTAATTTTATTTTTTGCAGTCCCGGGAACAGACGACCTGTAGAGCACTCAGCTTCCACTGAGACAGAGACAGTGGTTATTTAGAATTAAAGTGAAGGGTGTAATGATTTAGTTTTTCAGTTAGTTCTTTATTTTTTATTTGCATACAATAGTTTTTTCCATTAATCAGACTTTTGGAACAAGTACAATATTTCTGTAAACCAGAGTGAGTAAGTACATACTTAAGAGATGCGATTGATTATTTTTTTTGTTTTGTTTTGTCTGCAGAGTATTTATCCAGATAATTAACAGATCATTTGGTCAGAGAACATCTGGCTGTCAAGTGGCTGTCATAATTTTCCAAACCCAAGATGAAAGATTCGTTTGTTTGTTTACCTATTTATTTATTTTTTAGTCAATTAAACCACAAACAATATTCGATTTATAACCCTCAACTAACAAAGAAGCAGAAAATAAACCAGTTAAGCTTTAATTTCAAATATCAGATAATCAATTATTTATTCATTTACTTAAACCTTAAAGCTGTTTAAACTTTTGTTATTTTATTGTGTCAATCAACAAATCAGTTATTAGACAAATTGTTTTAGCAGTGGTATCTTGACTTTCCAAAGTAATTGCAGTTTGGCAGTTAAGTTTTTAATAGAATGCTATATATCCTCTTTTCTTTATAATTTCCTGCCCGTCATATTTCAAAGTTGTCACTTTTATGTGACCACCCACTGAAGTGTTCACACAAACAGCGGCAGTTAGCACAGGACAGCTCTGCTTTCCCTCCCTCGGCCTGTTTCCTATCCATCTCTGTGTCTGAATCTGCTGTTGGCACTTTAAGGTGAAAGAGAACATAACGACAAGTGAGCAGAAATAAGTGTAGGGGGCCTTCCTGGAAGCTATGACCTTGAGTCCTGCCTTCGCCCACCGCCGTCCCCTCTCATACACGACACCCCCCCCACCTCTCTTCTCCCCTTTTCTCTGTCCTCCGTCAGAGCAGGAGGAGGAATGAGAGAGGGAGGGTAGCTCGGCGGGGGGTTCAGGTCACCAGCCGCTGTTCTCATCAATTAAATGTGCGACAGTGTTTTCCGTTGGCTGAACTTATATGTCAAGGAGATGGGCAGGACCTCATGTTTGTGCTTTTGACAAATCAGCAAATGTTTAATCTCAAGATGTGCCGGCGCTCATAAATAATGCAGAGGCCGGGCCCAAACTCTCTCCCAGTGTGTCGGAGAGAGGCGTCTGCACCCGGCCTCAAAAGGAGAACGCAGGAAAAACCCTCCAGACTAAATCCTTCTTCATGCCCAGAGGCTTTTCTTCTACTGATGTCTCCTCCTCCTTTTGATCATACCCCTCCACCCTCACCTCATCACTCCCCTTTCTTTTACTGTACCTGAGCATGAGAATCCTACTGTCCATTACCTCTTATCTCCTACCAAACAACCCGATTCTAGCATTATCTTTCACCATTTCCCCCCAACTCACTTATTTAATTTGGTTTCCCTGGTCTTAATCGTAAAAGTAACTCACCACCCTGTGTCTGTGTCTGTGTCTGTGTCTGCGACAACAGAAAGGAGACTCAGAATTATCCCGACCAAAAGTCTGCTATCTCAAAGACACAGAGGATTGAGCTTGAGCTTTGCCTCCGTTTGCCCTAAATGTAAAGAGGGCAACAGAAAGCAGTGTAGTGGACTGTGAACCGCATCAAATCCCCTTCTGCATGACTCTCACTTCTTCCCACAGACTTTGATTGGCTTGTTCCTGGACTGGGAAAGTTTCCTGATTGTTCACAGGGAAAATTAAGATTTTAAGCCTATTGAGGTTGATCTTTGCTCGTTCAAAAGTCCATCTGAATGTGTCCTTTGAAAGCTCAAATTGTTGACTCGCCACATTAGAAGACTCTGAGCCCGAGAATGGGGTGTACAGAGACTGTGCTGAGTGTACTGTACTGAGAGCACATTGCACCTGTTGTTGTGTAGTTGATGGTGTGTAGTGTTTGCGGCTTCTCATTGAGCAGAGCTATGAAAGGTGTTCTCTGGAGTGTGTTGAAGTGTGAGCCTCTATACTTTAAGCCCAGTTTATTAGTCAAGAGTTACGCACATTATTCACACTAGGTCAATCCTTTGCACGCTCAACATTGTTAAAAGGTTATAAACAGGGTTATTAGAAACTAAGAAAATATTGTGATGAATTAAACCTATTGATTGGCTGAAAATTTAACTTTTGATTGGTTGGAAATTTGGCAAAAATTGTGGGAAATGCAGGAGTTTTTTTCCCCTTTTCATGAGGAAATATTGGACTTATTCAAGGAAACTGTTTTATTTAAAAAATACAAAACCATTTTGAAGATTATTTTCAGTGCCTTAAATACTTTTCCTCTTCTTCCTCTGCAGGCTCTCGGAAGTTTCTACTTTGTCCACGAGTCTTTGAAAAACATCCACCAGTTTGATTTCAAAGGTAAGTGGCCGCCTCCAACAAACTTCCACATATTCTTCAGTCTTCATTACCACTGACTCAAAATGAAATCCTCGCACTGTGGCCCCTCATCCCACCCCTGTATATCACACACAACCATTTGCGGGCTATTCCCACTTCCATCAAAACTAGCGAGCTATGATTGGCTTTGAGGATAATGTAAAGGGAGGTGGACAGAATGGTAATGCTTATTAATATTAGGATTTAATTCATAAGATTTCAGGCCTACAGTAATGGCGTGTGGCGGGTTATTGGACAGTTACGGCGGTCTCATCAGCCTGCGGTGTCAGAGGGCCCCGAGGTCCGGCCGCCGCGCTAATTAAAGAAGGGATATAGATGTGGAGGCGCCTCACTTCCTATTAGACCCAAGTCAGCATAAGCACCAGTTACCCCAGTGAAGGACAGGGCGAAGGCGGGGGAGGGGTCGAGAGGGGAGATGACCACTCCTCATATACACATATTTTAAGATTTGGTTTAAAGTCAGAATCTCATAGACTACACACACATGCTGTATAACTTTGTTTTTTTTTTGTTTTGTTTTTATTTTTGGTTATTGGTTTTCTCCATTGCAGACATTTTGACTTGTCATAGCAGATAAAGCACAGATGGTACTAATAACATTAACAATGGCTCTGTTCTATTCAGTGTCCCCTAATTCTATGATAAAAACCCATTGGGTGCTCATTAAGAGAGACTTGGGCTCTTTTGGTAGATTTGGAGCTTGACAGATGGAAAGATTGTAAGTGAAGTTAACGCCAGATAAAACAGTCGACTCAGTTCAGTATATTTACTCAAACAATGTTAACAAAACAAATCAGAAAAGGAACAGA
>JAQNCA010000003.1:4374973-4385234 GCA_029783725.1 Acanthurus tractus
CACACACACACACACACACACACACACACACACACACACACACACACACACACACACACACACACACACACACGCATCTTGCAGTGGCTCTGAGAGAGGGGGTGATACACAGACATGGAGAAATCTCTCCAGTACCTGAAAAGAATTTTGAATGTTCCCCTCCCACCACTTTTTCTCCTTTTTATAGACATGGGCCATTGAGAGCTTTGCCTCAGTCTCTCTTAGCTCTAACAGTTATTTTATGTATTATTTATTTTTGACCATGCAGACAACCAAAAACTTAAAATCCTTGTAGTCACCAGACATGTGGGAATATTACCTTTACTGTAGGTAAGAAACCCCTGACTTACGATACGTTTATCCAGTGACATTCTTAAAGTCTCCCTCACAGTTTGTTTTCACTGATTTTAACACAGTGCTAAAATATATATTTTAACCTTTTGAACATTAAGCTTTTTTGGGGTGAGGGGTTATATATTCGTAATACCATGCCGGAAAAGGTTATAGCAGAAGAACTGAAAGGCCAAAACATAGTTCTCCTCCTGTACCTCTTATAATTGGCCAGTGCAGACATTTCAGAAAGCAACATCTTTTTGGGAGTTAGAGGAAAAATTTTATATTGGCTTGAATTGTGTCCAATAGATGACCCCAAACCTACTGGTACGCCAATACTGCCACACTACCTGACCAAGTTTGCTGTATGTCAGTTCATGCTAGCTTGATGTGAAACTCTACATGTGATATTTCATATTGTATTGTTTCATATGTTTGTATAGTCTAGCTCTAACCCTATGCATGTCAAAGTGAAAAAAGCACCATATAAGCACACTTTACACTAGAACATATAAATTTAAAAAAAAAAAAAAGATATATTTTTATTTTCACAAAGAAAGTATTGTGTAATAATAGAAGAGCCAGTTTATGTAAATCATTGTTGGTTCAAATACTTCAATGTAACAAAGCAATCAAATTTACTAAGACCAAGATGACACACAGGAAACTGGGGCCCCTGTATGTCTTGGGGCCAAAAACAGTTACTTACTTTGCCCGGCTGCTGATCCAGTCTTGAGTATAGATGGTTTGACACTGGAGTACCAGTCCGTTTGTACACAACTCAGCTCAGCACTCCATAGTGACAATTAGAGAAAGTTGTCTTTTCCACTCCTCACATTATCTGATGTTCGGACCCCACCTTTACTCAGAGGTGTCTTCTCCATCTTGAGTTTGTGTTGACAGTGTTCTTGGCCTCAGTTGACTTATCTGTTAACCTCCGGGTGACCGCAACAACATCCTTGCACCCCCTCAGCACCCTATTTTTCCTGCATGGTGTTTTTTGGTGGGGTGGGCGTCGCTGAGGAGCCTGGGTGCTAACAGGGGGACGAGGGGACGGCTGTCCTGCAGTGTCAAAGGTCCTGTCAGGGGCCACCCCAGTTCTATTCAGAAAGACGTCACCCAGCACATTCTTCACAATGTTAACATTCTCCCAAATTCTCAACATTTACTTACAATGGATGACTGCGCTCAGCCCAGCTATTGTGTGCTGAGTCAAACCTGAACGGCCAACTTATGGTAAGTCATCTTGTCAATATAATCATGACATGGCCCCCCGTTTCACCCTCATAATCCCATATAGACTGTCTATTATGGCTGAGTTTAGCTGTCAATCACTGTGTGTAATCTGGCAAAGAGTCAGTGAGGGATTGAGGCTGCTGTGAAGGAGAAGCATTTATAAGCAGGCAGGTGTTGTATGAGTTATTTTACTATACATTCGTGGGGCTGTGGGACTAAAATGCAGCCCATGTTCTGTTAAGCAAACCTAGTTTCAGAGACTTAAAAGCAGGTTGTCATTTTTTGTTTGTTTGTTTGTGTGCTCACTTCTATGATATTATATCTGTGAGTGAAAAGTGTAGAATCGGAGAGAATGCGCGATGGTTGCTTTGTGCTGGTAGTTTAAGGAGCCTGGGAGCAGAGCCGGGGGCCATGTTATGAATCAGCGTCTGACCCCTGTCTTTGTGTGGCCCCTAGGAAGGCCTGATGAAGGCCCCAGCCCAAACCTCAGTGAGAACCTCTCTTTCAGGGGTGTCACTGCGCGATGAATTGGCCAGGAGAAGCATGTTTATAGACTGTGTAAAGGACTGTGTCTTTGTGGGAGAATGTCACTGACACTGTTACAGTTTGCCTGAATGAACTGTGATGACGAGGCTAATGGGGCCCCAGCTGAGGGTGAGGGTCAGCGTGGGGGGCCCCCCAAGCTCGGGACCCCCCACCCTCAGGGCCCTTTCACGCCCAGTAGCTGTAGCTAATGTTGCAATTCTTCGTTCCCTCCACAAAGGCCAAGAAAAAAGTCAACTTTCACACCAGCGGGTCACCATGAGTGCTTTAGGAAATGATCGTGTAAACAGAGTGTTACCTTCTGACCTGTGGCTGATACCTTGGAGCAGCAGACAAAACGACCAGGCTGCGGGTATTAGACATGGCTGTTAGTGGGATAAAGCTGCAAAAGAGAGGAGGAAGACCTTCAGACTTTTAGAAGTACACATCCACTCTTACTTTTCATCCCCCTGTCGCACTTTTTGCCCACTCTTTTTCCTCCAGGAGAACCTTCCCCTTCCCCTCTCTTCTCTTGTTGTTCTCTTATCGTTCTCATATTTTGTATATATTTGTTTCCCTTTGACTTATTTTCAAGAGAAAAACTAAGATTGATTCACTTTATTAGCTGTGTGAGTTCCCACGCCTATAACAAGTGCACTGACGCCTGTGTACATCCATTTTACTGCCCTCCATTCAAGCCCAAAAGGCTAAACTGGCCACTAACCCTGTTTGAATAGAGCTGAGTCTCTTAGCACCAGGATGTGAGGTCATTAATGACATCAGTCCCAGTTTGAGTATATAAATGAGCTGTTGTGCAGACATAGCTATAGTCTGTGTGACTGTTAGTATGTGATTACTGGCTGTTTTACGCAGTAAGTGGCCCAGAAGCTTCTCCATACTGTTATGCAGGAAGTGTTGTGCGTGTTGTCCAACGGCCCAGAGATCACAATGTTAAATTGCTACTTTTTCTCACCAGTCTCACTGTTCTTTTATCTTTAGCTGTGATGAAAGTTTATGATATCTATAACTTAAGGCAAATCATGATTCAACACCCATGTAGCCTCAGGGTTTATGAGAGTCTGCATCACACACTTTTCATTAGCTGCAGATGTCTGCAAGTGTCTGTGCAGACATTTAGAAAACTTACTTGTCTGGAGTTTATCAACACACATATAACAGTATTTTTGTGGCACAAGCAACCCCAGCATCTTGTTAATTTGCTCTGGGCTCCAAGCTTTTTAGGCCGATGCTAGTTGATAGTAACTGATGTAATTGTTAGATGCTTTTTTGCAAGTCAATAAATTTAATAGTTGATCTGCAAGCGGAATCGCTTAAGTCATTTTTTAAACAAAAGTGTCCAACATTCACTAGTTCCAGGTGCTAAGATGTGAGGATTTGCCTCTTTTCTTTCACCATGTCAGTAAACTAAATATCTAGGGACCAATAATTTTTGCTTCACAAAAACAAGTGATCTAAGGACACAAATTGTAATTGTAATTTTTTGATACATATGGACCAAACTATTAATTGATTACTTTAGAAAGTAATAATTTGACATTGCTACTCCATATTATTCAAATTTAATAATGGAGCAGTATGACAGATTTTAATATAGCAGATAAAAATATCAGATCTTATTCTTAAGTGCTGATTTACTCCTGCATAACAGCAATAAAAATTAAAGCAGATGTCCATCATATAGATGAGACAGTCTTGAAAATTAATAATAACATTAGTTTTTTTTTTCCAAGATGAAACTCAAGTTGCCATTCTCATTCATCTATTGACCCCCATTGAAAATCCTATAGGGTAGAGAGATGATATAGCTCCTGTTTAATATAATGGGATGTCAAAGTTACATACTCTCTATTTAATATAATAGCTGTGTTCCCAGCCTCCTTACTCCAGTCACCTTCGCCTCCCTGCCATTCCCTGTCTCTGCCTCATAGAGAAGAAGTGGTCATGCTTTACGACAGCCGCCCAGAGCCAAGACCCACCACTAAGAAGAGGCTTCTTCTCTCTTTACGGCCTCATAAATATATTGTTATCTGGGCCTGGGAAGTCCACAGTGAGATTTATCCACACGATTAGAGGAGATAGCGAGCCAAGCATCCTGAATCATTAATTACACAAGAGGCTGCGCTACGTCCACCTTAATTTCCTATCTCTTCTCTGTAGAGAGACACTTTTAAGTAGGTGATGAGGCGTAGGAGTTAATTATATGTCGTTTAGGTGCATTTCTTTTAACTGCTAGGATGCTGTTGGCACTATTGCAAGATTTGGATGTAGTCCATGACAGAGAGGATCTATACTTTATGAATCCTTTGACATTACACTCTCAGGTTTGAAAAAGCCATGTGTGTAGTGCATTAAAAACATTTGCAAGACAAGAGACAATAAAATGTGCTGGATTAAAATACGCTTAGATGGCTTTAAAACAGCACCATGAAAAGACACTGTAGTTGGACTCAAACTTCAGCCTTGGTCTGAACCCATAAGCCCAAGAACAAATCTACAGAGTCAGGTGACCTTATATGTCTGAGGCAGCTGGCACCACGGCACAACATGGTACAGTACCAACATACGGAACACCTGCTGGATTTCTCTCTGTAGTTGGGACCTACTCAGGCTCCCTTTGATCAATTCAGTAAGGTAAATTTTCTTGCCATCAAAGCAGATTGTTAGAGGAAATAAACCAGTTTTATAAATTAATTTGTGGTGCCAGGAGGGAATTAACAGTTTGACCTTAGAGCATACTTACTGTGACCCCATCATGCTTTTTAAAAACATTCAGAGCAGACAAGTCCTAGAGGATTAACATAACTTTTTGCAGAGGGAAAGTTGTCTCTAGGCTGCTTTAAACTCACATCAAATTTTCTTGCGTAGAAAAAAACCAATTAATTAGGTCAACAATACACAATAATAATTTTAAATTTCAGAATTTTTCTAATAAGTGCTCATGTGGCTGATGTTGAAATTGTTTTTCAGACCCTTTAGGCACAATTTTCATAAAAATAACAGATTGTATTACAATTTAAGAACAGAATAAGGTCATATTTGCTTTCATATAATTTTAACAACTGTAGTGGAATGTCACACCACTGCGCTCTTCCGTCCAAACTCAACATTAAATGTCAAAACTCAGTTTGTACAGACAGATTTTGCAGCCTGTTTATACCTCCTGTCATTGATAATACATACACAGCAATTTTCCTCTCTAAAGCCCTATGGCTCTTCACCAGAAAAAAGACAAAGCAATGAGGAAGGACAAATGTGCACACCATAGCAGGTGCAAATAATGTTAGACTACAGAAACAAAATATGGTTGCTTTAATAAAACATCACCAAAGCAGACAAAACATTTTGAGCTGAAATAAAAAGTCCCAATGTGACGTAAGTTATCAGAAAAAGCAAAACCGCCTCACACTATTGCAGAAGGATCATTTTGAGCAGTTTTTCACATCCACCAGACCAGCATGCACATGTGGTCTTGTAATAATTTGAGCTTAAAGTGGTGCACGAAGTGCACTAAGCTTTTTTATCTCTTTTTTATTGCTTTGTTCAGTTTGCATTCGCATCTTGACACAATGATTGAGAATTGTTAGTTATCATGGTAATTAACAACAACTCATGAAGAATGAATACACCTTTTTTAGCATAACTAGACCTGCAAAATATGTGGTTCTCAGAAGGCAAATATAGTAATAATAGGATAATATAGTTGGGATGTCAGAATTTCAGGTTTAAGTCTCAATAATTATAAATCATTTGTGTTGATTTATTTTTTTTCAAGGTTGCTGGTCGCTTAAACACCTATTTATTGTCCTATAATCATAAGCCTTCTGTTTTTTGAATTGTGCTTTTCAAATTCTGTTTCTATGAATTCTTCTCTGCCTCAACCTTACATCCATTCCTTTTGTCCTTTGTGGTAATGTCATATAACTGATGTACTAAAAGATTGCATCAGACCACAAAAGTATGTCAAAGCCCCTTATGAAAAAAGTCACTGTCCCTGGTAAAACTTACTCATATCAAAGTGTTGAAACCACCAGGTGGTGCTGTGACTCTCATTAACTAAATACCCAGAGGTCAGGGTGATCATCAAATGACCACTTTGAGAGGCTCTGACAACTGATAGTGTTATTTGTCAAGATTGTTTTTCTCAGGATCTTAATTGTTGTTTAAAATGTATGTGTACAACTTGAAGTCATGACCAATGATGGTTTTCAGCCGCCAGATGTGCCAGCAGCCACTACAGAGGTTTTGATGGTAGTTTGAAACATTCTCACTGACAAATGACTGTCATGATTTTTTAGGATCACGGACCAGCGGTTTGAGAAGGTGCCATATTTTGTCTTTGGAGACTTTAACTTCAGGCTGGACTCGAAGCAAGTTATTGAGGTGAGTGTTTTTTGCATTACACCTGTCAAATAAACAATTAAAGACTAATTGCATAGATCATTTGTTCAAAATTTGTACGCACCTTTATGTTAATATACTATAAACATATGTGGTAAAGAACTATCAAACTCACAATGAAATAAAGTGTGTGTGTGTGCACGCCTGTGTTTGTGTGTATTAGATAGAGACTGCAATATAGTAAAAGTGGTTTTAGTAGCCCACTGTCTCTTTAGAGTTATGACTCATTAAACGCTTCACTGTTGCTGGCCCAGCTGTGTTTGCCAACTGAGCCCCCAAGTGCATTGTTATGTTATGGTGCCATTCACTGCTCTTTCTCTGTCCCTTCCTCTCCTGCTCCCTCCCACCCCTCTTTCTTCCTCCTCCTCCCCTCCTTTTCTTGGTGCAAATGAGGCCAGTGAGAGCCAAGGTAGCGCAGTCATTCAGCATTCTTCATGAGGAGATGGGGGCTTAGCAGCATAACAAGTCATAAAGGCCCACCGCAGACAGTGGTGTCCTGTGATAACAGAGTGGGAGAGCCACTTGTTGGCCGATCCTCTCCCTCCTCTCCAGCACAATGGCCCTCGAATCAGTGGGCCTGTTCAAGGTGTGGGCATTGTTCATTCCATCTGAACCCCATTCAGCGTAGAAGGGAAGAGGAGGGAAGGCTTTATGAATGGTGGAGTTTTGCTCAAATGACTTAGGAAGGACTTCACTCTGTGTGGCATACAAGAAGAAACCTTTCATAATCTATTTGTCCAACCACTAGGGGGAGCAGTAAATCAATACTCCTTCTAGATTAAGCTAAGTGGTATCAGTCTATCTATCAAGGGGCACTGATTGATTGCCTCAAAGTTTGTGCAGTACATTTGATTTTGAATCTGTAATTGGGTCATATTAACTGCCAGGTCATGTGAAAATGGGCTTCTTTGGAGATCATAAATCCAAGTTCAGAATGCACAACAGCAGATGTGCAAACACTAAGCCTATTCAGAAGTCAACTTTTGTAATTAAATGTCACCTGACACACATTTAGGTCGTCCCAGTGATTTTACATCAGCGATGGGCTGTTTTGTCTCATCAGCATTACTGTGTAAAAATACACTGAATTCTACATGTTTCCATTTTAACAATGAACTTGTTTTTTACAAGATGTGTTTTTAAATGCTGATGCTGGCAGGATACTCTGATGCATTAATCTAAAGTGAAAGCATCCAATCAAACAGAGTCAGAAGAGATGATTTAGAGCCTGCCTTTATCCTGTATAGCTAATCTAGATAACTCTCTCCTCATGTTTCCTGTCTTGTCCATGCAGCTCTGTGGTAGGTAAGCACTCATCCTCCCCATGTCTCTACTACTCTGAAATGCTGTTTGAGTGCAGTAGGGGTCATGACCCCTTTTCCAAGGATGTGTTAGGCTTGCATCGCAGTGTCCATCTCTGCCCCCTCTCCCCTCCACACAGCTCCTTTCATATGCACCTTGGCCTCCATTCACATACACATTCACAACCAGTGTGAATACACACACAAATACAAGCACACACAAACCAATTTGTTCGGCCAAATGAATCTGATTGATTCACCCATTTAAAGGGGTGTGGCAGCAATGCAGGGGGGGCTTATAGACTTTACCTCAGGAAGCTAGAATGGTAGGCTGTGGTTTAAATTACTCAAACGCACATACACACATACACACACACACACACATCTGGACATTTTCTAATAAGATGTTCTCAAACATACCGACCATTTAATGGGGGCAACAGATGATGTCATCTGTTAGAAATGCGTCGTTAGCGGGGCAGCACTGCTTCATATAAACCCGTCTGGCACAGTGGTCAACCTGTCTGATTTAACTGAGACCTGTGTGTTAGTGGCACTGAGAGCCGTGATATCACCAATAAACAAATGGGTTGCAACCTTAGCACGGGATGTAACTCACAGCCGGGGGGCCGTTTTTAGCCCTTTAATGACAATTAATGTCAACAGGACAATTAGTGCACATCCATTGAAGTGCTTAACTGTAGATGGGTTGGTGGTGGATCGATTGTCCATACTTATCTGAAGATTGATTCAGTCACAGAGAGGCCGGCTCTCATTTTCACTGTCTCAGAGTCCCATTTTTTTGCTTTCTCATAAGACTCAATCTACTTCTAAATCGATAAAAAAGGGCGCAAAAAAGCTATGTAGATGAAAAGATATTTTTGCTGCGTTAAGTAGATTAAATAATTGCTAAATTTAACTACTTGCCTTTTGATTTGTTGAACACCATCCTAGAGCATCCATGGGGATCACTGGGCCCCACTTTGGGAGTCATTGGATCATAAAAACTACTTCTGTACATTTCACCACAATTGTACGCTACACTACTTCTCTCTTCTTCTCTGTCTCTGGTCCATTGTGGTTGACTAGACTGTGGACAACTAATAGCCACTCCCCTGTCACCCATCCTGCCTTGTGGGTGGGTGAATAGGACGGAGATATTTTAGGATGTATCCATGTGTGCCCAGAAAAGGAGGTGGGCTTGGAAGGGGGTGGGTTTGTTATTGTCACAGGGCAAATTCCAGGTGGCAAATTCCTGGCATGCTTGTGCGGCAGGATCAGTAACCAAAGGCCTGCAGTCGCCCCCCTTCTGCCCGGTCCGGGCAACCCCATTAATTGTGTCCGACAGAGGGAATTGGTTTCAATTGACCCTCATTCAGCGGCCTTTTGACTGGCAGACAAAGGACACAGCCACGTGGAGACTAATGCTAGGGCTGAGCAGCCTGGAGGTGGTCCAGTCCTCACCAACCTTCTCTCTTCTCTCCCAGGGGTCTGATCATACCTCGCATCAGTGCTGATAAAACAGGAAACTGCACAGGAATGGCTTTGAACATTCGGTCTGGGAAATCAGATTCACAGTCCACTTGTGTCGCCTGTGATTTCCTTTAATCTTTTATCAAGCACTCATGTTCAAGCTCAAGGAGCAGTGATTAACTGAGTAAAGATACAGTACATGAGACCAGAGATCTCTTGCAAAAAAAGACCCCAACACCAACCAAATTTTTAGGGAGGGCCCAAAGTCCCCTGTTATGCAGCTGGAATCCCAACTGCTATAGAAGTGTAGGTAAATCGGGTCCGACATGCTCAGGTTTTGTCAGACTGGTTAAGCCACAGTTTCTTCTGTCATCTTAAGCTTGGGTCATATTACATGACTTTGAGAGTCATCAAATTGCTGTACTGTTCACACTACACAACTTTCTGTCTAATAATCTTGTAGTAAATCTTGAAATCATTGTGGTTTGCACACTACATTACTAATCAGTGACCAAGGGTGAAACATTACAAGATGTCCCTCCCTGACGAGTCCGTCAGGTCTCCAAACTGAGTTTAGTCATGAAAACACATGCAAGAAATGACTTTGGAAGTGATACATTGCACGACATAGGATTTTGTTCTTTTCAAAAGGATATTTGTAAGAAACAAGGGCTCGAAAATGTTTGTGTGCTGAATTGCAGTCCCAAAAAAAAATGTATATGGTTTCTGGCTGCTGCTCCGATGTTCCTACATCTTTCCTTCATGAGTCCTCCCCTCTCCATGTCTGCTCCCATTGGCTGTAGCTTTATGGCCTCTTGACACTTCCCGGAAATTAAGCTCAATTAACGAAAACGAACACTCCAAACGAACACTCCAAACTTAAGTTGTATATCAAGCAAAAATGGAAGACATGTCACATTTTATCAAACACTTACTGAGAAAAAGGTTATTTAATACAGTGGTAGACAAGTCTGTCC
>JAQNCA010000003.1:4385334-4406284 GCA_029783725.1 Acanthurus tractus
AATGGAAGACATGTCACATTTTATCAAACACTTACTGAGAAAAAGGTTATTTAATACAGTGGTAGACAAGTCTGTCCCAAGTTTATTGGAACACGCTGCAGGCAGCCTCTTGACTTCCTCACACCTGCAGCAAACACAACATTTTTGGTTCAGTGCTTTACTTACAAGGTTGTATAAAGTGTAAATTGGTGTCTTCATGTGAGTATGAGTGTGTGAATGTGTGTGTCCCTTGAGGTGGCTGGTGGCTGTGAATCAGTGGTGTCGATGACAGGCTCAGGGCTCCGTGCCTGGACTCCTAGTATATTTAAAATCCCTCCTAATTAAACTTAATAGAATGTAAATTTAATATCTGCAGAGATTCAATGCTGCTGGCCGGCCTGCTCCAATTTAAGGATTGATAGAGGCCAACAGGAAGGTTAATTGCTGACTTGATCTACTGTCCCTGTGACATGGTGTGGGGATGTTTTAATTGGGCCTGATCTGCTGCTATGGACAGATTTCATTAGGCTAGCTGGCCTCTCACTGACTGGAGATAGGTTTGATCAGCACCCCCTTTCTGCATCCGCAGGAAGTGCAGAAGGCCGGACCAGGCATCAATCTTGCTTCTTTTGTCCTGTGTCCTTTCTTTCGCTTGAGCAGCATGAAATTAAAGGTGGGGCCCTAGACTAGCCCCAGTGCTAATGAATGCTGTAAAATGCTCAGTAATGACGGGCCAGCATGATGGATCATTCATTTTTTACTGTGTGGAATTACTCAATCCATTCGCCCAATGAAAACAGAGATAAACGGACATTAAAGATACATGCAGTCATGAATGCTTTTTTTCTGTTTTTGTGGTTATTATCACATTAATGTGCAAAATTTTAAACATAAGAGTCTGGGAGATGGCTTTGCTATCTATGTACATCATTGATCTTCGATTTATAGTTAATAAATGCTTAATTTTATTTTAGAACAAATATAATTTCTCTGGGTTGTCCTTAACAGTGTTAAAGAATATGAAATGGAGATAGGATATTTACTGTAGTGGAACACCATAATTTCCCCCCATTTTTTCCATTAACAATTTAATATTTACTCTACATGTGTGGCAGTTTAAGAGATGGTAGAAAACTCTGAATATGTTGTCTGTGCATGTTACCTACACTGTTTGTGTTGGCCCTCTAGCCGAAACCAGCAAGAGTTCATTACACAGTTGATGAGTATTGTTATGGCTGCTGAACCTAGCCCTGGTAAATAATACACTAGTAGAGGGTAAACAATTTTCCCTTTTTAGCCCTACTTTGACTAGCATGTGTGTATCTGGCCAGCAATAAATCAAAAGGCGGCCAGTGTAATTAAGTGTACACTACATTAGTCAGGCTAATTAATTTTGGGGGCCATCCATCCATTAAGCAGCGGGCCAGCACTGATTGGGCCTCTGTTCTGTGGAACCCCTGACACTGGGGACCGCGACCCTCCTTGGCTGCCTTCAGTTTCCCAGATGCACTCATGCATTTAAACCAGAGTCACAGATGTATTCACACAAATCTCCGCCCTCATGTGATCAGATTTTGACTAAAAGGAAAAGATTATTACAGTAAATCAGGCAGTTTTATTTTACAACTCTTTACAACAGTCTTGCAACAATGTAGTAGTCCCTTTATGTTAGAAGGCAGTATTATCAAGGCTCTACTTACTGAGAGGAGGCACTGAAGTACTGTATTTGACAATTTTATTACCAGGCCAAATTGTATTGACAAATCCTTTACATGGTTTGTTGTTGCTTACTAAATCAATATACTCCTCTGTGTAAGACAATCCACCTGGCACCTGTCTTAATTGTTCTGATGCAGTAAACCCTCCCCATTCACTACATACCATGCAAGTTAAACCAGAATTATTACACCTACTATTTGACCCATGCCTGTTTATGGCCACATGGGTAAAGCCTGCAATGGAGCCTGCAATAGAGATGTTTCATTACAATACAATAAAAGCATATTATCTGGCTAGAAGAGTCTAATCTATCACAATAAGGGCCCATTATATCACAGATAACCCATCTGGATATAGAGGGAGACTATTCCCTCTAGACAACAGCGCCTGTCTCTCTCTACTCTCTGTTTGCTTTCAATGCTAATGAATACAGCGCTGAAGACACAGAGAAAAAAAGAGTTCAGCTATGAGGGCGTAACTTGAGCGATGCAGCTTTGATGGAAGCGCTGTCCATATAATTAAAACGCTGGCAAATGAAGAACAAGCAGTGGCTTCTGTTGGTCCTGCTCATTAACAACAGGCCGTTTGAGCCCGGCGCCAGCCATGCTATTGCCATTGTGTACTTGGAGGGGGAGGCACTGTGACTGGCAGCTGGGAACACCATGCCAACGGTTGGATGGCGTGACAAACCAAGCCAAGGATGAGCGCAGAGCCTGGCACCAACAGGGCCTTGGAGGGCACGTTGCCTTGTAGGCCCCTGGGGTTGGACCCGGTCAGGGATGTAACCTGAGTTACCCTTCGATGGTGAACCAGTGCTGTCCCCTCTGGCAGGAGCAAGTGTTTTCACTCTTGGTGCACTACTGCGGCTTTGTCAGCTCTTCTCCAAGAAAAGTTTTATTTTTGTTTTTGACAGTTAAAAGTCATGTGTTGACCAGCCCAGAAGGATTTATCAGCTATGCTCATAATGTTCATGACATGCAAAAATGAACATTTCTGCCATGTGTGTGTCTCAAAGTGTTGTAATACATTTATATCTTTTACTGGCTTTTTTTTCTTTTTCCGGGTGCTCAGGTTTTGCTGAAGAGCCATTAATTTTCAAAAAACTGAAAAAAGGCCAAAGTCAATATAAGTGCTCACACAAAACTTACAAGGTCAAAATTGTCCTGTGGTTCTTCCCCACTCCTCCCAAAAGTGTTTACTCACTCATCCCCTTCAGAATTTCATCTCTTCTTTGATTTTGTCTTTTCATTTTTTTCTTTCCTTTCATCTCTGTCTTCTTCTTGTGCAAGCTTTAAATCTTCTTAAACCATTTCCTCTTGATCAGAATTTAGCCCCGATCATCCCTCAGCATGTGATATTTACTTGGGGCTGAAAATAATGATGATTTTTATTATCAATTAATCTGCAAATTAGATTCTTGATTAATCCTTTTTGGGCTTAAAAATAGCAGGAAGTAGAGAAAATGCTCAGGGTGGTGCCTGTAAATTGCCTGTTTGTTTTTTTTCAGCGGTTGCAGAAGAATATTTAGACGAATTCAGCAAATGTGTAGATTTCAAAAGTGAGAGCAAAGCACATTTTCAAAGTTTTACTAAAAATTTTGTGATTATGAAAGCTTTTGTAGATTAACTTTTGAATTGATTGGTTCTGCATTGAGATAAGAGAAAAGACCATAGAAGAAAAGACACAAGACTTAGTTTCTTCAGGGAGCTTCAGTCTTACAACAAAACCCATAAACATGTTGTAAGACAACGAAGATGCCTCCTTAAACATCCACCAATGTGTGAGGGAAGCTAACACTACATGTAAAAAAAAAAAAAAACTCTTCATATAATTTCATTTAAACTATTTATAGTTTATTTTGAAGGATCAAGATAACAAATTACAAATCCTACTTTTCAGTTTCCATAATACAGTTGTCAAGATTATCCAACCAATATAAATATTCTCAATCTAATTAGGAAATAATATTATCAGTCTGCCAAGTCAAATGGACTCCATATTCAATCCATGTCTTTTTATTTAATTCTTCACTTTTTCTGTACAATGTAATCTCTCTATAAATCACAAATAATCAACTTTGGCTTCCAGCTCAGTCCTTCCTTATCTCTCATGTTATTGATGGTTTGCCTTGTCCTCTGTAGTCTCCCTGCCTTTGAAATCACAAGGAGTAACAGCAACAGCTAACAGAGATGCTATTATTTAGTCCAGATGAAATGTGGCATAAACTGTGAAGGATAGGGATCCCTTTGTGCCTGGTACATGGTGTCCAACTTGTGTGATGTCAGTCTATTTTTTGACTAATGCAGTTCTCAGTCTTTGTAAAACAGAGCACAATAATTGTTTTTTTTTTTTTTTTTGTTACTCTGATGAATGGAGTGGTTGTCAAGATAACGCATGTCTCTGGGGATTGTGCTCAGACATGCACACGCGCTGTCTCCATTGCTATATTAAGCATTTTAGTCATTATACTTCGTTAAAATTCAGTCTCTATTATAATGGCTGCATATGCCTGAATACGCTGCCCACTCAACAAGATGGTCACAGTTCCAGTTCATAGCAGTCGATGCACTGATGTGTTGTTTTAGTCAGCCTGGTCTTACTTCTTTGAAGAATTAAAAAGAACAGCAAATAAGTGCTGATAAAATGTTTTGCTGTTGGTAAAGAAGTCTGTTGAAGTGCTTTGGATTATTTAAGCAACTTGACCTGAGGGTTTCCTCGGTGAATCTTTACTGTCAGCAGCAGAGCGGTGTTATTACAGAAGAGCTCGGTGTAACACAGCTGTAAACCCACTGTTTGCACCATGGGCTTTTAAACAACTCTGCCTTCTGACATTAAAGTTGCTGGGCTCCATTCACATCCGCTCACAAATATCCCATCATATTTAAAAGGGGCCAATTAAGGGCCACATTGAGAATTCATGGCCCTTTCTCTCACTCTGCCTTGTGTGATTTATCTGTGACGACCATACTGCCGGGGCCTTTTCAGAAGGAGTGGCTCAAGTTTTTGTCTTAGAGGAGGCCCAAAGACAATGCATTTTAGGCCCATTTCTCCGGCAGGGCCTCCTCTTTCAGGGAGGAGAGAGAATCAGGGCTGGCCTAACATCTGTTTGTGTCCAGAGCCAGGCGGGACCGGAGCACAGCGTGCCTCGGCGGCCCCCTTCTCCTCTCCCTGGGGGTCTTTGTTCCCGATTTCATGCTATCAGAGTGGCAGCATGTTTTCCTGCGCAGAGCTGTCAGGGGCATAAAAGGCCCTGAGTGGGGTCACATCAAGAGGGATGGGCATGAAAAATTGGTAAAATGTATCACAAAGCCCACCCACTAGATGGTTGCCTAGCGCCCTGTGGTGGGGTTTCAAGACCCTCCTCCCCCCGTACCTTCCTCTTCCCCTTTTCCTTGGCTGAATTACACCTCTCTCTCTGTCACCCTGGTGGACAAGCACATCATTTAGATGAAATGGTGCAAACAAATTAAAGGGTGGTGCTCCAAATGAATCAATGTTCTTTGTGTGTGAGGAGGGTTTTGTGCCTCACCAGGGTCTTCCGCCCCCCCCCAGTGCACACTGGAAGGAAGATAACTGGTCACCTGCCTGTCTGAAAAAGCCATCAAATCCTTTGGTAGCTCAACTGTTGCTACAGAAAAAAAGAGTCTTTTTTTAATTGAACTAGCATACACAAATATTAATTAGTAAAATCAGTGTTTATGGTTGAATCTTGGTTTTATGGTTTCTAGCATGAGAAAGATTCTATTGCTTGTTTGTAGTTTGTCGGGTTGATAGTGCTAACCAGGCTTTATCGAATACCACAGTAATGAACTCAACAGGCTCTGCGTTCCTATTGGACGGTCACTAATCACCAATCACTGATTGGCTCTTCGATACTCTGTAATTGACTCAGCAACGACAAATTACCTCACCGTCTGTTTCCTGTAATTGATTCCCCACTAGAGCCACGGTGGGATGGGTGTAACAAATGAAAGTGCACTGTTTCAAGGTGCTTAGTAATTATCAATACTCAGCTATACTACATCACCAGCTCCCCTGTTGATCATGTTTAAATGTGCTGCAGTGATTGTTTCATGGTTGGATATGAATTTGTTTCCACATTAACAGGATAAATGCTCTTTTGAAGTCAGAGGTGATAAAGGAAAACATGAATGGCCACAGCGGTGCTGCTCTATTCCTTCAGATCACAAAGCCTCCTTTTGGAAACATAACAACTGCAGCTAACAACATTCAAATGAATGCCACATTAAGATGGCTATAGAGCAATTTAAGCATGCATGGCCTTATTGAGTAGTTAAAAGGAAGCCGGTATGTTAAACAGTCTTGCAGACATCTGCCGCAGTTGGTTTCAAAGTGCTGACTAAAAGTGGCAGGGGAGGTTTCTCAGATTTAATCTCTCATTAGGTTTTCTTTGTACAGGTGGCAGTAATGTGTCAAGAGCCCGGCCTGAGACAATGTCCTCCTCTTACTGGGACTAATACGCTGCAGGAGCACCCACCCTCTTTTTACTGCCACTACTTTACACAGAGACACAGTCACAATGAAGCATCTGGTGGCCTTTTCCTGTGTAGAAGGCTTTTCCGTGGCCATTGTGTCTCCCGGTGTGCATGTGTTAGAGAAAAAGCCAGAGGGATCAGAATGCCGGGCACATTTCTGTGGCTCAGTTTGTCTGGTGTAAGTTACTGTGTGTTTCTGTCCGTATGAGTCTTTACTTAAAACGTTTTAAGATCATTTTTATAATATTTGCTCCCAGCTCTTACTAAGAGTTTGGGTGGATGAGCAAGTGCATGCTTTTGTGTGTCTGTGTGTTTGTGTATGGGTGTGTGTGTGTGGGTGTGTGTGTGTGTGTGTGTGCAAACCCCCCAGTAGTGGGAGGTCACAGGGGTCAAAGTGATGAATTTTTATAGGCCTGTTCCCTGTGTTTCAGCCCTGTCCCTTTCTCTGCGCGCTGCACTGCCTCTCAAAGACAACCATACAGGGCAATTTGTCCTGCGGGGCCCTGCAGAATGGGCCAGCAGAGAAGTTAAATACCAGGGGGGAACACACACACACCACACTCACACTCACACAAAACATACACATACATTCAGTTTCTCTTTCTCTCTCTCTCACACACACACACCCCTCCGTCCTGTTGTCCTGAATGATTTGTGGCCTGTCCATTATCCATTCCGAGGGGACAAATGCTTTTGGCCAGTTTCTGAAGGTAAAGCCAGGATGGCAGCCCTCAATGCGTGCCATTGTTTTTAGAGAAGTTTCCCAGATGTTATAATGCACAAGATAAATAGGGCACATTATCACTACCTTGCACGCCCTCTTACCTCTCCAAGCTCGTTTTTAGGCAAGGGCGTGGCAGGTTAGGAGACCTCCTACGAAGCACAAACTGCCATCAAGCCTTAGTGTCAGCTCTCACACAGCTCAACGAGTTCATGGGAAGGGTTGAGTGTTTTTGTGTGTGTGTGTGTGTATGTGTGTAACTTGCTGTTCAGGATGACACAGGGCAGGTTTACTGGGGTCAGCTGTTGACCAGTGGGTCACACACAGGCTAACTTTGCGGCCGATATAATGTGTCCACTCTCACCTCTCCTCCATGTTGAATCCCTGTCCTGCTCAGTGTGTGTCGGTGATGAATCCTCCATGTTTGGAGGCATTAAATTAGCCAGCCACAGGGAGAGAGGAGTGGATAACTCTGGCTTGTGTCCAGTCAGATCAGGTGGGGAGGGTCACAGCTGATTTACTGGCCCTCCTATGTAATGGCTGGCAAAAAAAAGTAGGGGGCCGAATTTGTTGTTTCCTGCTTTGGATGCCCCTTTTTACTCAGCCTGGGGCAGATGTCGCAATCATGCACGAGGCATGGGCGTGATGAACGGTGGCAAACGGAAGAAAAGTGATCGGAGTGCTAAGCAATTCACACTGAACCTGCCAGCCCCGCTGGCACACCTTAGCTCAGCTGGCAGCTCCGCTTTGCGTGGCTTCGAGAAAATAATGGCGCATTCTGACAATGCCACTGCCCCTGCTGACACAAAGGGGAGCCCCTGTCCCTTGCCTCTAGTAATGAAGAATGAATAGTTAGCTCATTGTCCACTCACCCTCTGTCTCCTCTGCACACAGTCCTATACTCTCTCATACCTAATTGAGGTTTAATCACTGCACTCAGTGGATTATTATATTGGTGGAATGACAGTTTAGTGAATAGTATGAATCATTGTGTGGGACTGAGGGGAGGGAGGAATATGAACCCCAGAGGAATAGGATGAATTCTGCACAAGCTGTAACACTGTTATGTAACAAATGTGTGTTACTTGTTTAGCAGATATGATTGCAATTGTATTATAAATACAAGTTTCATTTACATCTAATAATAAGACCAATATTTCAACATTACTGTGTCTTCATCAGAGTCAATATGGACAAACACACAAAGCAAATACACAAATTGCCGACCAAGACCAGGTGGTTAAATATAAGGTTACGCAGAAGCAAATGTGAATTGTGGTTCAAAGGGCACTTTGCCTTGTCCAAGTGCACTTAACCATACACCGTCATCAAATATGCTGTACAATATACTTAAAAAAAATAGTGGCAAGTATACAAACAGACCTTCAAATCCAAGTAACAAGCATTGTCTCTGTATCCAAAGTCTGATATATCTTTTTCTTGTGTAACATAGAGCTCCATTGTTGTCCAAAAACTATTAGAAACACATCAATGAGCTACACTGTTGCACTGGGTGACATGTTTATTACCATGAACACACACAGTATAGTTTGAGTCAATCCCACATACACCGTAAATAATGAGTGTAACTGATGCGTATAAATCCAAGGCCAAAATTTGCTTTGCAGAAAATGAAACATTTATTACTGTTACAGTAAGGTTTGCCATAAACTGCCGAGCTATTTTAAGATATTTGGGGGACCTTTTTTAAATTTAAACTTATACGGGTATGACCTAATTTTAAAAGATTTACGTGAAGAGTAGAGGCCAGCGAGCCTGGGCTGAGTGTCACAGAGAGGAAAGACAATTGTTGACTGATGCAATAATGTTTTTCAATGGGATTTGGTGATGATAAAGAAAGTATAGATTAAATCAGCTGTTTCATGTAAAATTTCCCCCCTCGTTGTATATTAACCAGGAAATTAAGAATAAGATTCCAGTGGTTACAAGAATCAATAGAAAAGCTTTTTATTGTTTCTAAAAAATCGATTATTTTTTTTGTCATCAGCCTTTTTAATTTAATGTTGTTTGTGTGCAACTTTCATTAGTCTGTTGCTTTTCTAAATGTTGACATTCAAAACCCCCCCTGTGTGTTCGTGTGTGTGATATGCATTGTTAGGATTGCTACCGTCCTGTGTGTGGGTTTCTTAGTGTTTAAGTTGGGCACAGTGGATCGCCTCCATCTGTTGGCAGGACCAGAGACAGAAGGCTTGAATGTGTGTGTATGTCTTTGGTCTTTGAAGTGGGACAGATTGCTTTAACCTCTCTTCTAAGGAGAGCAGCTGGAATAGAGAGCTCCTTTAAACAGCCGCTTCCTCCTTCGACAGTCATGAGATTATCCTCCATTGATGCACAAAAGCAGCTCCTTCCTCAGCAACCTCTCATCCCAGCCCCCCGGCCTCTGGCCCTCCACAAACACTCAGTGTTGACCTATGACCCATAATGCAGGGATGTGATGCCAAGTCACTATGCTGGATCAGTTAAAGAGCAGAAAGGAGTGAAGACATCCTTACTGTCCCCTTCACCACAGCTGCTTTTCCTATTACCTGCTTTCCTCTCTTCCATGCTCAGACTAATCGTCATGTATTAAATAAAGGAGCCAATTGCAACCAAATGAATTATGTTAATATCATTTAGAGTGGTCAATGAGAGCATGTCTTTGTTTAATGTGATTAGAAGGAGGGAGCTTTGAAGGAATAGATCTGTTCAGCTGCTCTGCACAAGCACCTGGGCTCTGCCCGCAATAGGGAGGAGACATCATTGCGTTGATAATGTCTTAAGTGACAGCATGGGGTTCTCATTTTCTCCATCCTGGTGTTTGGTGGACTGATCTTATGACAGAGGCACTGGGATGAGCAAGGACTCAGGCTTGAAATGTGTGTGTGTGTGTGTGTGTGTGTGTGTGTGTGTGTTTGTGTGTGTGCTGGATGAAGGGGGGTGACAGAAGGAGAGCTTTGATCAATCGGGTGCAATCGGCCACCTCCAACTGGATTTACACACTGATTGGTCAGTCATTGAACTCATAAATAGATCAATCAATCAGCCACATGTCAGCACGGAACAGTATACATCAGTCCCACCCAGGACACCTAAGGCGTGACCGCACCAGTGCTGTTCTGCTGCACTCAAGTCAACTTTAGTTTGTTAAATTGAAAATCATTGAATTATGTGTCTGCAGCATCTTTTTCACTCTTGAAATAGGTCAAATATGCTGTCAGCACTAAGAATTATTATTTTCCTTGATGCTGAAATTGTTAAATTCACCCATGAATGCAGAATGTATTAAAAAAAATCAGCATTAGCGAGTTGTCTTATTTTTCTGTAACTGAACCCTCCTTGCAGTGGCACCCTTGGCACAGTTATAGGCTGCCATGAATACGAAACCTGTGGCTCAATTATCTTATGGAACATTATAATATCTCACTGCTCTTTGGGTAGAAACCTGCACGCATGGTCCACTATCTCTCTTAATGCATTTGCATGTACTAACTTAAGGGGAGTTTCCACTGCCAAATGTAACAGACATATTCATGTTTAGTTAAGCCTGTGTTTTAATCTAAGTCCTGTTTACTGGATTATCACAATCATTTGAACATGAATGGAGAGACTGCTCCTGTTCTTTAGATATCAGTGCTTATTATGCCAGTGAGCAGTGAGCTTCTAGCAGCAGAGGTAGCTGTGAAGTGTCCAGGGATTTCTGCTTGACTGACTTTTTGATTTTCGAAGCAGACGACAACAGAAGGTTCGTTTAGAAGGAATAAAGAAAACCTGTTTCTTGTAATAATCTGTAAACATTAAGGTGTAATTAAGAAAAAATATATTTTAGATTGGTGGTAGATTTTGTCGTTTACATATAAAGCCAATAACACATCGTGCTGCACGCAGCATTTACCATATGACCAGATTCGGCGCGGTTGGCTCTAATCCAGAGATGCTAGAAAAATGACTTTTTGTAGCTGCCTTTGCTAGCTGTGGCTACAATGACTTTTTGACAGGGAAAGTATCTCTTGCCCTTCTCACTAGCTCCTTCTTTGGCCTATTCATTGCACAAAGCTGCTTAAGCGCACTTAAGCGCATTAGCATTTGGCTGCCAGGGGACCATATTGACCCTGCATTTGGATGGCCTAAATGAGTGTAAGATGGAGCGATTTGTTAGGGCTTTAGAAAGTTGTTGGGGTGGTGGTGGTGGGGCATGAAGGAATGGGATTGGGGGAGCGGTGGGGGGAGGTTGCAGAGAGTTGTTCCACTTTCTCTCAAGGCATGGTGTTTGTTCTAATCTGGTGTGCCGTTTCTTCATGGCCAAAGCAGGACTGATTTGTGACATTTCAGTCTAAAGGGCCTTTTTCTGCTCGCTATATTGGCTTGACCCGATTATCTAATCTGTGCTTTGAATTTTAATCAGGTCACCCAGTCACCGCTGTGTGGTATGGGAACCACTGGCTGAGGGATTACCTCATTCAACTGTCTTCAAACACAGATGGTCGAATGTTTAACTAATTGTTAAAAGAGTCCACAAAGGGGAATTTAACCATACACACAGTCCATGGGGTCAGTACATAGACCCAGATAAAGAGAAGAGACAGTGAGGTGATAGTTTGTGTGACAGTCCTTTAAAAATCATTCAAATGCAGCACAGTGTATAGCATGCTTTTATGTACAATGACTAATGTTATAGTTTTCTCTCAGTGTTATTAGCTGTTGTACAAAGTGTGTGTGAAATGTTGTGGTGACTAGCCTCTATATTCTTACGTCATGGACTTTTGAGTACCAGGTGAAATGGATAATTTCGTAAACATTTTCCGTTTTTCCGTCACTTACTGTAGCACGTAATTCCTCGCTCGTTCTCTTTTTTTCTCTTTCGCTTCCAGACTCTCTGCTCCACTGCCACCATGCAGACCGTCAGAGCTGCTGACACCAATGAGGTCGACAAGCTAATATTCCGAGAAAGTGACAATGACCGAAAGGTAAGTTATACCGCATTAATTCTGCCTGCCACAATACTGACTTGTCATGACCTCATTAAAACAAACAGAGATTTATAACTAAATATGAATCATATTGTTATCCGAGGAGCCTTTTGTCAAATATCAATAAAAATGAAATTGATTTAAAGCCTAGTCATACCATAAAGTGGCCTAATGAAACTCACCTGTGCAAAACAAGTAGTGTCACAGGCTTGGTGACGCATGGCTGTCCGGTGAACTACAGCAGTTGACGAAGGCATTAACAGGCGGAGAACAGGCTCGCACTAGTCTGTCATAATAACTCTTTCTGTTTTCTTTGTACTGTCGTTTTCTCATCCTTTATTTCGTAAGAATTATTATAAAGAGCAATAAATCTCATGATCTAGTAAGTTTATTGTGTGTTGACAAGCTTGTTTGTTTAGTCACTAATGCCTAGGCCACACCGTCTGCCTCTAACTGTACACGACCTCGACCTCGTCGAACTGCTGCAGCTCGCACATGTGTGACATCCACTCAGACTGCTGTACTGCAGCCCTGTTTACTCTTGTTATTGAAATACGATTCTTTCCATACACTTCAGTTATATTTCAATAGAAATGGGTTAAGAAGCATCTTCTTAGTTGTAAAAGATATACATTCATTTTCCATGTCTGATAGATAAGAAGGTAGACAGACAGACAGAAAGACATACAGATATACATTGAAGCTGTAACAAAAGGTGTAAAGTTGCTGGTATGATATCAATATTCCTGTGATCAGATCAGTGTTCTGTATATTTGTTGGAATGAAAATAGTCAACATGCTGAATTGGATGCAGAAGTAACTGAGCAGCATGGCCACTGTAAGCTGTTAACATGGAAGTCAAATGAAAAGCATAAATGTTAGCAGTACACACATGCTTCTCAGGTATGCAGTGTGGCCTGGGTAGAAGTAGGAAAAAAGCTCAAGCTTCAAGACAGATATTTTCATTGACTGTGTCATTCATGTCATACCTTTTATTTTGAACCATTCGTTCTCAAGCAGATCAGAAGAAACGTGAACAATCCTAATTATCCACAACAGCTCCTTCTATTTTAAACCCCACTGGTCTCTATGTGCAGATCCATTGACCATTCTGTTCCATTGAGCTCAATATGGCTGCAAAATTCCTGCCTTTTTAAATGCCGCTGTGACCAGGCTTTAATAAGGAAATAATGAGGCATTTCTATTGCATAATGAAAGGGAAAACTGCACTTCTGGACTTGTAGTTAAACCTTCAAACACTAATTATTTCTTACTTCTATATTTTTTCATATACCTTAACCTGAGGTGTTACAGGCTGTGTGAACATGCAATGTAAAGTGCGTGATGCCTCTGTGAGACATGTGAAATTAACGGTGCTGTCTGCCTCTGCAGCACTCTGCTGTTCATTAGTGCTCTAATTACAAAGTGGAGCTGACATTAGTATTGGTATTAATCAAAGCACTGTTTGTCTCTCGCTTCTGATTTAGGTTGTTCTTCAACTTGAAAAGAAGCTTTTTAATTATGTCAACCAGGACGTTTTCCGGGAAAACAATGGGACCTCAGTAAGTCACCCCTTTGCCTTCTAACCCTTTGTATATTTATCTGCTCTCTTATTTCTCCAGTTACGCTTATTTATCACAAACTGATATTTTTTTTTCTATCTACTCTCATGACTTCGTTTTCCACTGTGGAGTAAAAAAATTGCCAATTAGCGACATTTCAAATGAATCTCTGTAAACAACATAGACAAGAGACCGACAGTCAAAAGATTGGATGCAGCTGCAAAATTTGATTTGAGGGCTCTTCATATTTAAAAGTAAGTATGGTAGGGTAGTGTTATATTAAATAAGATCATGTAACACAAGTCGTTGCTGAACTGATTCATGCAGATGCTTTAGTTAATGCATTCACATTAGTTCAGCCTAACACACACTCTCTTTGTCTCTTGGAGGGGGGGGCAAATGTCTTTTGGATAACTTTTAAATGAGACCGAGTGGAGAAGAGATGACTGTTAAGTATCTGCAGAAGAAAAACATCAACTACTCTCTCCCACTTTTATGTGGCTGCATATTACACTAAGTGACTTAAAGTTGGCCTTGTTAAAAAACCCAATAAAGGATGCACCCACACCCACACACAGCAGAATGGACTGGAGCAACCTGTGCAGTCTGACAAAAAAAAGTTTATTTGGCCACATAAGGAAACCATCTTTTACGTTCTCATAGTTCGTTGTATTTTATGAGCTGAAATTCATTATAGATTGACATGAGCCCTATCACTGAGTCATAATTTCATCCGACATGGTCTAAGATGAATCAGTTTACTGTAAATTAAGGTACATTATAGTGCACTGTCTGTGTTTATAGGTTGTATGACTGTACTTGTGTTTACATGCCCTAGAATGAGACTGGGTCACTAGGTATTTTTAAACATTTATTGACAAAGGGGAGAGGTTTTTCGACAACACAGATGGTGTTAAGTTTCAGTAGTAGAAAAGTGTATAGGAAAGTCCCTCAGTTACATTTCAGTGATTGTCTTAATCTTTTGGCATACACATATTTATCAGTAGCTCCTGTTTTTTTCAGTGTGACAAACCCTTCTTGTCTAGCGCCTAAGCAAATAATTCTTTTGTAATTTATCAGGGTAAATTTACTGGGCATAACTGCTCTTTTTCATCAGTACTTTGGTCTCATTTGTGTACAGAGTGCAGCTCGTGAGGTTATAAACTCTTTTCACACAGCATGAAGACAGAATGGGGTGGCAGAGTTGTGGTTTCACCTCTGAGATGGCAGCTGAAGTGCTAAGAGAGCCAGTTCTCTGTCTGTGTAAAAAGAGCACAGGACAGGGTTTTAATCTTTTGCGTGATGTTATGTCTGTGACCAGACCAACTGATAATTAAAAAAGCAGCTACCAGCAGTTAGAGGAAAAAAAGAGCAGGAAATGATAACGCCGGGGAACTGAGGAGACAGTGAGGTCTTATGGCTCATTATCCTCCAAGCAGAAAATGACATCAACAGCCGTAAAACAGTGTTGGTAAATGATTGTTATCATCATGTTATTGTTATTGTTTAGATAACACTGTCTGACGTATATGTACAAACCTCACACTAGATGCCGACACCCTCGTGTCAGACATCACGCCCGTCATGCCTCTCTTGCTATCAGAATGCCCACATGCTATTTTAAATCACACTCTGCTGCAGCATTATGCTGACACTGTTTAGTTCAATGTTAAGACAAGGCTTTAAGCACTTGGCGTTGCCACTGCTGACCCCTGTGTTAAAAAGCCTATAAAATATGTAAATGTAGTTAAACTTCAAGTCAATACTTTTCTCCTAAAAGGTGTTTTTCTGTTCTGTATCTGCCTCCTCTTGCACTGCACTGTGGTTGCACAGTCCTCGCCAAAATTACAGCATGACTTAGCCTGCAAATTTCACGTTCTGAAGAGGAGTTTAGATTTATGGGTTTAGTTATTCTTGATGATACAGTTTCAAGTCTCTGAGAACAGATGCCTGTTATTTACAAATTGAAAATCTGGCTTCTTTTTTATGGAGAACACATCTAAAGATAAATCCAAGATAAAGATATAAAGATAAATCCAAAAATAATAATCTTGTGTGACTTTATGCTCAGTTTTGTAGATGAAAAGCATGTAAACAGGCCCTTTGTGAATATTGTTGTTCTCTAAAAAGGCAGAAATGACATCATTTAGCTATTAAACCAAACATGGATTTGATGTCTGCTGATGGTGACCTGACACGTTGTCGTCTGGACATGAGAGAATCACTCAATCTGATCAGCAGAAATGTGTAGAAACTGTGTAACAGTAGCAATGTGAGGCTCAGGCTCCCCCTGAGTCCTCCTCCCTCTCATCCTCCTCCCAGAGTCAGACAAGATGGATGACATAATGGGGGCATCAGAGATAATCTGATGGTCATGGTCTAGTTAAACACACCATGTTATGATCCTTATAAAACAAACTACCTTTCCAAAAGGATAAATGTCCCTCCTCACACTCCTCCACTGGAGAAGGGGAAAAAAAATCCATTGCATCCTTCATCAACTGCAAGACTTGTACCAGCTTGACAGAAATTTAATTCGAGGGAGCTCTTGAAAATAATTATTGTATTTTGAGAGGAGTAATCATTGGCCGGGACATGATTGAATGTGTCCATGCCTATTGACTTTTGCTATGATTAATAGGTTTGTTTAGTCGATATTCCCATCGAAATTGTATAATTAATTATCCCCGGCGCTGTCACGGCGGGACGATGGAGAACCCTGATGAGTATTTGGGAAGATTAAATTTTCCGGGTGCTCGTGGCGTCAAGGGGCACCGTGGGGCCTTCCTCTGGCAGAGAGATGGGAGGAGCATAGTGTGTGTGTGCGTGCTTGTGTGTGTGTGTGTGTGAGCGCATGCGTATTGTGCATGTTTGTGCTGTGCATCTGTAGATCAGGACAGTTTCTTCCGTTCCTGGAGCACAGACCCACGGGGCCGTCCCCCTCCTCCATCGCCATTGATTTTGTTTCAGTATCTCTTTATTGTAACTTTATCAGTGTGGTGTCGGCAGATGGGGGACCAGGAGAGGAGGGTGTGTTTGTGTACTAGCTGTAGTAATTGATGAACCTTTCTGTCTGGCATGCCTCTTCTTGTCATGCTGGCAACGTAAGCCTCAACATTACTCAAGAGACATTTTAAACATGAAAGGACATTTAAAAAAAATAAAGAACAAATGCCGTTCTGGCCTAAAGTTTTTTCCTGTCAAAGCCCTTAAGTGGTAATACAGAAGCCAAGCTAGATGAAATCTGACCTTAGAGGATTGATGCTGTATTGAGTCTCTGGTTGCCTCTTTGTTTAGCTTACCTCTGTTTGAATGGCTCACGAAAGTGTTGACTGCTTACACAGCCCTATTAAAATAGATGGCGTACATGTACTGGAGGTCTTATTTACTATTAAATGGCTATTTTCCTCCTGAGTTTTTCCACACTCATTACCTCATTCTTCTAGAAATGTGTCTGAGTGCTGCAATGGTTAAATCTATTGTAGAACTCAGTTTCCCAGAGACATTTCATCATATTATCATATTGTCATCATATTAAATATCAGTCTTTATCAGATTTGCTTCCTCTCTACATATTTAATTAACAATAAGAATTCAGGAGTGCAGTGTACTGTAGTAAAGTGATTTGTTCAAGTTGCCCCCTTCCAGCACCAATCGACCATCCCGCTGTCAGTGACAGTTTATCGCTTTTCCACACAAAATAATGAAGATCTCATAAAAAGAAGGAAAAATATGGCCCCTGTAATGAAAGCCAAGTGTGCAGTGTAAAAATCAAATTAAATGACCTCTCACCCCAACATTTATTGATGGATTTTAATGGCAGCAGGTGTTGTCACAGGGGATATTTGACAACACGTAAATCAAAGCACAATTACAGGTGTGAGGGACAGTGAGAGGGACAGTTGGGGCCAAAGACCTAATATTCCCCCCTCTTTTTTTTTTTTAGCCAGCTAAACTTCCTGCGTCTTAACTATCACCACCACTCTGATTTAAGAGGGTGCTGATCATTCGAGCAGAGTCAGAAATTTGAGCCCATGACAGGGTAGTTTTTACCCAGACACTTCCTCATCTTTTCCCCGCTGATTTTACAGCAGCTGCATCACCTCCTCTACAACTCCCAAGGTCACTTCAAGTTGACAAACTACTCTTGGCCTTATAATGTCACAGGGCCGTGAACCAATATAAGCAGTTTTTTTTAACCACTGACCAAGCAGATCCACAGAGCATCATGCTTAATTGATCTGGGATGAAATGTAGTGTGAAATTCGTAACTGTGGGGTTTTTTCGTTCACCTGAATGAATTAGTCACATTCACTTAAGTCACACCATAGAAACACACAGCCATATGTTGTTCATCCTGCTGTTTAAAATGTGTTAGGTACTGGTTATCTGAGGAGTTATGCTTTCAGTGAGCGACCACATCTGTGAACATGATGCACATGTGTACAAAGGGTCCAGTTTGTCAGTTATTGATATAAGCACTCTCCACTGACTTTAAAATGTGTTGTTAAATATATTGGTATACACAGAATACTGAAATCGTCTTTTTTTTGGTCTCCGGATACTCTGGACAGCTTATGTCTAGCCATACATACATGATGTAAACATGTGGGTACAAGCCTGCCATTATTCCTGTCTGCATTCTCCCCATCTTTCACTACTTGCACATTATTGTTTTATAATTAGGTATTTAAGCATTTTTCAGTATAGCAGAAAAAGAAAGGCTTACACTGTACTTTGTGCAGATGTGGATTGCTGTGAGAGATGAGCTCCTTCAATATCAGTATCTGTTTTGTATTAATACTTATAAATGCTAAGAAATTTTAGTACAGAAATATTAAAGTCACAAGGTAATTTAAAAGCAGTGTCATCATTTTATAGGTGTCTATTTACACGGTAACACTTCTTCAAAAAATTATTTAATTCAAATTCCACCGTGTGGAGAGAAGTTACTGTATCAGAGTGCAGGCTAAAAAAAAGAAAAGAGTGCAGGCTAACATGTGTGACTCTCTACTTGCACTGGATGTGGGGGAGTTTGCACTCCAGCAACAACAACCAAACTCATCATTTGAGATAGCCCTATGTTTGCTGAAGTGATTGTTGTTGTTGTTGTTCTTTATCCTGAAAGCCCTTTCACTTGTAAATTTTAAAGTTTAATGCTGTTTGAAAATATGAGCATAAATCAAACTTCTCTCTTGTCTATATATAAAAGCTTAATCAGCCAAAAAGGGTAAAGTTAGAATGAAACAAAATTCTGATCTGTCATTTTTCCTTGTCATCCTTGTATAACTGGGACTAACAAGCTCTTTAATAGCCTTTTCCTTTATTTTAAGGTATAACATTGTGTATGCAACCACCAAGAGTTAGCTTAGATGTCTAGCTAGCTATTTCAAATAAATTCTACTGGCAAAGGTTTCTCCTGCCAGAGAGTCATTGTTAATCTGCTAAGATTTAAAAGCCTGATTTTGACAACCTCTATCTGAAACAGAAATCCCTTAATTTTAAAATTGAAATGGTTTAATCAGTGTGAACTTCTTATGTGTCGTGTAAAAATGGAAAGCATGAATTTGCATGGCAGTTGTAACTAAGAGGGGCTGGGTTTTGTCAAACTATCAGTTACCGGAATTTTTTACTTTATTTACATATTTTTAATTACACAGTAAATTACAAGATTTCTAAAAAATCTCAAAAATCAAGTATTTGTCAGGCTTTAAAACACACACACACACACACACACACACACAAACAGTGGAGGAAGGTATCAGTGTGTGGATGGTGAGATGGGGTGTACACTGGAGCGTGGGGTTGCATCCTCTGCTCAGCCATCCCTCATCCACAGTGTGTGAGTCTCTCCTGTGACCCCAGCACTGTGAGTTTGATGAATGCAGCACATCTGCCCTCCTGAACCACTGAGACTCCGTCTGGGAGGCCCCTCCGCCTGAAAGTAATGGCCGCTGTTCTACACCACTGACACATAATCACACATACACTCAAACACTCAGGGCGTCATTGTGAGAGCACATACTGGACTTTGGCTTATTTATACATGTGTACTCAACAGTGCGGTGAAGACAAACAATGCATACGTAGTCAGACATGGACAACATTAATATGTCAGTGTAGATAAAAGACTGTAGTTACCTTCCGTGATATAATAATATTCATATGACATTCACCCTCCTATTTTATGTCTCTCCTTTATGAGGACGTCCTTCCAAATATTACCCATGTGTGCTGCGCCATTTCAGTTGGTATTTCATCATGTAGCCATCAACATATTGCTGCATGTAATACACCAATGTAATGTCATTAACGTCAAGCTGCCTATACAACCGCTGTCAAACTCACACAGTCTAGGATGAGGTCTTCACCAGGCCATAATTGTAGCCTGGTGTTTGAAACATGTACAATAGCCCAATTTACCACTAAACAAACATGACTCGTCTTCATCTCCATGTCTTCCTGTCTGAAAGAAGAGGGTGGGGCTAGCACAAGGTCCTCCGGGGGTTGCCGGGAAACGTCGCTGTCAGTCTCTCAGGGAGGCAGTCATGCAGGTGCCCAAGCTACCTGTTCATCTCCCAGATAATTAATGTGTACAAGAAGCCGCTAATTGCACTTTTCACTAATGATTTATGGGTTTTGTGAAAGGGGGGAAATTGGGGGATGTGTGTGTGTACACTCAAGTGAGTGAGTACAGCTGGGTGAGGAGACATGATTGATGAAGAGTGTGTGGATTCACTGTCAGAGTGAAAAGATAGACCCCCGATAGGACAGGGCTCGTGACAAACACACACACAACCGGTCAAATGCTGTCAATTTTTTTGCCACTGTAGGGGACATTGGAAATAGGTAAATAAACCAAAAGACAAGTCCTACTGTATTTTTTCTTTACTTTTATTTGACTTACTCTTGTCTGCCACTCAACGAAGGTGAAGCCTGATGATTGTGCTGAGTCAAGTTTAATAGCAGAAGTTGCAGAACTCAGATTTTACTTTTTATGTGAGAATAAGAGGAGATGACAAGTGGAGGATTTGTGGTCAAAGTGTAAAGCAAAAGCCCCCCTTTGGTGGAATTCAAATTCAATCCTCATATGAAACCTGATAGCATTCGTGAGTGAGCAGAAACTGGTTAACTGGACTTGGAGCTTGCAGCCTGTCGTCTGCAGCTCTGTATCAAACAGCTTACTGTGACTGCTCCTTGTTTCATTGCTCCCTGCTATATTTCAAATCAATCCTCTGTCAAAAATGTCAAAAATGGCTGTTGCCTTGTTTTGTAGACACACTTCCGTTGATAAAACTCACTGACACCTTGAATTTCCTGGAACAAAAGACTGTGACTTGATAATAAAAGTCAACTTGTGTTCAGCTAGTGAAATGCTTAAAATGTGAAACTGCAGCAAATGTTTCACTTGTAACAACAATGACTTAATGTGTTGCTCAACTAATACTGAGTATCATTAACCATTATCTTTTCTGGTAAAATACCCAGTAACAGTAACAGTAACAG
>JAQNCA010000003.1:4448948-4489080 GCA_029783725.1 Acanthurus tractus
TAATACATCCCTTTTTTTAAATAAGCATGCAGGAAAAAGGTGACACTAAGGTGCAATATGGTAATGTGGAAACTAAATTTCAGCAAATCTCTGCTTTTGTTGCTCATATTTTGACAGTCCTGGTTGAATCTGTCTCAACATTTCCCCGTGCTTCATTAAAGTGTTATATTAGAAGTGGAGCACTCCTTTAATTGGTATGTAGAAGGTCTGGAAGAGGCCCATGATTAAAACACTGTGTGGTGAGTTCATGTTGTCAAAAACCCACTAGAGGATGTCAAGGTTATAGTGTCTGCATGGTATCTGCCAGATGTTGAGTCACAAAAGCTGCAGATATACTGAAAATTAGTTGACATATGTTTGTTCTTCAGGAAAACAGCTGAAAAATCTTCCATATTTTTGACATTTTTTTCTTTTGCTACGGATCATAAGCTAATTCATGTTATCTGTCGTTTGATGTTTTGTCTTCAGAAACTCTGTCCAGCACATAGTCTGTTGCCAGTGTGACCTTATCTTATCTGAACAACCAGAACAAAGTGGGCCATGTTGTGTAATTCAGAGGAAGGAAGTGAAGAACATCACGTCTGCCGGGTCCCCATGTGGTCGCAGTGGGATGAAGGGGGAGGAGGGTTGTGTTTTTGAGGTGACACATGGTTTCGCTCAGCGCAGACAGATCAACATCTCTCTGGCCTTCTCAAGTCTCCAGGCAAACAGCTGAGACTGGACTCGTTTCTGGAGCTTCGTCTTCGCCTGCCTTGCCCTTCCCTGCTGCCCTCTTGATGTGATTTGCATTTGATCGCAAATTTGGAGCACACCTCATTAAGGGAATGCTGAAATTTGTGACCTTCATATTACAACACCTCAGCTGTGACCCAGGTGCTTTTTGAGGAGTGTTCATAAACTAACACTTGGGAATATTTACGAATCTGAAAAAAACCCAATGCAGGGAATACAGACAATGAAACTGAAGAAATGCAGGCAGAGTCAAACGCAAGAGGATAAACAGGGACAGGAGAAACAAATCAAGCAATCACAAAGGCAAGAGAGGGACAAAGACAGAAAATGAAAACAAAATATGACACACAGAGAGAAATATTACAAAATAAACATTAAAAACACCAAACTTAAACCTCAAGCCATGATAGGGCTCGATAAGTTCATCACAAAGGATATTAATATTAATAATTACATAAATGCATGAGATCATTTTTCCTAAACATAACTAAAGCAATATGATTTTGTGGTAGTGTAGTATAGAATACAAGAAATTGCTCACACTGATCAGAATATGACCAGTGTGAGAACTTGAATGCCTCTGAATGAAACACACACAAACACAAAACAAATAAAAAACAAAAGAAACAAAAAAACATAAGAAAAAAATCTTTAGTGTCTCACTTGTAGCTGGACAAAATCTCCCAGCTCATCTCTGTCAGCCTCAAAACCTAGAAATGCCAGTCTGAGCACAAAGCACACCATATGCTTCCACCGGGAGCAGACATCCGCGGATTTTTTTTCTTTTACTTGTGCATGAGCATGAACAAACACATACACAGATACACACACACAAACACGCACACAGCAGGGGCAGGGTGGGACGATGTGGGGGGTAAATCTTTCTTAGAAGTGTCTGTGGCTTGAGACTTCCAGTCTGAATTTCCAGCGGCGCTGAAGGACCCAACAGACAGCCAGCTGCTCCATCACACTCTTCACCTTAGGCCACACTCATTTAGCAACACTGAGAAACTCCACACAGCCACACAGGGAGCTAAGATCCCTCTAATCAGTGTTTTCACCTTTACTGCCTGCCTCTGACCTAAGTCATTATTTGCAAACGAGAGCTGAGATATTAGTGAAAGCTTTCGTTTAGTCTTCACTTAACTCTCATTTCTGCTCTTGGCTGAAAACGGCACCTAAACATTACTAATGAATGAGATAAAGAAAAAAAGAGGTCATCCAGTCTGCACAGATATTGCACACAAAGCCTATAGATGAGAGCAGCACATCCTGGTACTTTGTTCATGTACCTGCCTGCTTTTGTGTGAAAGCACCTACTTTAATTGGACTGGAGGTTTTTACAAATTTACTATCAAGAAATGAGATAACAGTTTTGATTCTTTAGCTGAAATATAACATTTTTTTCTTGTATAGAAAAAAATAAGGTTATGTGGTTGATGAATAACAATTCATTCGGACTCCATCAAAGTGGAGATATACAAGTGCATTTATCTTACTGAATCTTCAAGTGACTCTGACATCCATCGGTCTTTTGTTCGTTGTGACACTTACTGTGCTGTTTTTTAATCTGTCCAATGTGATGTTACTTAAACTAATTACAGTGTTGTGGTGGGAAGAACTGCTGTCTCTATTCTGGTAGTGGTTTGTGTTAATTACTTCCAATGAGGAGCTGAGAGAGGTAGAAACAGGTCAGTTATTTTAGCCTCACTTACTGCATTACTTTATGCTGTTCACAAGGTTCTCTATTAGAGGTAAGGACAGTAGTTCATATGTGTTGCTGACATTAACATATATATTAGGTAGCCTTTCATAAGAGAAAAGACTGTTAACCAAACTCCATTGGAAAAGCAGGGGTTTTTTGGTGGGGCTATATTTTTCATATCTGATACCTTGGTATCAGCATCAATAAAACTCATGTGTGATTTCCTTTGATCTACAGTCAAAATCAATGCGTCATTTCCTCAGTAACATCACTAACCAATCTGTGATGAAGTGTTTGTCACAGACATTTCACTGGCCAGGTTTTACGGTCCACCATTTTTATCCTCTCTGCAGATGGTCTCATGCTTCAGATTTATTCCCTTGATGTCCTTCAGTCTTTGGGGGAAATAAAGAAAAACTGTAACAATGTTTCTGACACACAACAGCATGTAGCCGATACTGTACCTGCTTTACACAAAAGGAGGATAACAAGAAGTGAGACATGAGTAACTTTTCCCTCATAATAGGAAGTGATCCGACATTTACAGACATGCCCCTGGAGAGTAGTCTGGAAAGGTCAAGCCACTGTAACACCAGTGGAGGCCCGCTTGCGTGAGTGTCACATTACACCAAATGAACAGCATAATGCCGTGCTCTCTGATTCAGCACAGTGCTAAAAGGTTAAAAGAAATGAACAGTTTAACACCAAAGTCATTTATCTGTGCAATCGCAAAGGTTGCTGCAGCTTCATGGGACTGTTGTGTATCATTAGCATGTGCAGGGGACGTCTTGCATTGTGTACAATTACAAAAGAGCAATTAGCATTTATATAGGCTCCAAGTGTGGCAGGAGAACCCGATTAAGATACCTACAGGAGGGGTAAAGGCTGAGGCCTGACTACCGCTGTATGTGTGACTTAATGTGAGCGCTCACTTACGTCCCACTCCGCTTTAATGCCACTTTGCAGACCAGCTGAGACATGTTACTGAACATGACATCTAATCGTTTAGAATGAAAACTAGACAAAGGAAATAATTTGAACTTTCACAGCTTTTCCTTTATTATTCATGATGATATGTAGCTGATGAGGTCGTCATTCACACGCCGCTGTGCAACAGTGATACAGTCAGGTTGTTCCCAGCTGCAAACAGCCGTTCGAGCTCTTCGTCGGCTTGACCAATACACTAATGGGGGGGATAAATGCCAGTCCATTTCCCTTACCTGCGTCTTCCTGGGAAGGTGCTGACAATTATCATTCGTCTCCTGATGGGGGGTTGTCTGGGCCTCTCATGTAGCAGATAAGAGAGTAGGCAAATAAACTGAGAGTGTGAAACGTGTAATGCCATGCGGCAGACTGGCATATGAAGAAAGGAGTGTCATCAAAACAAGTCACCAAAATCTTATTCAACCCCCCTCTCCCGGGCCAGACCAGACGCACACATGGTCAAGGCCATGGCTGTTTGATGTCTAAAAGGAAATTAGCTGAGACTGAAGGTGCAGAAATGATATTGACACTCTGTCATAGGTCATCTCTGCTTCACATACCTGTGGCCTGCAAAGTCAATAGTTGTTCATTCAAAGGGAGAGAAATCAGAGTGTGGAGTACAAAGCAAATTTGATTTGAACGACTCTCCTTGGTTGATCTGCAGGGGCTGAGTCAAGTTAAAGTTCCCTGGAAGTCTGTCCGAACTTTCAGACTTGGGGCAAATAATGAGTTGTTGTTATAATATCAGAGAAATCGGTTTGTTTTCTAAATTTTCAGATCAGTTGCAGCCAGTCTGTATATGTGTGTCAACCAGAAGGACAACTCGTACCTCATGAGCTCAACTGGAGTTTAAACTACACTCGTATCCTGTGTCATTTCTCTCAACTCTTCACTCCGTAGCACACATGAAATATAAAGCAGAGCCGTAACCAGATTTATGGAATACTGGGTTCATGAGACCCTGAGTGCCCCTTCAAGTATTTTAAAATTAAAGATATTTTATATTGCATTAGTAAAGTCAGCTATTTCATAATCCTCATCATCACCACATTCTTTCTTCAAAATCCTTATGGAAGACAAGAACTTCAATGCCTTTCCACATCCAAAAATCTCCATCTACATGCTGTGACCATGTGGCACATTCATGATGATGTGAAATAATAATAACATTTTTGTCATTTTATTAAGCATTACTGGGACCACTTTCCCTTCCAAACCAATAGATGCATTAAATGCACACAGCACAAG
Source organism: Acanthurus tractus (assembly GCA_029783725.1). NCBI lineage: Eukaryota > Metazoa > Chordata > Actinopteri > Acanthuriformes > Acanthuridae > Acanthurus > Acanthurus tractus. The sequence continues at coordinate 4,453,618 of JAQNCA010000003.1, forward strand.
ACAACTAATGCTACTTCTGTTGACAACAAAAACAAGAGGAGAGCCCTCTGTTTGTTTGCTGCCACTAATCATGGCAGACTGTTTTGATCAGATGATGATGATGATTACTTATGTACAAACAAGATCCACAGGTGACAAAAAGGACATTAGCCTGTCAGTCTGATTCTGCCTGCTAGCCTTTTGAAGGCTTATTCAACAAGTGGGTCAGGTAAGACCCGAATCCAGCAGAGGGGCATAGCATTTACACTTAAAATGTCTGCTCTCACTGGGATGCTGACTGATGGGATGACTGTATCCCTCTTTTGTTCCCTGTTGTGCTTGTAAATCCAGAAAGGCCTCACATGAAAAATGATTAAAGCAGACATGCATCTTGCTGAGTCTTCTCTGCAGTGTCTTTGGGTCTATTTTGAGAGCAAGTATCCACAGTTTCAGCATGTCTTGAATTTGATTGGTAATGTGTGGAACTTCACATTCAACCAGTCCCTCTGCCCCTCCCCTCTGATTATTGCTGCAACCTTTTACAACACACATAATAAGAGGCATGATTCATATAATGTTCATTATTTCCAGAAACAATTTCAGTAGTAGCCTCTCCTAACCAAGCCACTGTTACCCTGGCACTGGGTTACTGTGCCCAAAAAAAGGGTTTTCCTTGGTACTTGCCCCCACAATACCAATGTCTCTATAGCAACACAACATGTAGATGGAGTGTGTTGGAGATTTTTGGAAGTGTTTTAGGAGCTTTAGAGGATAGTGAAGTTGTCTCTCTATTACTTTCATACAGTTAACAAAACTGCCAGTGCAGGCAGCTATCTGGCAATCTACTTGACGCACAGAGAAAGGACTGGCAGCTGCGTTTTGTTCTTTATGGTGATTATGCATAAATAGGCTAAATTTCTAAAAAAGTGAAGTCTTCTTTTGATTTGTACAAAATGTCATGATTTATCATTAGAGTTGTTTTGAGTTTTGTTATTTCCTGTTTTATTTTGGTAAACCCCATGTCTTGTGTCTTTTGTCTGTCCTGTCCAGTGTCCCTCCTCTTGCGATCGCCTGCCCTGTCCTGACGTGTTTCACCTGTGTTGATTTCCACACTTGTGTCTCATTGCTCCAAGTGCGTATATAGTCTTTGTTTCAGATTGTCTGTTGTTCATCCCTGGTCCTGTTGTCGTCCCCTAGCTCTTTTGTCTCTTTGGCTCTGTCCCTGGTTCTGCGTCTTAATTATGCCTGTCTCCCAATTGGTTATTTTGTTTTAGGTTTTTGTCATTTTGTCATTTTTTTTTGTTTGTTTGACAATCAGCTTTTTGAATAAAGATCCACTTTGACACAAAAACTGGTGTACAAGTAGTCCAGCATAAGATAGCAACAAAAACGACATAAATTTTATTTCCACATTTCTTTTGAGTGACTTTGAGTTAAAACAAGACAAACGAGGTCAAATGGATTCACTAGTGAACTAGTAGGTGGTTTTTGTTGCCTTTTTGACAGAGTGAGGAAAACTGTCTCCCCCCTTCTTAATTCTAATCTTAAGCTCACCTAACAGACTTCTAGGTGTCTTTATATTTACTGTACATACGTCACAGTGATAATGATTCTTCATTTTACTTTTGGCAAGAAAACCCATTTACTTAAATGTGTTTAAATAATTTAGCAGACACACATACACAGCTATATGATTGCTGACTCTTTAAGGGTTTCCTAATCTATTAAGTCAAGATAAACTAGACATTAGTCATATTATTCATTGTTAGAGCATTTCTTCACCTTTTGTGTCTTTTTATTCCACACCGTTAATCTTGTTGTGACTGTAGCTCTATATATTACTACAATCTGTCAGATTCGCTTTTCTTTTGATAAAAATACCATATTTTAAAATAGAAGGGCAGAGAGGAGATACATAAATCCTCAACACTGAGGTTCTGACACTTTCTTTCATTTTTTTCTACCCCAAGTTTTATCTTTTGAAAACTGTTATTGAAGCTTTTGGCGATATGTAGGATTTAATAAAAACAAAGCTGTTATGTTGTGATTGAAGAATCCAAACACAATTGCTTTTGATTCCTGGATATTTCCTGTATCCCTGTGAATGAACTGACATGCCGGTTTCTTACCTGAAAGTTTCCTCAGAGCACTTCCTTCTCAATAATGTGATCAGTGCATCCTTCAGACGGCTCGTAGATTCATGATAAAACAACAGCAACTCAAAGGACACATGTAACAGCTGCTGATCATCAGGTTAGTTCTGAAACCAGTAATTACACAGATCTTTTCTTAATGCCTCAGCCTTTCATTGCAGACATGTGAGTGATTTTCATTATTGTATTAAACGTCTCTCAAGGTAAATACATAAGTACCAACATTAGTCACATGGCCAGTCACACCCAAATATGGGAATATGATGAACATCACATGCATGGTGTCACTTTACTTAATGACATTTGGGAGCAAAGGAAACAGGTAACCAAGCAGATTGCTTTGGGAATTTGTGTGCAATCAGTGTGTTTTAATGTCTCAGGTCATGAGTGTTCAGTAATGTAATTTCCCTGTTGGCCCTAAAAATGGTCTCCTGCTTTTAGTTTACAAGGTCAAGCATCCAGTGGGGCCTCAGGAGTAATCAAAGTAAGACCTTTTACCAAGTCATCAGTCAAAACCAGGTTTAGAGCTGCAGCTTGAGAAAAGCTCTGAGCTGTGTGGGGAACGGCAGGGGTCATCCCTCAGAGGTGGGAACCATTGATCTGCCTGGTTTTGATTTCATGAAGAACAAAGAGCATAACCTCGGTTTGACAGCTGTATGCCGATGATTGGAACATTGTATCTGTCACATATGATGACTCTGCCCCTGAACGGAACGAAGGTCGATTTCTAATCATTATATCACCATCAGAACTTCCTAAAAGCATTACATGGAGCATCGCAAGACTTCAACATGTTGTAAAACTATCTGAATAGTAACGCCAAATATTGAGAATGAAAACAAACAAAAAAAAAGATGCTGCTTCTCAGAACTTGAACCTCGTTTCATATTAGCCCTAAAGCCTGTTTGTCACAAAGAGGATGACTTTATTAGTGCCCCATCAAACCCACTGCCATCACTTCTGGAGTCTGCTTTTTCTTTAGTTGTACTGAAAAACACACACACTCAAATAAGGAGAAGTCTATCTGCCATTGCAAAAATCTTTAGGAGTACTTGGTGGTGAAGCAACTCTTACATGAATGCTACCACAGTGTAGGAACTGTGTGTCACATGCAGGGGGTTAGAGTGGGAATGGGCAGGTGGAGAAACCCTAAGATCTAGTGTGTAGTTAAAAAAAAAGACTCAAATTAAATTAACTCTCTACCTGATTAGTCCTGTTAACTTCTGAGAACTAGTTTTCTTATCAGATCATCTGACTTTCTTTAAAGTATCTGTTTCCATTTTTTTCCAGATCCTACCTTTCCAAAGGATGCCCAACCAAAGACATGAACGTCAATGAGACCTTGTTGATACTTAATTGTGTCTGTTATTATACCGTTCACTTTAGAAAATCCCCTTTTTTCAAAGTCAGCATTTGCTTACAGCAAATGGTGTTACTGTTTCTTTGTCTAACACCAGAAAAACAAAAAAAAGTCACAGGGTCAATCTCCACATAAAACACTAATAAAGGTGCCGACTGTTCACTGCTTTTTTACTCAGGAAGTGATGATTTTTATTCTCAGTCTCCATCTGTGTGTGCATGCTGTCAGCGAGTTCTTCTTGGGCTTGATTGGTTTCTGCCTTGAGTCATTTCGCACTGTTACCCAGTGGAAGCTCCCATGCAGAACGGCTCCAGCAGCCTGTCTGTATGTGGATTGTGTCGTCTGGCCTGAAAAATAACATCAATTTACCTTCTAATCATGTTCACAGCAGGAGATACTGTTATTTCATTTTTAGACAAATCTTTGGGCTACTCTAAAGCTTCGAGCACAAGACCCATGTTTTACATGAAGTCCCTCACACATGCTCCCTTCACAAGGCAGCCATTTCACACCTAGGACTCATTTATTTTAATCAGAATGCCTTTTTTAGGCTGCATGACTCAGTAATCTTTGATTTTCAGGGGGACTGGCGGTTTAGTCAGTAGAGAAGATTTTGTCCGTAAAACTTAAAAAAATATATTCTGCGGTGCTTGAGAGAATCTCAAACACATTACTCAAGTCTGCAGCTTAAAACACACGAAAATCAGACATGGGATCTTGTTTTCAGCCTGGGAAAGACCCTCCAGCCTTTCTCCCGACATCATCTGAAGTCCATCAGAACAAAATCCAAACAAACACTCATTTAGCTGTACAAAGGTGCTACCAAGACCAAGACAGTTCAAAGGACCTCGGCAACATTAGAAAAATAAGGCTGGCTCAGAATGATAAACTTAGCTCCTCATGTACACAACCAGAAGAGAGCCTTGCTTAAAGCAGAGCTCTCATCACTGGGAGTAGCTAGTTTGGCCTTGTAGTTGCTTTGCTTTTCATTAATGCATCTCTCATTTATTTTGAAGTAAACTGTATATCTGCACCTGAAAAGACAGGGAAGCCTCTGTGGCTTCTGTGAGACGCAAAGCTCTGGATTGTCTGTCTCAAGCCTGAGTACAGATTTAGCTGAGGAGGTTATGCACTTGTGCCTCAAATAAACATGAATCTAACACTTTCTGATTTCTTTTCCAGAAATGCAACTGCCTCTGTGATTCTTTGGAGGCTTGCGTTTGTGGTCTTTTGGTTTTTTTTGTTTTGAAATGATGTAATTTGTGTGTCTTTGGTTTTTCTATAATGATAAATTTTGCAGTTTTCTTTTGGCTAGAAAAAGATTGCCTTGGTGATCCTTTTCTCTAAACACAATGTGATGTATACAGAGACTCACCACTTCTTTTTGAAGGGAAAAAAAATAAATACTTTTCTGATTTATCAGTCTGCAGTAATGGGGTATGTGAGTTCTCTGTGTCTGAAGCTACTCTGGGCTGCTGCTGCTCACTTTCAGAACACGAGGCAAACTTACAGTCTCACAGAGGCGTTTAAACAGCAGGAAAAGGTTTATCATTCAATTTATTTTCAAAGACATTTGACAATATGAATTAAACAGATAAATTTAACAACACATAATGCAAATATCCACTGTCTCATAATAGAGACCTGAATAGTTTTACCCTTGAGAAAACCCTTTTCCTTCCTCATCTTACATCTTTATCCATGTTTGAGAGCGAAGTCATCCCAAATTGATGTGATTAATGTAAGGTAATGTAAGGAGAGCTTTGACAGAGTTTTGTTTCACCCTGCAACACAAACTGTGAAGAGCTTGTTGTGAAAAATAACTTATCTAAACACACACCCCTCCAGACAGGTAAGCTACTCTCACCTGGAAAGAGTAGGTCACATAATATTGCAGCTTGCCTACTAATCGGTCTGTATAGTTAAATTAATAGTTATCATAGGACTTAGGAGGTTCTTCATTGGGTGTTGATCCAGTTTTAGAATTTTTGTGCTTAAATAAAAGCTACATAATTAAAAAAAAAATCTGACAGTTGATATCTCTTAGAGTCTGCATGTACGGGACCTAGGATGATATTGATTTGTTGTAAGTATATTTATGTCTAGGTTATGTAGGACAGGGTGCAAGGCAGTTGTTAAGCTTAGGGAGCTACTCACTGAGTCTGGTCCATTTTCTGTAGCACAAGTTTCTTGTGTTTACCTTAAATTCAGCATGCAGGCAAAAGGACTCGGTTATGGGTTTTCCATCAGTCGAGTCAGAATAAATCACAATCCCACATATCAGTGGAACAGAAATGTTGCATTTCAAATTACCTACCATCTCAAAAAGCGAGCGACTCCATCTATCCTCGCTGTCCTTCCGAAGCGTGCCGAATGCTGACAAGTATCACGCCTGTTAATTTATTGATGTCTGCGCACATGAACCCATTGACTGGAAGGGATGAGAAAGGAAAAAGGATGTGTGTGGAGTGTCGAGGCAGGGCTGTGGACTGACTTCCTAATTTGTCGAGCGTGTGTCTCGATGGCATCAGCTGGAGAGAACTTCAGGCTGCAGAACAAAAACCAAATATAAGTCACCCCATCCACCACAACCAGCAGGAACCCAAGACCCCCCTTCTCTTCATCAAACTCACCAATCAAAGAGTTAGTTAAAGCTGCAATGTTGAAGCTCAGTGACATTGATGAACTATTGAGCACCAATAAGCACAGACATCATCACTCAGGTGTCTATGAAAACTGATACAGACCCCAGGTCTCTTCCTGAAGCATACCGGTGATCTCTGATGGCTTGGCCATCTGGTTCCTGACGCTGTGAGCTTACATTTGTCCACGTTCAGCCACAGCCGTTGTCTCTTCTAGTCACAGAGCCCAAACAGCTGAAACTAGCTCCTGTTCTGAGGAGCATCAGGAGAACAAAGTGCACTAACAACAGCACACAGCTGTACGTCTAATCTGACTCCAGTTGTGTCCTGGTCACAGACATGCCAGACAGTAGCTCTATGACAGTCAATTTAGCCTTATCAAATATCAGGTCTCACACATTGAATGATGTTTTTATTACTAAGAACAAACTGTATTATATGTTTTAAACTGGTCTGGAGCCTCTGAGGAAAGACAGTGGAGAAACTACCTTGTTAAATAGTGTTTACCAGTTCAAACAGCAGTCATATGGGAAGTTTGAAGTTTATATGGGTACTAACACATTTAATTTTGATGATGCTTGTACTGGTAAAAAGTACATTACTTGTACTCAGTACTTGTTTCAGTCTGAGCTCTAATCAGTAGAATGAACTCACAGTTTCTGATCTTGTCATCGAGTTTGTTGGCTGTAATAAAAACGAAAACTATCAGTAGCCTAATGCTTTCATGTCTAAAATCCTTTTATGTCTGATTATTTTTAGCAGCTAAAATGTCATATGATGACCTTATTTTACACACAGCTCCTCTGTAGATGGAGAGAAACAGCACATCCTTGTGTTTTCTGGTACTTAAAGATTCATAATGCTTGGTAACAACAGAATTTCATTGCCAATTAGCACACAAATGTTTTAAATCTGAAGCTGAAATATTTCAGATCGATTTCCCGTTTGTCTATACAACACAAGGACACAGGAAACAACAGAAACCCTGCCCTCCCATGGCAGTTTTGCACTGCGGGTTGCTTCTTTAGCTTACATTTCCAGTCAGTCTATATTATTTCTAGTCTATACATGGAAGTCCTTCACTTTTTTTGCATTCATGTGATAATGTCCTTTTGTAAACACATGACCTGACCTCAAAATACACCATTTCACCTGTTCTCAATAACAAAGGCGAGAGTTGCTAATACATGTCACAATGGCCGAGCTGCTTTTTGATACGATCCTTTCCCACTACAAGGACCCGTCATTAAAAGCACAAGCGGAAATGCAACATGAGTATGTTTTGATAATGATCCGTCTACTAATTAGCCTTTAGATAATTCAGTGAAATTCATATGTCATTTTTGCTAAACCCAGAAAGAACAAGAGACTGTGACACACATTCCTGCTCTGTGTGTGGATGTAGTTATACAACCGCATTGTTTTTAGATGAGGTTCTTGTTAAGATACAGTAAGATCATTGTAAAACATTTATTCTCCCAGTGGTTGTAATTACTGGCATGAACCCCAACACTGTTGCTCGTGGCTGTATTTGATGTAAAAATGCTGGTTTCAGAACCTCGACTATCAGCGTCGTAGACACACTCCTTGCTCCAGTGTCACATACACAATAGCAGTCTGCTACCGAAGATTTTCAAAGCGGGTTTGTGATCTTAAATGTCTGATGTGGATGGTATTGGAATTCTGTTCAGAGTGGAGGCTGAAATGTTTGTTTGTTTGGTAGTTACTGCGTATAACACTGTGCTTTGAAAAGCTCAGTACACAGAATACCTTTTTTATTTTTTATTCAACTTTTGATAAGCAGACAGGTTTGTGAGAGAACTTTAAATAAACCAACTACACTCCTTGAATACACAATTTTCAAAAGTTAGGTGTTTGTTTTTGTATAAAATGTGTGTGTGTGTATGTGTGTCTTTGTGGTCTGATATTTCAGTTCAGATCCCAGGATGATGCTGGATCATGTGTCCGACAGTAGATTTAGAGGGCTATAGATACACTCTAAACTGCAAGCTCTTTTCCTGTGTTGTATTTTTTAATACATTTCTTTTAACATGTCAAAACTCACCTACAAAAAAGCTAAGGATGTTATTGTAGCACTGCTCACTCGCAAACAACGACGCAATAGCTCCAGAGCTGAGGGTTGTTTCTGCACGCTGCAGGTTATCTGGTGCATTGGAAGTGAAATAAACAAGGCCAGTGTGTCATGTTAGGATCTGGGGGGCTTGGCCCAGCCCAGAAATTTTTAGATTTTTTTTATCCAATAATCGTACAATTTAAGAGTGAAATAATTTAGTGTAAGATGTGACACACTGTGGTATAACAGAAGGATACAGTCATGTATGTAGGCTAGCTTTTAAAACATGAAATCACGTTAAACAAATGAGTTCAATCTGACTTCTCATTAATTTTAGTTGTTACTTTTATTGTTAAGAACAGGAGTAAAAACCTGGTAGAGGTGCTGGGATGAAGCGATGCAGTTAGTTGAAAAAAACACTGCGACTAGGTCTTGGATGACGTTGGCTAGGTAGCTAGCTTATCGCTACATTAACAGAGGGTTGACTGCACAGCTAACAACAAGTTTGCAACACGTAGTGTAATAAAACCAAATCACATCTTCTTCCACAAACAAGCTTCGCTGTTCTGATGTTTTAGTTTGACGTATCATGGGCCTCAGGACAGACAGACTGACACATCCAGAACAAGGTTCTCTAGTTTCTTGGTTACCAGGGTGACAAGTCCCATCCCATCACTAGTTGTCTGAAAAGGAGCGACAGCCATGACACCAGCGCCTTTCTGAACTCTTCACAGATATTCGACTAGAAGTGCTCGAAGCAGCTGCACAAGAAAATCGGAGTGTTGTGAAAGAAAGATGGAGGGTGCAGCACTTTTACTCCCGGCGACTGCATGCTGCTACGTCCACTCATTGGGAACAATTAAAAGAAGAAGCTAGTGCTAAAAAATATGGTGACGTGCCCTTAGAAAAAGATGTCAAGACCCTTGATGCCAATGAAGCAGTCATATACTGGTGTACTGCCATATCTTTTGTCAGTTTTTAAAAAATTGACTAATCCAGTTATAGTACATTTTTACAGGGCTCATTTTTAAGGTATGAGAAATTTGAATTGTGACAAACCGTGTTAACTCCTTGTTTCACCTGTCTGACACCCCTCCCTTCTCCACCCTCTGCCCTCTTTTAGTTGCTCTTTTGGTGTCTCATCTGTCTGTCGCACTCATCATCTCCTCTGCTCTCTCCTGCTGTTCTCGTCTCGTCTCTCCTGTCCTGGAGCCAGATGCATGACGATCTGTGCAGACTGATGACTAATACTGTTTAGACAAAGACAGAAATATGCATTCACATGGTTTTGATCAGAACAATAAACCCTGTATGTACACTTAATTTTAATGTTATTGTACAGTCTCACTGTGCATTTGCATCGACTTTATTAATACTCTCCTAAGTATCTATGAATGAATGTAGAAATGTCATTAATAATCCCTTTGCATTAGAAACAAACTTTACAAAGGTCCTTTTTTTAAATTCAAAATCAATAAAAAGGATCATTAACTGGAAAATCTTGCAATAGGACCAATGTAAATTAAAAGAATGATACATTTTATCCCTTAAGCTTATTTTACAAGTAAGTTTATAACTGCTCCTCTGAGTATCATTTTAGTGAACAGTGTGTTCACTCCAAACAGAAAATCATAGAAATTGGCGAAATACCTGAACAATGTTTGGATCTATTCTAAAGTTATGTCTTTCATTTCATCACATGCGCCTGAACTATCACTTAAAAACTCAGTGTTTCTCAAGTATGTGTGGTCCACTATTTTCACTGCACAATCTTCTCTTGTAAACATCAGTTTCTGTTAAAGGTGTACATGATTTTTTTTGTTACACTTAAAGCAGTCAGCAAAATAGGGATTTGCCTGAGAAGTTTGTTTCCATTTTTGCACCTTAGAGTTTGAAAACCACTCAGCTTTTCTCTGTGAGGTCAGCTTTGTCTTCTGTCCAGCAGGTTGACAAGTAAACTTCATAAACCAATCTGAAGATCTGAAAAGTGGAAATGTTGTCTGACATATTGTCTAGGCGTGAAAACCCCAGGAAAAGAGAGCAGGAGGGCATCCAAGGATATGAAGTTGCTCAGTGTGTTAGGGCACCTAAAGAAGAATATAAAAGTAGTATATATATTTTTTATTATTATTAAGACAACATGACTTAAAAACAAACTGTTTTCTCTGGACACCTGGCAGGTTTTCCATTTTTACATGGCTCATATGTAAATATAATGATCGCAGTGCCAGGATCACCATTGAAATCCTGTGTAATTTCTTTTGCTTTTTGTCTTCTTTTACTCACATAGAGGCAGTCAGAAGCAGACTTCTCATTTCTAACTGATGTCTGTAAATTTTACCTTTATTTGGTGAATAAAGCAACCGTACATTCTTGGAGTTGGATTTCCATGTTTACATACATGACATCTACATTTTTATTTTTAAGACTCATTTTAAGATAAAAACTCAGTGTTACATATGCACTTGGTGGCAACATGTGTATTATTGAGCTAAAAGACAGAGGCAGAAGCTGTATGTCCCACGCAAACACAGCTGTAATCAGCATTCCTACCATGATTCATGTAAAGAACATAAATCCAAAGAAAAAGCTTTGCTCATGCATTGCAGCATAGAGCTAATTAATCCTGTTATCATAAGCATGATTAGGTAAAATGTAAGATCCGACTGTTTAATCTAACTTAACCCTGTTTTGCTGCATAGCTTACATACGTGGACAAGCTGCTTGGACAAAGGTTAGATTTATGCTTTGTTGTTTGTTTTCACATGGCTTTTCTTGAGAAATTTCAAAAGAAAAAGCTTTTAGGATGAAGACTAACCAATGTGTTGGACTAATGCAGCACTGTTTCAGGTAACTAGTTAACTGGAGGTCCTTTTTTTTACCTTAGATGCAGTTTTTCATTGGATCAGTACACCATCAGCAAATGTATAAGTGTCACTCCTTTTTCTGCCTCTTCTACACTCTAATAGAGTGCTAAAGGAAAGACCACTAACCATCTGTTGGACTGTCCTTTAGTTGCTAGTGCCTCTCAAAGCTTCCCCATGGGCTTGTATCCACATTCAATCTGAGTCCTTCACTGAAAGAGCTGGACGAGTCAATTCCACAGGTCACTGCCTTGGTGGAAGCCTGGAAAACATGTAATAGAGAGGTGGGATGAGATCGGATGGTGTGTCTGTCCGCTGAATAAGACTAGATGCATCAGTGCTGCAGCGGTGCATGCACATTGTAACCTGTGGTGATTTCTTTGATTTTGTCAGCATTCACATCTGTTTGGGGCTTAAATTGTTGCGCCTTGGAGAGTTATCATGACATCTGAGTGGATATGCAGAACCATTTAGTCAAGTTTAATACAAATCAAAGCTGTGCAGAGTCAATGTTGCCATTTTTAAAAGAAAATCATGGAAAGTATTTCAGCAAAGATTTCAGTTTGGACCAAAACTAATTGGATTTGCTCTTTTTGACTTTTCTTGAGCAAAGCACAAGGTTAAACTTGGCAATGACACTTGAAAACACCTGCCAAACAAAAAGCAGTCATACAGAGGTCTGGACGGACAGCACAGGCAATAAATCCTCATTTACGTGATGGTCACTGAGGTGTGACAAGCTGGCTTCCACAAGAGGGAACTAGATCAAAGACTGGGCAGGGATGGAGACAGCGGGAAGGTGATTCACCTCTGAGGAAAAAAGTTCTGTTCAAACGTGGACTTGACCTTCAAGTTGTGGCTCTAAGTTAACATGAAAGGAAAGCTAAAACATAAATGACTGCTTGTATAATTTGGAACAGATTTTTAACTACTGATCATTTTGAAAAGGTCTGTCCCTTTGAATTTTGATGCTGTGCTTTAAGGTACAAAGTATGATTACTAAATTACATCTGGTCAAAACCAGCTTTATGTCAGTAGCAACTGAACCATGCACCAGTCTTTGGGAAATTAGCCCTGTAGCATTGTAATGCTGAGCTGGCCTGGGAGCTGTTTTCTTTAACCTTTGAGCTACTCATAAGGTTTCAGGGTCATAACCTTGTGGCAGACCTGCGGCATTATTAACGAAGTCACTCAGTGTGATATGCACATTCCGCTGGTGGATATTTTCCTTTCTGTGTCAAAAGACAATGCTTTAGGCAGCAGCAGCTAAAAAGTATGAAAGGAAGGTTAGAGCAATGCTGGCATCTGTCAAAATAAGAATTCTCCTCAATTTCCCTAAAATAAAATGTGCAAATGAGACAGTATTGTGTTGTGGTTTCAAACAAGTAAAGTAAAACCTTTAAATGCATATAATGCTCGTGCTTTGTTCACAAAGAGGGAGCATGGCTTCTTTCATAATGCTTGTGTAGATTAAAGCATAGAAACAGACAACATTCTGCTATTAAATTAACACAAAGAAAGGTGTGAAGAGACTTGTGTAGATTGACACTTGCATTTAAATGCATTCACAGTATTTTCCATAACCTTTCCTTGTTATAGCTGCATAAACCTCTGATCTTAAAGGAGAAAAAAAAAGATGACAAATTCTAATATTTGTTACACAGTCACACTGAATGTAAGAACTCATCCTTAAGGTACAGTGAGCAGCCACCGTATGACAACTTAAATATACATGTTTTGAGTGCATTTGTTTAAATGTACTGTTGGACTATTCTACTGATATGTCCACATTGTGCTTTTGCAAATTGCACAAATGTATGATGGTTGAGTTTTTGTTGTTCGACCGCAAGGTGTAAAGTACACTGTATCAGACATGCTCTCTGTGACACAGATATATATGTATACACACACACACTCACACACACGTTGATATATGTGTGTATAGTGTGTCCCATTTTCCCATTCTAATCCTCATTAGTGTCTATGATATCATGATTATGGTGGTGTGTGTCTGTGTGGTTGTGAGGTGTAAGTGTAACAAAATCAAAGGCCAGCCTGTTGAGTGCCTTGACGTCTTAACCATTATTTCGCTGCATCAGGAAATGCAATTAATTGTAATAACCATGCCGCGGGCAGAGAGGGCATTTCAAGTCTTGCATGTCATAACTACAGTGAAAAGACGCACAAAGCGCATGAATAGAAGTTAATTGCTTGAATCGTGCAGGTTAATTGCGTGTGTCATGATACTCAGAGTTGCCTTACATATGCTTCTGAAAGTCATGTGGGAAACAACACTGTTCTCAATGTTGATTATTAAAACGATGCCTGCAATCAGCCTGCTGGGGTTTGCTCTTTGAAAAAGGCAAAACCACCATGTGAGTAATTCCGGAAAGCGCAATAAACGGACCGGAGTTATTCATCATAATTGTTTGCAGTGAGTAGTTGAATTTAAAATCCACGGACTTTGTAATTGATGGTTCAGCTCCTCGGTGTCCGTAGCGCGCGCAAAAAAAAAGCGCTCAGAAAGAGGACGCGCCGCATCCTGCCGCCTCTCCTGGAGGGCAGCAGCGATGCCGGAGCCGCCTATATAAGAGCTACCAAGAAGCCTCTGATCGGTCATTCATGCAGCTGCTGCCAGAGCTTTTCAAGCCGTCGCCTCACTCTGCCCGCACCGTGCAACGCGTACTCCGCCACTTTTTTTTTTTTTTTTGTATATATAAACGCGCGTTTTTTTTTCTTTTTTTTTTTAAAAAACAAAGCTCAACTCACTTCTGTTGGATTTCTCCGTTTCAACCATGCGCGTCAGCCTGCGAGGACTCCAGCGGCTGAACTTTGTCAAAGCCGAGTTTAAAGGCGCACGGGATGCTCCACGGCGCGTGCAGCCGGTTTATTGTAGAGTAGAAAAGGTGGAGGTTCAGAAGCGAGACCACGTGAAGTTGTAGAAAGACTTAATAGCAGGATTTTCTCTCGGTTAGGGTCAGCCAGCGAGCAGCCCACACTCTGAGCATGGACAATGGATACTTTAAGTCTGTCAGTGAACGCTGTTTCATACACTGTGGCAGCTGAACTCCCCCCCACTGATGATCCGTTCACTGGACCCATCAAGAACATCGCGCCGTGGAACTTCACCATCCTGGCCGTGCTCATGTTTGTCGTCACCTCGCTGTCTCTGAGCGAAAATTTCCTCGTCATGTTCGTCACTTTTAAGTTCAAACAACTCAGACAGCCTCTGAACTATATAATAGTTAATCTGGCCATCGCTGACTTTCTGGTCTCCCTCACCGGTGGAGTAATAAGTTTCCTCACAAACGCCAGGGGTTATTTCTTCCTTGGGAGGTGGGCTTGCGTGTTGGAGGGGTTTGCTGTTACTTTTTTCGGTAGGTTTACCTGTCTTTACTTTTTTTCTCCTACTGTAATTGCAGGGCTGTACAGGGCGACTTCCATAACTGCATTTGTGGAGCTGTTTGTAAATGTATAAAGCCAAATTGTGTGATGCCTGTAAAACATCTCCATGTGGAACATCCTCATCCATCAGCACTGACTTTAACATCTGCTCATAAATCAGAGCTGGGATCAGTTCCTCTGCAGCTCTTGCCATGGAGAAAAAGTTTGCAAAGAACACCTTTCCTCTACTTCTTTGACAGTTTGTTTCCTTTGTTTAAAATAGGCAAAAAAACAGGCAAAATAGTATTTGCATAGTGTAGTATAGAGAAAAAAAACACTGTGCTAACCACATAGGACTCTAAAGAAAAGAAAACTTTTTAGTTACTTTGGCTGCAAAAATTGTGCTCCAGCTTGTAAACTTTACTTTTGAAATCTCTCCCCCTTTGACACAGCTCTGCAAGAGTAATAGACATTATAGAGCAAAAGACAAACTGAAACTAGCATGCAAGAACTGGTACGATGGACATGGCTTAGTGCTTGTAAAATCTGAATCTAAATGGTCACGACGGCTGAAGCAGGTAACTTCATTGAGTCAGGCGACAGCTGAAAAAGCCACAGTCTGACTCAGGGTTATCCACAGCATTTTAAGATCAATACATGGGGTGGATTTTTTAATAATTGTACCTGCATGACGTGTGTCTGCCGTGTGAGCATAAAAACACACTGTAGGATTAGTAAGAAAACCCCACTGTGAGTCTTTAGGTGGGATTCAAAGCCACGCTCAGGAGCCCTCTCACATACTGCAGTGCATGACTTGCCTTAAGTAGGTTACCAACACCGTGACAACCAATAACATACATCAGAGTCACTGAGCTGGTTTCCTGGTCTTTACTGAAGCTTCGTTGAAGGCAGAAATACACAGGTTACTTAAGTGAGATACTAAGAATCTGGTGAGTTGCCTGCAGACGGGGAAATCCTGAGAAAAGAGAATACTTGATTCAAGGTAAAGGCTCCTTATTGGATTTGGTAACGAGGTTTATGGGATCCTATTTTAGCAACTTGGACAACTTAAAAAGAAACATGTCACTGCCAAATTTATCGTCATCTAAAAAGATTCAAATCTTTATATGAGATTTGAATGCTAAAATAATCAGTCTAATATGAGAGAATTATTGATACTTATTAGGAATTAAGAGACAGATTTGGTCAGTGTTAAAAGTTGCAATATCCCATATAGATCTTTACTCGATCTGTATTATGCAGTGTGTATGCTGTACTCATATAACCGGGACTAATAGACATAGTTTACTTGCTTTAAATTGATTTTCATTTTGTTGTTGCAATGGAACTATGCTCTTCCCTTCATAACTGATTGATTGTGTTGACGTTGCATTGTGTATATTGTGTCTAAGTCTTGGTCGATGCATTATATATGTTTTTGTCTATGTTGGCAAAAGGGTTTCCCCCGTAGGGGACTATTTGACTTCATTCTATTCTATCCTAGCCTATTACAGCCTATCCCATTGTATCCTAGTGATATTAAGAGCAGCAAAATCCCAAAGAGGTTTAAATGCTTTAAGTGCACTACGGCATGCTGTAAAAGCATCCTTATTTATGAGTATTAGTCCATGGTGGATCTAGGTGTATTTGGTGTTAAGATGTTTTGGATTTTTATTAAAAAAGTACATTTATTTATGATTTAGCAGCAAATAAAGACAAAAATTACGGGGCATATATTTCTTTAGCACATGGCAACTCAAAAACATGTTCTGTCAGTCAGATGAGAAGCTGGCACAGAGCTTAAAGAAAGTATTTGACCCAGTAAATTCTGACTGAGTAAGCCATGTTGATGTATAACCAATAGCTTACTGAAGTGAAGCGAACATCTACAAGGGACTTTTGTGGAGGAAAACCACTCCACTTTTAGACTTAACAGCAGTTTCAGGGACTGACAGATGTGCAGTGTTGGTATGACCTGTGTGTGTGCGAGTGTGTAGAGGTATGTGAGTAAATTAGAAAGTAATTAAGCTGATAGCTCTTCCACATGAGTAGAATGAATGCTTAATATTCTAAGTGAGAATTTTTCCTGTTTCTTTCATTTTAGTTTTCTTACTTATGTCCACCTTCTCTACACATCAATACTTTAATACAGCATGAACCTGTTTGAGAAAAACACACCCTTTAGTGGTCAATTTCATTCCACTTAAAAAGATATAAAACAGCAGTGAACTATTGATGTTACTTTTATAGTGAACCTTTGTAGAGGCTCCTGCTTAAATGTGTGTGACATAATTGAACACCCAGGTTTCCACCTCTCTCTCTTGTTCTCTCCAGTGAGCCTAGTAGGCAGACAGTAGGAGTACCTGGCTGTAAATAGATAGTTAATTAACTGGTCTATGAGAGTGACTTATTACCATAATTAAAGATGACTTTTTTTAGCCCATTAGGAGGCAGCCTAATGCACCTACCCTCGATCATTAAACTATTTCTAGCAACAGTGTCACCACTTTTACTCCTGCACAGAACAGACCGTGGATACTTTGCCAGAAAATAGGAGATGTGGCTATACTATGGGTTGACGTCTAAACTATGAGATTTTAGTTAAATAAGATCCAAAAGCAGATACTTAAATAAAATACTCAGACATCACACTCCGGTGAGAGAGGGAAACAGTCCAAAAGAGATGCAAATACACATATTATGTGCTCAGATATTGAAATCATTCAGAAAAAAAAGTTTCATTAGGTTCATTACAATGTCAGACAACAAGTGGGAAAAAAAAAGTTGTGATTTTTTGAGTTATTAAAAGCAAACCCCAGGACTGGTTGGTGTGCGTTTCTGATAGCTGTCATCCCACTGAGCTCCTTACACACTGACCTCCTGCTGTTTGCCCCAGGGATCGTGGCGCTGTGGTCCCTCGCTGTTCTGTCCTTCGAACGATTCTTCGTGATCTGCCGGCCTCTGGGGAACATCCGACTGCAAGCCAAGCACGCCATCCTGGGTCTGCTGTTCGTCTGGACCTTCTCCCTCATCTGGACGTTTCCTCCGGTGCTAGGCTGGAACAGATACACTGTGAGCAGGATTGGGACCACCTGTGAGCCTGACTGGTGAGAAATGAGAAATTTTTAAACATCTTTTTAGCTCCAAAAGAACTAATTAATCCTTGAACACTGATGGTGAAGGATTATTTCACAAATGTCACAAAAACTTTTTTCTCATAAACCCTCACTGTGGACATTTCTTGTTGAAATTTCTTACAACGTTAGAAATCAACCCAGTGAAAACTGGTGATCATGCAGTTTGTGAATTATTGATTGGAACCAATCAAATAGCATTTTAAGGGCTTAGATCAGCACTAATAGAACTCTATTCATCTTCCACAAAACACAAAACATCTACTTAATAATACTTCATAATAATGACCGTTGTCAACTATTTTTAGCAAATAAAAACTGGCTGATTCTTTTACGTTTCCAGAAATGGTGTTTTGCAGCTGACTGTTTGTGCTGAAGCTACATTGTTAGTTTCTCACGCCATGCTGATGCTCATTCACATAGTTTCCTTTAACCTTTTAAGATGCAAAAATATATTTTGTAATCAAGTCCTGCTTTTCCTAACTTTTCTAATACTAATCTTTAAGCCTGCTGTAGCTTATTTTCTTGGCAACTTACACACAAAACTGTAAGCTTTGAGCTTCAGTTTTACTGTAATTAGACAACACAGGATTGCGCAATGAAATATGACTATCGGCCAATCCCCTGAATACATAGAAAATGTGTAAAAACATAAAAACACAAAGAATAAGGCAATAAAGTAGACACAAATAGATCAAAGTATGTAGCCCTAAAAAAATTAATAAGTTGATACTTCTGTATTGCTTGCCAGACTGCAGCAGGCAGGGTGGATGGGGTGGGTGTTCCTGAGCAGACAGCTCATCTCATCGGTATCACTGATACTTGGTAGATAGATGCCAAAAATGCTCTACATGGTTTAAATCAAGGCTGAGGAATGCTTCGCTCCAGGGCCCTATGTTTCCATGCCAGTTTGTCATGTTTTCAATCCGATGCTTTTATTTTATATCTATCGCAAAGGTTATGAGGACTTGGTGCAGGAGTCCCTTTAAGAAGTACAGCTGTTGCCGAGCCTTCTTGCCTGTGTGGATATTAGAAACATCTACGATGGATTTCTGTGATGCTGATTCCTAAAGGGACCTAAAACTGTTATTTTACTTAACTTCAGTTGGTGTACACACAGCTCATTTACTGATGTAGACAGAAATAGGTGTTTTTTTTGCCTAACTTTTTAAAAAAATTGACAGTTCCTCAGTTGTGCTGATGTGAAGGAGTAGCGGTTGTTCAGTCTGCACCACACTGAAAAATTTGTCGGTGTCAGTGTTATTTGGAAGAATAACAGACACATTGTCTCCTCGTCCCAGTTAAATTGAGGAGTAGCAACAGTTTAGCATCTCACGTTCAGCCCTGAGAGAAAACAGTGTGAGTCGGGCTAAAGACAAAGTTCTCTTGCTAGCACATCAAAATGTAGAAGTCTCTCTTTGCAGCAGCCCAACATCTACACAGAATATAGCAGTCATGGACAGGCACAGTGTTGTGCTCAATGGCACAAATCTTGGTCATCTTACTCCACCGCAGAAGGAGATGCTGGGTTATCAGCAGTTTGAGTATTTCACCACAGTAACATGGGGAACTGGAGAGAGATGGATGGAGAAGGTTGTGCTTATTTAATTGAAAATAAAAACAGCTTTAAACGAAACCCTTTGTGCATGAACATCAAGGACAATATAGTTATTCATGTGTTTTCAGCTTCAACCAAGAACCAACAGTTATGTGACTTTGCTGATGCTCAAGCAAGGGCATTCATGTTAGCTAGCACTACTTGCAGCCACTTTTCCACTTAACAGCACTGATGCACCTCACTGACAGCTGTAGCACAAAATTTAGGAGCAGCACTTGCATCAAAATGCAATGCAGCACATTCAAATGTATCTATTTTACCTGTATTATTGAGTAGTTCTGTTGTAATTTGTGTTGGGAAAGCTGACATGCTTTTTTTTGACATGTTTTTTTTTTAATCACATTTATTATTCCCGTATTAGATCCATGTGATATTGACTCACAACACAAAAACATTGAGCTGTTTTAGAGAAGTTTAGAGAAGTAACAAACATCCAGGACCAGACAGACTTCTGGGGAAAGTCCTCACGGTAACTGCAGTTACTGTCACTGTACAGTAACACTTAAGGGAAAAGCACATAAAAGGATGTGAGATATGGCTATAGTTCTTGATTTTAAATGGATCTAGAAACTAGAGCTTGGCCTAGATTATGAGGGTTTGGCTAAATTCAATAATGTTAAAACGTAATGTACTCCCCAGGAGGAGGAGAACTAACTACATATGTGATTATTTACTCACAGACATTTTTATTCATATGAACAGATCACTGTGAGCTGAATTCACATTAGCATGTCTTTATTGTGTACCTGTCATAGATTAAAGGTCTGTATCCTCAATGTGCTTCATTTATAACAGCTATAGGTGCCCTTTATAGTCTTTGTCCAGGCTCTGTCCCAGTCCTGCTTCCTCTCTTTGGGGTGATTTATGTCTTGCTGGTAAATTCATTGAGCAACTACATTTCTGCACATGTATTAAGGGAGCAATTTGGATGACTGATCACAGAGTGTTTAGTGTCCTGCTTTTGTTTCCTCCAACTTTTTAAAAATGCTGTGGCATCATGGCAAAATCTCAACAGCGGCCTCTGGAGTTTTCATCTTTTATTGCTTGTGGCGGAGTCTCTAAAAGGAAAGTGTCTCCTGTTGAACCCTGGACTCCTAAATTTTGAATAACAGTTGCACTTGCTTTTGGATTGCTTGGACTTGCCAATAACGGACAAGGTCTTTTGCTTGGAGTGCTTTTTTTGTTGTACCACCAATCATTGCTTTGATTATTTCTTTGTTTTCTGCTTGGTAGCTCATAATTAAGCAGAGTCGGTTCCTTTGGAGCCATTTTTCTAGTACTCTTCCTTTAGCTCTGTTTTGGTCTTTCACCTCCTGAGGGAAATGCTGTTATGTGTTTTTTTTTTAATGCTTAACTATATCCTCCAGCAGGTTGCTAACTTTGTTGCTAAGTAGGTTTTTTTCCTCAAACAGCTTTCCTCTATGACTGGCAATGAGGTTGATGAGAGCGGTGAGACTGAACCTAAATAGTGAAATTATTGCTCAAAACACCAAAAGCAGGAGAGGCTCAAACAATCCAAACAGCTGCAGAGTTGGATGATGAAAAAAACAAAAGTGAAATATGCAACATGTATACGTCACTTGCAAACAAGATAACTGTTCCCTGGCACATATACCATTTTTTGCTCACACTTAGCGCTGTAACACTTCACACATTTTATCCAGCCCTATAAAAATATGTTTTTTATAAATATGGTTGTCGCATTGTTATGTGTAAACTGTCAGTGTTTATCTATGCTTAAACCCCTATGCTGACATATGTGTTTTAACCTGGCATTTTACCAAAAATAACTCACTTTCTTATTTTGCTAACAACACACCTCGACCACAAACAGATAAAGATTATAAAACTTGTATACTCACCTCCATGGCTTTAGCTGTGCAATGTGTGAATGTGTCTGGTGGAAAAAGTCAAGAAACTGCTTTGATCAAAAGCCTACAGATAGAGGACTGAGTGTTTTCCTTAAGCCCTGGAAGGGAACCACTGCTCAGATGAAGCAGAGGAACGAATGGTTCAGACAGCACAATTAAGACGTCACCCTACAGAGATACAGAACGCGTAGATGACCCGATCCACCCCCGTCTGCATGCAGCACGAGCTCTGTCACAAAATATTTGGTTAACAGCAGGAGTGTAAATAGCTCAGGTAATCGAGGTCCAGAATGCTGACACATGCACAGCCTAATGTATTTTATAAGCCTCAATTATGCGCATCTCTTTATCTATGTATACATACAGATATGCAGCACCGGAAAGCCTCTGAATGTTTCAGTGCCTACATGCGAGGTTTTGAAGGATTGTACAGGAGAAATTGGTATTAGTGGATTGTCAGTGGTGACTGTGTCCTTGGTTAAAGAGTGAAGTAGAAACTACATCCAGTAATCTGCTGTTTTCAAATTGCCTCCAGCGCTGAGGATTTGCATCAGACACACAGTCAAACATGGCTGGAGGTTGCTAGCTTAAGTTGCTGGAGAATATAAACAAAAACACATCAAACCTATCAAAACCAATCAAAAAACACATTAATGTTTTTCTGAAGGAATTTACATCTTTAGGAAGGTTCTGTATAGTAGCATTTCTTTCAATTGAACATCATATCCTACTTTTGGTACATTTTCAAATCTCCTCTGTACGTCACTCTTTATAGATCTTTAATAGTTTTTGTTTGACCATTTTCAACTACGCTGCAAATCCAGAAACTAAATTGTAAATAAAAAATAAAAAATATTGTAGAAAATTCCCCTCACCAAGGAAAATCATGTGCTGTATCTCAGTTTAAAGTCTTTTTGAGTCAGCCTTTTCTAAGACAGCTGAACGACCCGGCTCCACAGTCCAACTGTTTCACACCTCCTCTTAGCCAGACATGATTTCCATCCCATGTCTCCTTTAATAGCCCACTTTCCAGTATATATGTGAAAAACCAAGGTTAGGACATTTTTAAAATTGTACTTTTTATAGACAGTATAGCTCTCCCTGCTGACGCTGCCAAACACCTTTCGTTACCCTGAAAATATCAAATAAAATATTTATAAATAAGGGTCACAAATTACCATTTTTTCTGGGCATGGCCTGAAGTCACAGTTTTTTTTTTCTTTTATTGTTCTTGAAGTAGTTAAGAAAACTTTTTTTTTAAATTGGTTGATGGATGTACAAAATGCATCTCTGACGGAGGGGTTTTACAGGCGGGGTTTCACAAGTTTTTCAATCTGACATTGGCACCTTTATAATGCTTGTTTTTTTTCAAAAGGGCGAATATCAATCTAAAGACAGGAGAGTTTCACTTGTCTGCTCTCATATGAGTTGACATAATTCACATCTTACATGATGTCTTAAATCTTAGAATGACGACTATAAACATTCCATTTGTTTTTATATGCACTCTTGCATGACAGTTAACTGTTTGCTTTGGTGATATTTAGATTGTAGATCTCAGCATAAACATTTTAACTGGATTATACAAGGTGCAAATAATCTTTCTTTAGAGAGAATAAAGTGGCTTGGCGTAGTCCCTGTGCGCTCCAGCAGCATTACACCTGTGCACCTACCTGTGCTTTCCACAAGAGCAGAAGCTAAATTTGCTCTCTCGTTCACTGTCTAGATTTGAAAATCAGCTAAAGCTATTCATCCTGCACTCACTACATGTCCTACTTTAAATTGCAGTTGCTTAAATTTGTTCACTTGAAGTGCACAAAACTCACCTGATGTCTTTTTCTGTCTTGCTCTGTGTCTCCCTTTATTAGAATTAGGTTTTAAACTGCAAACAAAATAGCTATACAAGAGAACTCTGGGCAACTTCAGTGGGAAAAAATAAAAGGTAACAGAACAAGAAACATTATAAAAAGCTGGATCCAATCTAATAGCAGCCAGTCCCGGTCTTGGATGTCCCCGAGCCTGTTCCTGTGTGCTGCAGCACAAATAAGCCCCGTCCCTTTTATGCAATAAAAAAAGACCTAACTTTGAACTATGAAGCAAAAGTGAGCCTCCGACTTTAAATGAGTGGATTCAGTGTGAGAGTCATGCAGCATGTAGGTGAGCAAAGGCACGCCAAGCTGATGGTGAATTCTTGTATATAGTTATATTCTTTGGAGTTGTTTGACAGGTTCATGTGGTTCGTCTCATTAGAAAGTGGCAGGTTGGGTGGTGACAGCACTCAGTGAAAATGTAAAGGAAGTGGAGCTGATATACAGGAGGGGCTTATCAAGTCACTGAACCTTTGTGGGGGGGTGGGGGGGGGATTTTCAGATCCTCAACTTAAGTATAAGTACCAACATCACACAGTGAATATACTCTGTTAAAAGTTAGTGTCCTGAGTTAAAAACTTTAAATCAAGTCTAAGTATGTAGGTGTTATGAGAAAATGGTTTGTTAGTGTATTAAAACTAAGAGTAAAATGCTGGAAAAATGCTCCTTCGACTGTTATACTTTTGGAAGGGTATACTATTGTAGGTAGGACTCTGTCTGATTCAATGCTGTCACACGTTGATGGACAGTGTTTCTTAGAACTTCATATTTGGATGTGAACAGCTGACAATATTATGCTCTTTATCTTGCCGCTGCTTTTTACGTTCCCCCAGACACAAATTCAAAAAGATTTAGCAGTTGATACATTTCAATTCAAATGCAGAGATCTAATTGGTTTAGTCAGATTCATTTGGGTACAAAGTGCATCAAGTAAACAAGTGCAACTACATCTACAGCATCTACAGACCCTTAAAAAGAAGGTGCTTAACTCCAAGTTGTTGAGGGCAATTTTCAGCATGTGGCAGGGATTTCAGAAACAAATCAAAAGACATGAGGTATACTTACAGTGAGCTGCTTTCAAGGCCCTTCATTTCTGCCTGTTCGGAGTTATTTGGGCACAGTGGCTGACATATTCATTGCAATTTCACTTGGTTTCTTAACCACCGCGTGGTACGGCCCATTTGTCTGGTTTGTTTGGTTAGAAAAAGCAATTTAAGCTAACTGAACAAATCTTTACACAGCATTAGTTCTTTTGCACCATGTGTCACTTGGTATTAATTTAATGAGGAATAAGTTATGAGTTACAAATCATCACAAACGTGTGCTCGGCCACATGTCGTCGGTTCATAATGGATTAAGATGTGCGGACAAATACCCCGGCGAACACACAAGAGCACACTCAGAACTCTGTGTGCCAGGTAGTTCCTTGCACATCAATCTGGAACTTGTTTCATTTGACAGAGGCAGGTATTCTCATGGAAATTACATAATTAGACTAAATTAGTGGCCTCTGGGCTCCTAATTGTGTCATAGAGATTTGTCTCAGCTGTGAAATTTCCCTTTTAACTGAAGCTCAGATGAGGTGCAAAACAGTCTTCTTCTCCGGCCAGATTAAGCCTCTGAATAGCAAAGTGTCATTTTCTAGACGGCTCATGCGAAAATGATCGGACAGCTGCCATTTATGGTCACAAGTTTTATAAAATACATGGTTTGGCAGGTTTTTGACTACATGCATCAGCCTATTGATCCGTCTTAATAATTTTTAATTATCACTACAATACGTGCCATTATAATTATTTGAAGTTTGTTGATGTTTAAATCTCTTCTCTGAGTGTTTTTGTCAGCTTACATGTATGGCTTAGACCTACTTTAAGACTAATAAATTTTAAATATTTTCCTTCTCCATCCTTGAACAGGTATTCGACCAACTCGATGGATCACAGCTACATCATCACTTTCTTAACCACCTGTTTCATTCTCCCTCTTGGAGTCATATTTTTCTGCTATGGAAAGCTCCTGCGGAAGCTCAGGAAGGTCAGTATGAGCTCCAATATGGAAATCAGTCATTTATTAAATTTTTCCCCATTTAAATAAGATGACCAATATGAATGCCTAGAGCTTGTGCTAAAAGAGCACATTACATTCAGTTTTAATGTCTTTGGCGTGTGAACAGAGACAGAGGCTTTAAAGTCAGCAGCAGAGACCGGAGGAAGAAAGAGTGGAATTGAATCAGCCTCTAACAGTGCTGATGAAATGATTGTAATCACAGTGAGCTACATCTGTGTTGCACTAGTTTGCCATTTTATAACAGGAAATATTGGTTTTGGCCAGTAGTTATGCCTGACATATGATATATGACTATCAATTGGCGTTAGTAACATCATGCCTCTTCATGTTCCCACCTTTTTGACCGTGGTGTGCTTAAAGCGAGCATGTTAAAAATGTGAATACAACATTCTTGTAAATTCTTTAACTGTTTTACTCAATTTTGATCAATCATGCATGACACAAATGTACATTCTAAATGCTACAGATGGGAGTCATTGAGTAAAAGATAAAAATAATTTCATGGTGGTTGCACTCAAGACCGGATTGCCATCCAGGTGAAACTGGCATCTCCCACCAAATGTTTTGGTAACTTACAGTACTGTGAATGTGCCCTCAGTGTGTTAAGTGGAAGGAGAGGTGTAATAAAGGCTATATTTGCAACAAAAAGCTGTGTGAAAAAGTGTTTTCTAGTAAAAGGTATCCTGTGGGGTTTTTGTTTTATTTTAGTGAATGAATACTTAATTAAGAGAGTGATGTTACAGTACCACTGTGGCTGAAGAGCTAATTAAACAGAAGCTCATTAGTGGGGCTAAAATTAAGCTGTAAGTGTCTAATGGTAGAGCTGTTTAAAGGGCTCGACAAAATGTGAGACAAACTATATCTCTGTTTTATTTAGATATTTAGAGAGTCACGCTTCTCTGTTTCCTCCAGGTGTCTCATGGCCGTCTGGCCACTGCCAGGAAGCCTGAGCGGCAGGTGACCCGTATGGTGGTGGTGATGATTGTGGCGTTCATGGTGTGCTGGACGCCGTACGCAGCCTTCTCCATACTAGTCACAGCTCATCCGACCATTGAACTTGACCCCAGGCTGGCTTCCATCCCTGCCTTCTTTTCCAAGACAGCTGCTGTCTACAATCCGATCATCTACGTCTTCATGAACAAACAGGTAACTGGGAGATTTTTTTTTATGTTTGAGAAGAATACAACTCGATTCAGCCATTTTGATCCTGTTTGCATGATATATTGAAGGTTTTTTATTTTGCAATGCCCAGTACCAAGCTATAATTACATCAAATAAGAGTGTAGGTAACTAAATTGTCTTCTTTGCCAGTGTTGAGACGGATCAGTGTGTGCAGCAGATGAGAGCTGCAGCACAATACTGAGATGGTTTTTCTTTTGTTGTTGGGTGTTAGCCTGTCGCTTAATAATGCATGGTGTATGAATAAAAGAAACGTGAAATCCAGAGAGTACAATTGTCCATGCATGGCACTGTTAAAAAATACATTAGCCACCTATGATATGCTTGTGAGGCTTGGAGCTGTAAAAAGGACATTGCTGACATTTTTCATGCTATTTACTTTGTTTCATTTACATTGTGCTGTCTAGCCCCTTTTTCTCGGTGTAAGTAGGACATGCGGTTTGAGAAATCATCATTTACTGTTCAAATATTGACTGTATGACAGGAGTCTTCAGAAAAGATTCTGGATTTCTTTTACATTTCTTTTGATGGTTTAAATCAGATTGTACTTTTCTAAAACAAACCTTTATTCAGTTTCAAGTTTTTTCCTTCAATATCTACTGAATTTAGTGTTCTACCAGAGATCTAAACGGTAAAAGTTAAGGATCTGGTAATTGGCCAATGTGCCGGACATCAGGGACACACAGGAGATGGGAGCATCGTGAAGAGCTGCCCAGGTCCTTGTGACTCTCATGTAAACCAACCGAACAGTTCAGACAGAGTGTGCTGCAGTGCAGAGAGCCTTAACAGCTGGCATCTGTTTTATCGTCTGCACATGCAGCGAGCATATTTGGCAGGAAAACATACTGCCAATCTATTGTAAACAACATAAATAATATGTACAATGTGAATGAGCTGATTCTGACAACTGATGAAATATGCATATCATGCATATTTGTTTTCCATGCCCTTCTTCCTGCCTTTGGCTTTGGGTTTCATTTTCCCTGATTAATTTCCCATGGTATGATGAAATATCAAAATCTATTCATTATTACAAGAAGTATCCCTGCTGTTTATACCTGTGTTTTTAAAATGAATAAATCCATTTTTTGCTTAATTGTGTCTAAACCAGGGAAGGGCCACATGGTTAAACCTTGACTGTTGTGAGGGTCAAACAGATATTGCCAGGCGGTAACCTGTTATTTTATCACCACATACTTTGAACACATTCTCCAGCATTTATGATTAAAAAAAAAAAAAAATCCCTCCAAAAATCATGTTAACAGAAAAAAATTACACGCAGGAGTCTTTGAACTGTAACAATAGGGCTGACACTTTGGTTAAATGTTCCTACTTAATAAACCAAACATAAAATCTCTCTTCATCTCAAAACATGAGAACATGTTCTGAAGGTCCAAGAGGGAAGGTTGAAAAATAAAACCAAACAAAAAAACCAGTCAAAACCAGTAGTACACCATGCCATGACCTACACACAGGCACATGTTGCTTTTTTCTACATGTTTGTTGCAAACTAAACTAACAGCTTTACCACCAACCTCAATATAAAAAAAAATATTTAGCAGTCCATGCCTTACTAATCATTACATCATTACGTTTTTAGTGCGCATTTGGAGCAGGTGAGTCCAAATAAAACATCAATGAACAACATCACACAAACAAAATAAAAATCCCCTCAGCTGCCTCAGCAAATTAAGCTACAAGCTCAAACATCACTCTCATCAATGTCATCTGAGACAGGAAAAAGGGAGGCCCACCCAACAACATTTCATGTATCTCTCCTTGCAGCCTGCAAGTCCATTTGATTGCCCTCTCTCTCAGCTGCACTTGCTGTTGAAGTGGCTCAGGCTCTGTCTTCACTGGATGTAAACAAGGAGTGTCTGCAGCTTCAACCAAATTACTAGTGCTTACAGCAGTAAGCTGACCTCTACTGCTTGATCTCTCTCTCTCTCTCTCTCTCTCTCTCTCTCTCCCTCTGAGTTACATAACAAGGTGAGGTGATCTGAGCCTCAGGGGTTTTCTATGATGCACGACTACTGCTACTTGAAGTAACCATTTTAGTGGGAAGTAGCCCCCTGGGATCCCTTTAGTCAAAAGGTCAAAGGTGAAAAAAACATCTTAGAAATGTCTATTTATTACTTCTAGTATTATTTAATATTTCTTAACAGTAGTGAGACAACTCTCAATGACACACATCTCTCAGTGTGTTTGATATCTGTCAATGTCACACTGCTTGATAAAAAGGAAAAGCAAAGCAGAAAGATTTAAAGAAGCATGAAAAAAACCCTGGCTGTTCAGCAGGATATAATTAATTTTAAAGAAATACATTATTGTTTTTCCCACTGGAAGCTTGATGTGAGAGGAAAAATGTTGTTCTATTTTTAGAACATCTGCTTTCTTCTGCCATAAACTGGTTTTGTAAAATTAAAGTGTTAAAGCACAAGCACAGTCCTGCCAGTGTTAACAAATGCAAACCATATTCCCAATTACAGCTTGATTCTATCAAACACTGTCATGTTCTAGCTGTGACGTACCCCTCCTCGTGATTTGTCAAAGTGTCAGGCAAGGCTTGCCACTCTCCCCCGCTTAAAATAAGCACCTTGTGTATTTTTAACAGATGCTGTGTAAAGTCACACAGGCCAGATCCAGTCACGCAGAGCAGGAAACACGAACGTCAGAGAGCATCCTGTTAGTCCCCAAAATGAAAGCTCTGTGAATGTTTTTAATCATTTAAACACAATTGAAACACACAAGAAAAAATACAAAGATCAAGTAAAAATGACCAATTCAACTAAATCTAAGTCAATAAACCCAAACCTTAACCCTAACCCAAAGTCGACAACATCTGACAGGCAAAATGCTCCACTCAAGAAAAACTATCGCAGGGGTATGAAGCACTTCAGAGGATAAAAACAAAACTGCTTTACAGAAACGATGTCATAAAGCCGCTCTCAGCTGAGTCAAGGCATGATCTGATCACAATAGACTAAGTCTACATATTGCTAATACACAGACCATGTCAGCAGAGCTCTCCAGCTTTACATAAAAGCCAACTGTGAGAGGACTGTTGTGCAATAATTGAAGCTGTACAAGCTCAAGGGCCTCATTGAAAGCAACTGTCAAGATAGAAATATTTACAGTCCCATCATAAACCCATATTTGATCGATTCCTGGACAAATGCCATAGAAGTGTTCAAATAGAAGCAAAGATACAGGCAGTGTCCTTGGTATTTTTCACTTGGGAAAAGAAATTGTTCAATTTAGGCACTTCAGTTCACTTATCTACATTCAGAGGGCAAAATGACTCTTACTTCGTCACTGAGAGCTGAATTCAGCCACGCAATCGCCAACTATAGATTATGGTTATGTGTACATGTCACTTTTTCTGAACCTGCGTTTTATAGACATGAAGACCTGAAATATTACAAAGAAAACAAAGATCTGCAAAACATACAGGACAGGATATCAGAGCTGGCCCTATAGTCAGCCATGTTGCACCGCTATGTTCCTGCAGTAGCCTGGAATGGACATATCACTCACTTTGCTCTCAAGAGATCCTTTCTTACTTTTTATTTGTTTCACAACCTCTGCAAGTCCTCCTATTTACTTGGTTACTTTGTGTGTGAGCGCAGGAATATTTAGTCCATTGCAGTCTGCAACTTTACCACTAGATGCTGCTACACAGGAGACCTATAAAGCCTTAGTAGTTAATGTAGTTAGTGTTTTAAATAAGTATGGCAAATGACATGTAAAGTAAAAGGTGTTGCTCAAAAGAATCTCGCATGATTATCACTCTACAGTTTGACTCAGCACTGGAAAGAGTCCAACATTAAATTCCACTACTGTGGCAGGCCAAGGCAGTGGCCATTCAGTGAGTATTTCCTCCCATGGGAAACAGTTTTTTTTTTTTGGCAGAAAGTCTGTGAGATACAAACCCCTGCTGGCTAACACATAAACATAAGGCTTGTGTATGGAAAGCTGGATGACTAAATCACAGAGTATCATTAGGAGTGAGATCATAAATGCAGCTACCTAGAGCCCAACGGCAGGCAGCAGAGTAGGAAACCAGCTGGTATCATAGTGAAATAGTGAAGAGCAAGAAATTGCCCTTAGGAACTATGGAAGACAGAACAGAGCTGACAATAACACAGCATGACAATTAGTTATTTTGACAATATCCAATCCTACAGTACAAAATGCATATAATTATCTTTGTATTGCAGTGATTTAACAAATGGTGCAGGCCTATTATGTATGATTGAAATTGGTGTCATGGCCTTTTGTGACTCTCTGGAATTCAGTTTAAATTCCTTTTAAAGAAGCCAACGAAAGTGTTTGCCCGAGATGTTCTGGGAATATTTGTTTCAGGCTATTCATTTTGCCGTTAAGATGACATTTTATGACCTTATTCTCTGTGCAAGACTGTTGTAAAAGCTATCTTTTTGTAAGTCAGATGGAGGTGTACAAGTACTAGATCTAAGGGGGGTTTAACGGCATATTTAAAGGTCCCAGAGTGAGCAAAGCCATAGCCTGCAAAATTGTACACTTGCACTTTCTCACGACAATAGAGGGTAACAGATGTGTTATTGCCACTCTTTGAAAGCATTACTGGTTTGAGGGGAGCAGTCGGGAGGCTTGTGTGTTAAATTAGACAGGTCATTAAGGGTCAGGAATCATGATTTCTCCCTGGGGCTTCACAAAGTAAGAGCTCCAGCACTAAAAAAAAGTCAATTAGTGTTTTTAGAATTAAAGTAATGTGGAAACCAATGATTGTGGGGCTTTTAGTGAGAATTGGTTGAAAATGGCTTTGTTCTTCCAAGAACAACTATTGACAGGATGTCACTGTCACTGCCATTATGTACGTGCATATCTGAGGAAGCAAAGCAGGCCTTCTGCTTATTGTGTTATATAGTGACTGATGCTGATGCCCTTTACTGCATTTCTATTTTTATTCCATGCACAAACTGGAAATGTAACACATGAAATGTTGTATGTAGATAGATTGTTTGTAGATGTATTACACTTTATAACTTCCAAAATTAAATAGCCGTTTTTACATTTAAGAAAATGTAATACAAAGTGTTAATAAATGAGGTCTGGCCAGAGGTGGTGATAAAATTTGGGACTTTAGATACAATCAGACTAGCAGTTCCCCTTGCTTCCTGTTTTTAAGCCACAAAATGGAGAGTGTCACTGAGCCCATAATTCTGGTCTTTAAGAGGCTGCCACTGCAAATAATGTTGTTTGCTTTCCAGTTCCGGAAGTGCCTAATCCAGCTCTTCACTGGCATGGGGACAATCCCAGACGGCAACCTGAACCAGACCTCGGACCGACCTGGAATCACAGCGGAGAGTCAAACGGGAGAAATGTCAGCCATTGCCGCCCGCATCCCGGTGGGTGGCACTGCATCGCCAAGGTCTGATGATTCTCCAACCGACTGCGGCTCGTTTGCCCAGCTTCCCATCCCAGAGAACAAAGTGTGTCCCATGTAACAGTAACCCTTACCTCAGCAGGCGTTCTCTGACACCTGCGGAGTCCATAATAACCTTCTGTTATCTAGATACAGTGTGTTTCAGAGCCTGTTTGCACAACGACAAAGTTTTTATCTTTTGTTCATTCCTCACAGAGATGGAGGGTGCAGTGTGAAGGACAGAGAGTTGACCTTTGAATGGTTGCCTGGTTGAGAATTCTAGCCCCTTTTTTGTATTTTACTTGCAAGAGATTGAGAGAAAACTTCAAACATAACTTTAAAACTTTTTGGCTCTGGCATGTTTTGTCTGTGAAACATTTGATCAACAAAAAGAAGAACAAAGGGAACCAGATGGAACTGTACTAACAAAAATGATATCTTGTAAATATTTGCATCACGGGACCTCTGTATTTCGAGATATTGGAGAATATCTCGGATGATCTCTTGACCATCATTGCACTCCTGGTTGTGTGTCACATTGGAGGGCACTTAAATCGACCTGATGGTGTCTGCTGTCATATCCCGATGAAAAAAGAGACTGCTAAAAACGCAGACCTTGACATCAGTTAGTTGAGGGCTAGCCACTGTTTTTTTTCAAATACCACAATGCATCCAGCCTTTCGTCTTGCCCTTGCCTTCTGCTTTGAAGCACTGTGATGGTGCCTGCTGAGAAAGCGTTGTTTTCCTATGCTGTTTCAATACTTTGCTTTGGCAGCGCATCTTTATTCATCTCCACCCTTCAAGAGGGCAGAGCAGTCTTCTGAATTTGGATATTTTCACTTTAGTTTACCCTGCATAGTCTAGTTTGGGTCAAAGCTTTCATCTTTACTGAAGATGGTCAATAGGACTTGGAGATGCCAGTCTCCTGTTGCCTCTGTTGCAGATACAGGAGTACAACATATTCATGAAGTCCCAGCACGAGATCAACAATGAGCACACAACTACAAGCAGCACATATATAAACACAAAACATCCATACACATACACACACAGTATATGCACACACACATATGAGAGCTAACGGCCTGTATCAGGATGAACCCTCAGCAAGCACTGTGCATAATGTGCATCAATGAATATTCTGGTACAACAGTAGCATAGCTAAGCAACCAAGCAATGAGCACTCCCACTATAAGCACAGGTCAACAGCAATATTAAAGCTAGATACTGTCACGCAGTTGAACACTTCAGTGTTAGCTAAAATAGATGTAGCATTGAGTGTTAAAATGTCTTCTACTTGACTTTGTGGTGCATGTTTGTTCACTATTACTGGATATTTGTCAAAACACTGTTATATTCTCTATGCTCTACAGTGATTCACTATGTTAAAAAAACAGTATGGTGTTTGTTTGCAGTGTATTGAGTGTGTGTTTCAATCATGTTTGGCCAGCCTGGTAGGAGTAACATTTAGCATCTTTCAGCATCAGTCCATCTGTGCCAGATTCATTATAATGCCTTGATATAATTATAACAACAGGAGACCAGAGGGAAGACGACTAAAAAGTCATATTGTATCTCACACAGGTGTTTCCCAGTATTAATGACTCCTTTTTAATCAGCCTTGTTCCTTTGTTGTCAGCTATAAAAACTACACTTTGGATATAACCTCTGTGCGACCTTATCCTGATTTAATCAATATATTCCGTGTTAGCAGTGGTTGCATCTGTGTGTTGTGAAGGAGTTGCTCTTAGCGTTTTAGCGAATCATCACTCACCTGAGCAGTTTTATACTGTGTTACTCTTGCAGCAAATGTTTTGTTTTACACACATGTACACTGACTAAACACTCTCTCTGTCTTTTTGCTCACCTCAACCTCATTTCAGCAAATAGCTGTTTACAGCAGAAAATAGCCAATCAACCTGCAATACGCTACTTTCCTAGCTGCAAGTAGGGGACAGAGCTAGCTACTAGCTTAATAATTGCCTAAAGTCCTGTATAAAACTAAACTGTCCTGTATTCAGAGTTAAAATGCACATTGCCTTACTGAATCACTACAGGAAGAGATTTGTCTCAAGTTTTAATGCAATCTGCAAACTCTGGAGACTGCAAACTGTTGCCATAGAGTATTTTTCTGGGGTTTTTTTTGCCCATAATCGATTTTCTGAGCATAAACAACAATTCCCACACTCTAAAATAGGTTGATTTTTATTTCAGTATCTACATAGATGAGATTGGTTTTGTTGAGTAAGACAGAAAGAAACAACAATTATTTCAACATATGTATTGTTCAGTCATCTGCCATTGTTGTCTCTATGGCGTACAAGGTCATGTTATTTTTTGAAGCTTTCTTGCTTCCTCCAAATAAACCAAATAGTTTATCATGACATACCAAACATTTTTTCATGCCTATGATCTGATTTTATGTTCCTTAATGTTACTGATGCAGCTGTGCTGTACTATTATTGACTGCTTGTTTCTTTTACATGTTGTGAAAGTAGCAGAGAACTTAGAAAAATTGATGCATAAAAAGCACAAATTCACCAAAATGTAGGAATTTAATTTCTGTCCCACTGCTAACAATTTACCCCTTATCTTTTTCCACATGCAGGGGGATAAGGGGGTAACCCCTTTTACCACTTGGTTAGAGAACAAAACAGATATAAACGAAGAGTAAATATGAAACTTCTATTGAAGATGTGGGCAGAAACACAGTCTAAGACAAATGCTAATATTTCTCCTTGTGTCCATTTCAGAGTGCAAGTAAAACAACTCTTTGCAAACACAACAACCATAACAGTGTCACATGGTGTTGTTCCTCTGCCAGCTTTTTTGGGCAATCCTTTGCTCCTAATTGGACAAAAATTGATAAACGTTACTTTAAGTGCTTTTTAGCACTGGGCTTTCATCTACCACAACCAAAAACATCATATACTGTCTTTATGATGGCTTCCTTTCAATGCAATTATATCAGTGTCACTAACATAAACTGTTTAATTTACTGATATCAATGTGTTCAATATTGAACAACCATGTTATATACTGTAACAGTTTCCCTCTTGAATTGTACTCTTTTTCTATTAATTTTATATGTTTTGGCATCATGAGTTTTACATTTTACAACTTTTAACTGGTTTTAAGTGGGTCTGTTTGGCAGCCTGAGGATTCAATTGATGGTTGACTATTATCATCATTGAAACCACAAGAATTAAAAATAAAAAAAAACATTAAAAAAATCTTAGCCTCCAGATCAGGAAGGAAGAGCATTTAAACCTAAGTTTTTATGTGAAATGTGTCTCTAAAAATACAAAAACATGTGACTCCTATAGTGTAGGAAATTGTTCTCAACCGCAACGCAAAGGCCAGATGCTTGTACTCTGACTTTACAGTGAGGTCATTTCCAAGTGTAATGCTTTAAATGCCCTTTTTTACTTTTATCATGGAGAGTTCAGATCTTTCAAGGTACATTTCATGCGTGCAGTCTTGTGGCTGCAGATCTCTTACGTTTCATAGGAGCTTTATTCAAAATTGAGCAGGCTTCAGTGTGCTGCACATTAGCAAATAAAATCTTGACAATGAAATGATTTTTTAATTTTTTTAAAATTGTTTTGCTATTTCTAGATGACATATCCATGTCTCGCCTAAAAATCTCCCTCCACAGCACTGCCTGCCTAAGCTAACGTCCTTGCAGCATTTTACAACACAACTGGTCAGCAACGTCAAAGCCATTTGAACTGTCTACTGGTGTGTCAACAAAATCCAAACTTTGTGTTTAAGTGTGCCCACAGACAAAAGCTACCCCAAGTTAAGTATAGCAGTGAAC
This sequence comes from Acanthurus tractus, assembly GCA_029783725.1. Classification (NCBI taxonomy): domain Eukaryota; kingdom Metazoa; phylum Chordata; class Actinopteri; order Acanthuriformes; family Acanthuridae; genus Acanthurus; species Acanthurus tractus. Next base: position 4,489,038 of record JAQNCA010000003.1, read on the forward strand.
CTCCCCATAAAAAGAGACAAGAAAAAGTAATAAAAAAGCACGG
>JAQNCA010000003.1:4512609-4524820 GCA_029783725.1 Acanthurus tractus
TGAGAGGTTTGGGGCAGATATTTATTTATTTAAAGAGTAGTGAAGGGGGGGGGGGAAACGCCTCTTCCAATAACTGAAAAGAGAGGGATAGGTTTGGAGACTTTTTATCCAGACTGTAAATAAATTACAACAGCCAGAAGTTGTTTCAGACTACTCTAAAGGAAGAAATCAATGGCCTCATTTAAGAGTTATCAAATAATCTAGCATACTGAAAGACAACATTTTTTTTATATTATTTTTGACATTTGGAACAGCTTACACAATTTTCCATTTTGTCAAGTAGGGATGTTTTAGCAGGGATCTAACAGTAAAAACCCTTATTCATTTCTAACTGTGGAACAGAGTTATTCCTATATATACACCCGTTAAGTAAATGAGAAATGTTTAAAGAGATTAGGCCATCTGCTCCATTTACTGCTTACATAATTCACAAACCGCTTTGCTCCAGATTTCAGTCATTATTCATGACAGTATTTTGCCACCTATTTCTATTATGAATTTTATCTAAAACGCTTTAGACGAAAGAGCTGTGTGATTTTGTTTACCTGGCACATCATTAGAATATCAGATGCTCAACACACATGATGACAGACTGGTTCTCTATCATTCACATGACTTTTCAACAGCTGTATGATTCAATGAATTTTGTTTTTGTTTTGGAGAAATGCAGTGTCAGTGGCTACAGGACCTGCTTGCTCACATACAGCAGTGTTCATAGGTTTCCTGTCAGCATAGTGTGATTTTTTAATGTTGATATCTAAAAGTTTAAATACAAAACACAATAATTCAAGTAAAAATGCTTGAAGCTTCTATTTTAAACAGTGAAGGAAAAATGTGGTGTATGGGCATACAGTACCAGACAGATTAAGGGCTGCTAGTTTGGCAGGTGGGATGTTGGCCATGAAGCGCTCCATCCCCAGGTAAATGAATGCACTGCATTTGATCAACAGCTGCTCCACCTCGGACAGGCTGGGTGATATTTTGGAAATATTTGGAAATGTCGTAGCAATGATAATCAGGTACGGTGCAATGTAACATATATTAAAAATCAAAAAATCAAAAATGTAATTTTACTTAAAGGTTCGAACCTGGGAGTTTGTTTGCTACCCATGAAGCCCTCCCACAGATGAGCAGAATGTTGCCTATGAGTTTCCAACATCTCAGTCATCCTTGAGCTCAGACTGATCCCCTCTGTGCAACACAGACAAAAACACAGAAAAATATGAAACTTTACACTTTCAAGTGTTTACACAAGTGCAGGCTGCATCACGAGTCATAAAAACTAGATTTGGGAAAATAGTGTAATATAAAAGAAAACAGGGATGCTTTAAAGGGCAATGAGCTGAGAGGAACACGATCTAATGAGAACATAAATCACAGAAGTACTCCCAGAACGATACTTAAGTCAAAAACACACCACTCGAAACATAAAACAAAAGCAGCTACAGTTATACAGCACTGCTACTGATCATTAACAAGCCTTTCTTTCTACAATATTGCAGGTCATATTCACCCTGAGCGATCATTCCAATGTTCTGGTTTATTACTTGTTCAATTAAAGTGGAAGGTGTGCAACTTAAAAAGAAGAAAAGAAGCAAAAAGATTAAATCAATTACTTTGCTTACCAAATTTCCCTTCATTGTATGGGTCAACAATATCTGTAGATGTTAAGATAAATAATCCAAGACAAGAGTGTAATCTAATCTTATTTTTCCAAAGCAACACAAATATACAGCCAGTGTATTAAACATAAAAATATTGAGCGTTATAAAAAAGATACATTTGAAGTTGCGTGTGACCACTGGAAAGGTGTTTGAAGGTGACACACGATTCACTGGTACCTGAGTGAAAAAAGTCACAAAGTGTGAATATATATATATATATATATTTAAACACATGCTCATGTGGTCTCCAGCAAGTTATACACTTTGTTGTAAAAAATATGAGACTGAATTCTAAGAAAGAGGAGAAAGAACAGAATAAATGGCAATAAAAAAATAGAAAGGGCTGGTGGAAAAAATAGGAGTGGTGCATGACAGAAGATAAATGTTCTGAAGCTAGAAATAGGATCTTTATGAAAACATATTATATAATTGATTGAAAAACCATAGTTAAAAGGGAGGCGAGAGGAACTTAAATTATTGCCGGTGCTGACAGCAGGTAAAAGTAATATTGCTGTCTGTATCTGGCAGGTCCAGATTAATTTACTGAACTCACCACTTTGATGGCCTGACTTTGATCTCCCTTCCCCTTGGTTCCTTTGCCACCTTTGGTCTCCTTTTTGTTGTCACTTTCAACTGCCAAACAGGAAACAGAATTAATATGTACACTTGTCTGGGAGTTAGATTACAGCACATTTAGGACTAGAAAAAAAAAATCTCAGACTGCAAAGTCAATGACATTTATTAGTGACTGATCAAAGTCATGGCAGCAGCTGGGTCGGACTCCATCTGTTGGTCCATTAGTCTAGTACTTGGGTCCAAAGTAAATCAGCACCACAACTAATCCAAGTCGCAGAATAAATCTCCACAACCCATGTCCGTGTGTGCTTGTGTGTCATGTCTTTAAAAAAAAAGAGGAAAGCTCTTGCTGTAGATGTAGATGTCTCACACCAAACATCACTGGTCACGTTACAGCAGTATTTTCTTGCTACTACAGCTTAACAGGTCACCACAGTGTTTGGTGGCTCCCACTGTTCTTGCTGTAATAAAACAACTAGTTTCCTTATGTGCAAAAATCATTATGAATATAGAACACTGTGAAGCAGTCTGCTTTTTCTCACAAGGACAAATAGGTCATCAAATGTAAAATGTTTAGTTAAATCACAGTTTTATCACTTGACACCTCTCAGAGACTCACAAAAAAGACACATTTGAAGCAGTGAGAGGCAAATGTCCCACTGGAAGTTAATCTTTTTATAGTCAGTGCTACTTTGCCCTGTGCATACCTCATGCGAATCACAGCACAGAATAACAAATAGCCCTTTCAAATGAGGTTTCAGGCACTTTATCTTCTTGACACAATAGTAAACTGTAGATTTAAAAATTATGATGATGGTCATCACCATATAATGATGGTCTAGTAAAAATAAACAAAAAAACTTTTCTTCGTTCATCATCACCCATGTATTTTATCCAGGCACTGAAAGACGTATTAGGAAATACATGTTCTTGGAGTTTCCTGTCAGGGGTTTATGCAGGTGACACACAAACTAATGCACAGAAGCACAGAAGCACAGACACACTGAAACATAAACAGACACCCATACCATTGTACACCTTTATCTGTGAGGACCACGTCATTGACATGATGGATTACCTTATTTTTACCATCATCATTGGATGTCTCACCCTCTTCATACTTTAACCCGGAAACCAGGTTCTGACCCTGAAACAGCCATTTCAACTTGCAAGGTGCTGCATTCTGCTCTACACAATGCTGCAGGCCCCCACAAGTATGCTGGGCTCCATGTTTTCGTACCCCACTAATAAAAATTAAACAGGCCCACACATACACACAAACATTTGTATAACAGTAACCTTTGAACATTCAGTCAGGTTATGCAAATGATTCAACCTTTAAAATGGTAAAACTGTCTGCAGCATTCTGCTCTATCTTCCCTCTTTTCTTTCCTTTAAAAAATATAAATGCGCAGAATCCCCCCAAGGGTTGAAGCATCTCTGCCGAAAAGAAAAAAAGAAACTGAAATTGTACCTTCTTTTATGCTCATAGTAACTCAAAATATAAACTTCAGAGATCAGTAAAGGACACAAAGTCATGGATAATATTAATTTGAGTGGAGCTAACACTTTTGGCTTGTAATGCTTTTTACTTGAGAAATACAACTTAAACTGTGTCTTTTAAACTCGTTTTTTCTGTATTCACACACAAACGTTCCTTGTTTTCTTCTCTGCTGCAAAAAACAATATTCACTACAGTTTCCACTTATTATAGTCACTATTGTCAAAAATAAAACAAGTTTAAGTTTGTTCTCCTTTTAAATTTCAACTCTTTCAGGAAAACGTCTGCAGCGCCCATCAAGTATTTTAGCAGCACCAACAGAATAAATCTATAGCTTCTTAAAGGAAGGTAGTATGATGCTTTTCAGGTCTCCCCACACTGTGTTACCCTTGGACAATCAAATCTACTGTCCTAGCTCTGAATTACTCAAACAGGCACAGCGAAATGGCCAGAGTTAATAGACATCACTTTGGCCAAGCCAGCAGTGGTGTTCACGGATGTCCGCATGAACTTCTGCATGCCAGCAGGATGTGAAATGACCTTTCTCTCCTGAACAAATTCCATTTCTATGGATGACTGCCTGCAGTCTATAGTGTAAGCCATTGTTTGTGATGAGGAATTATGTGAAGCAAACATCCACCTATACTGTGAGAAAAAAAACCCCATTCTAATTATTAACAGTTTTATAGATAGGGCATTTATATTGCATATTAACCTGCTGCTACCTACAGTATCCATGACTCCAAGATTTGAGACGGATATAAAATCATTTGTAGAACCTCTTTTCAAACCATTTTTTACTCTTCTCTACTTGCACTGTTAATGTCTAATTTAGAATAGAAAAACAACTGTATTATGCTGTGAAAAAGATGACTTATAATACCAACAAAAATAAAATGAGCAAGTCTGTGATTAAACTCTAAACACATGAGATAAGACAACGTAAAGAGGAAGAGAGTGATCATAAGACCTGACTAATCATTCTTGAGGCGTTTAAAAATGCATTAGCACTATAACAATTTAAAAAGGGTTCCTGTTTAATTAGCATAGTAATGCTGATGAGACTTGTTGTAATGGTTTTACATATTCCTCTTAAAAAAAAGTTTTTGCCATCTCGTCAAGTCTGTTGCTCTAAAAAAGTTCAAGCACTGTGTAAATCATGCCTTTTATTTTCACCAATAATTCGATTTCACAGAAGTGATATGTTGTTTTTCAATATTCATATGCATGCAAAAGAGCAATTAAGTTTTATATGTAAAACAAGACAGGCAGACTCGAAATCTACTAGACAAACTGTTCAACGGGATGTTAAATTGCATGTTTGGGGAAGTGATTAAGAATTTGTCTCCACATGTGTTAGTTGTACCTTTCTCTTGTTCTTCTCTGATCAGGCGACTGTGGAGAAGCTGGAGGGAGAAATCACGTGACACAGAACTCAAACCCTCCTCCTGCAGGATGGACAAGGCTTCAAGTGGTAACTCCAGCAACTTCCTGTCTGTCAGCAGCACAACATATTCCCCTGGTCCTGCTGGTAATTTAACACATATACACACACCCACACACACACTAAATTGTCATATGATACAGTTTTTTTTTTTATCTTAAAATCTTTAAGATGCTTCTGTACAGCGACTGTACAACGCCATCTCTGAAGTCAACAACTTCTAACAGGCGCAGTATGATTGGATTGATTTGGACTCTTTATTCTTCAGAAAAACAGTTTAGTGGTGCTATGATTCTCACTGCTCCTTGTGAAAGTACTAAGTTATCATCATGGGTGTACATTAAAGTATATTGTGGCAAATGAAACATACAGCAACAACAATGACCTGAGGGGGATGACAAGGCTGCTAAAATAGGAAACTGCTGATGGGGTGCAAATACACAGATAGAAATCATTGCAGATGTTCAAATAGTGGTTTGTATGATACTATGTAAAGATAACAATAAAGCCCTGAGGGTGCGACAGATACAAGCAAGCTCACAAACACACACATACACACACACAGCATTATTTACCTTTAGCTGAGCTCCCTTTCTCTTCTTTATCTTTAGTTTTGGTCATTTCAGGGACTGGAAGTGATGCATCCTGGTGCCTGAGGGAGACAAGGACAGGTGAGGATCAGTGCAGCTGCACTAATTCATGCCAAAAAAAAGATGATAGATCCAGATAGCAAAAGCAAAATACAGAAAGTAAAATACAGACATGCAACCTTTGCTTTGTGTAAGTTTGCTGCAGAGCACAGACAGAAGAACAAACTTGACCAACCAAGATGAACCTGTACTTGAAAAGACTTTTCTCACTGTGGATATTTGTTCCTATCGCAGCAGTAAAATCTTCACTTCAAAGTAACAAAGTTTCCTTCCTTAGGCAAAGAAAACTAAATGAAATGTGTCAAGCCTTTGTAGTGGACAAAGTGTGGAACCTGATGACTTATACAGTACTTCACCTTAAGCAAGAGAAATCAAACTGTGTGAGAAGTGGATTCAAATAGTCTTCCATATCTTGTGTGATTTCTCTGAAGTGAGAAGCTAACATTTCTTCTCTGGAAGTTTTCTGTAATGGTAAAGAAGAAAAGAAGCAAAAGAAATTTCAGTAACTTTAAAGCAGTATTTACTGTTTGAGGCCATTGATTAATTTCATACACACATCTACTGCAGTAACACGAAGCTAAGATTTAACAGTCAGCTGTCCCGAGTCTCCCCAGTAAGCAAGCAGAGACATGACATGATAATTATTGCAGGGGAGTGAACTTTTGTATGGGGATTGCAGTGGATAATGCTGATAGAGTCAAGGAAGTGAAAAGGTCTCAACAAGACATACACAGAGAAAAACTTGATGCTCCTCAGAGGCCTCCAGGCTGCCCTCTGCTCCAAGCCAACAGGCCTCCTTGAGGAGGACATGTCTAGTCTCCTGGCCAAAGGCTCTTGTCTTCTCCCTCAGTGCCAGCAGAGCCTGCGGGCAGACTGGAACCTTGGCCACCTTCGAGCATGCCAGGGTACCTGCAGACAACAGTATTGACATACAATCAGACATGCATACTCGCTGACACGCACAGGCCTTGTAATTGGTCCCCATGAGCACATCCACCTCCTTCTTCCTCTGTTACTTTTGAGTCTCTCTCTCTTTTCCCATCTTGTTTTTTTCCCCATCATCTTCTCTGTTTAATGAATATGTCCTCATTCTCAAGCAATGAGTCCTTTTTTTCCCCACAATACCTACAACTTCTTATATCAGACTCATCCCAGGAAAGGTCATGTGAGCATGCAATACAGTATGCTAATTCCCTGTGATGACTTATGAAAGCCTGTGTTCCATGCCAGACCAGATGCACAAAGGTCAAAGGGAAATTCGGCTGATTTGTTCTGCACTTTATCTTCTCCTCTCTCCTTGTCTTCATTAAAACCGAACTTCTCATATGCATTGCAGATAAATGTTACATGGGAATACTAAATTATTTGGCTTCAAAGCTGACAACAAATGTTACATGAAGAAAAGTATGCATATATTTCTCAGAGCCATGAAGCCAATAAGTAACTCTGTCTGAAATGGCTCACATCTCTCATACAATAAAGTCAGACAGCTCTTTGTGTTCTGAAAATGGCTTAAAAATGTATCGGCACCCTACCTGTAACTTGCATGGTCTTTCCTTTTTGATTTGAAGCTTTGGCAGGTTCATAGAAAGCTCCATAAAGTTCTGACCTGATACAAAAACAAACACAAAAATACATTTCACCCTTTACAAATGTATGCACATTCACTACATGTTTATCTTATTTTTTGCATCTTAAGTAACATGGCTACATTCCATCTCTACCCACAAAGGACAGATACAGGCCTGATCTTTCTAGCGGCAGATGCACCAAACAGCAGGCTCCTTCTGGTCTAGACATGACAGGGGCTTAAATCTAATGTAATTTTGTGACCTACACTCATTTACAAACATATTATAATACTGATAAATAGGGACAGAATAGAAAGTGTAAAAATTGGAATAGGAAATTCAATTGGAAATAGTGAGAGAAAACGAGAGAGGACAAAGCAGGACTTACCCATCTGCAGAGTGCTGAAGCAGCAGGATCTTCAGGTTGGGCGGGAGCTCTGTAAGGATGTTTAGGTGGCTCGGACAGATAGTCAGGTGGCTGAAAGCCTGCAAACCCCAGAGTCATTTGCTTTACAATTTTAATTTGTTACAGACAAACTGAAACAACAGACTTAGTGAACCTCTCTGTTAAGACAGATTATGATACACAGCTGCTTCAAACAAACTGACCTATTTATTTTCTCATTACATTTATATTAAAAAAGTAATGAATCAGAATGTTTTCGTATCTTGTCTTTGTCTTGGATTTATATCAATAGAAAAAAAATATACAAGATGTGTCTAAGGGAACTCAAGCAAATACATATTTTGACTTTAACTCTTTGCGTGTTATGTGTATGCACATGTGGGCATAAGGAGGTGAAAGAGCTCCAGCCAATGCACACATACACAAACATGCATATTGCTATTCCATAGAAAATGTCCCTATTTAGAAAAAAAACATATTTACATCCTCGATTAAGAAAAAGGTGGTCAAGTGTTACACATCTAAAAAACATTAATGATCTGTTATGATTTTTTTTTAATTTAGTTTCCAAAGTATGTCTGCAAATTAAAAGATGGACTGTACTTGTTTCTGGAAATAGCACATTTTAATAAGAGTAACTTAAGATAAACTGAAGAAAAGAATCCCCATAATGTACCAGATAATCAGTTATACTACAAAGGTGAATTATTCCACAACTATTATTATTTAATGGCAACATTATCATATGGACGTGTTCCTGTGATCACATCCCAAAAGACTTTATCCCTCATAGGGGTCAGTTTACATGTAACTTCTGGACAAATTGTATGTGAGGCTTCAGATGGCACCAAGTTGTCTTACATTTTGGTATGACATAAACGCATTCAGAAAAGAAATGTGTTTGCAGCCCCACTACTTTGTCAGGTTTTAGCATTCTACTGTATATTTGGGGAAAACTCCATAACTGCATCAATTTTGTGTCCCCCAACAAGGGAATTTACCAAGCTGAGTGTGACAGCATCCATAAATCATAAGTGGGAGGGTTTGGTGACCTGGTACCTTGGAGAGGCTATTGAGGGAGTCCTCCACTCCCTTCAGCATGCTACAGGGTCTCTCCTCCTGAGAGATGAGCAGTTTGTGGTGTAGGCTGAGCAAGGCAGAGAGCTGGGACACACTGGTTCCTGCACATGCAGAACTCAGCACCTCGGCCATCATAGCAACAGTGCAGCAGCTCTGGGAGTAAAACAGAAGTTGGATGATTGGGCTGGTTGTAATTGCTGTAATTATGGTGGGTGATAATATCCTGAAGAATACCAGTGGCAAAGATAATGTTTGGGTACAGATGCAAGCATGTTGTACATTAAGCATGTTGTCCTACATGCAGTAGCTGCGTGCCAGCATATGGATCCCTTTTTTATACAGGGTATAATACTGGAACTTTCTACAGTGCACATGAGACTGAGGTGAAGTCTAATGATTGGCATTTAATTTTTTTACAAAATACAGACATTGCATTCTCAAAACAATGCCAGCACACTAAGGTTCTAGTAAAGAACATGTGTTTTGATGGACAGTACCTGAAACAGGGCAAGATATTGACCTGCCAGTGCAGGGTCAGATTGGCCGTGACATTCCAGCATGTTGAGGGAGGCATCAGCAAGGATGGAGGAGGGCAGCTTGTGTTGGAGACACAGGCTGATGGCCTCAGCCAGAGTGCTACTGGCCTGCGCCAGCAACTGCTGGGCTGTGCGCCTCCTCTGCTGATAAACAGACACACACACACAGACACACAGACAGACATTCCACCAATTCATATGGGATTCTTTGTACTTACATTGTTAAGCAGATATTTCAAAATAGTTCAAATGGCAAGAATGCTTTAAACCTTTCAATATTAGGAAGTTATTTGCTCTGCATGTTATGTATGGCAACAACAATAGGCCCCAATAGCAAAAACACAATAAATGAAGTAATTAAAGCTGTCTGAGAAGGCATTATAAAGGCACTATTAATAAGTATTACACATTAGTTAATATAAAACCCACATCAATATCAGTTTAATCTTACTAAACATTCCACAGTTTCCACAGAAATAATAGATTTCCCCAATTTCATTCTGCACCTAGTTTAATGTAGAAAGCAGATCTCTCTGCACTGACTTTCAATATGAGAACTATGCAGAGCACCCAGAGATTTGCTTCCAGGGATTTGAGATGGGATGTGAACGTCAGTATAAAGACCTTAGATTAAAGATGAGTCAGAACTGAAGGGGTCACTTGTCAGGAGGTATGTACCTGCAGCTCAGCACTTTTGGCAGAGGACACCCTCACCTCTCCTCTGCTTGATCCTCTGTCTCTCTCTTTCTGTGAATCCTCCTCCTCCTCCTCCTCCTCAGAAACAGCCTTAGGGTCAGACCAAGTCCCCTTCTGCACAAAGTTAGTTCAAGATCAGAGAACAATAATCATGATTAGTATAAAATCCCCTCATGATCACAAACCATAAAAAACCTAAGCGTTTCTGTTTTAAATTACGTAGACAGACATCCATTTCTGTAATCCTTATAAGCTTTTTACTCTGTGCAGCTACTTTTTACAGGCTATTGTGCATTTGTGTGTACATGGGTGCTTTTGTGCCTCTGCTTTATAATTCCCAAAACACCTGCACATAAAATCCACCATAGATTTATCTGACTTCCAATAACAAACAAAGACTCCATGTCCATATTTTCTGAGTGCCAGCAGCTTTTTTCCAATTGGTTCCAATGAGGTGGGTGTATATGGCACCATACAGCTGCCTAGAGAAAAAGCATAGCACCTTTTATCTTTTAGTAGTGCTCCCTGTTTTTTTCTTTAAAAATCTCAGAACTTTTCACAGAGGCAGTGGTGCTGCATTTCCAGCCTTTTTCAGGGGGAATACAGGGCCTATGTAGCAGACAAGTAAACATGAATATTATGTGTAAATGTATGAATGCTTATGTTGTCTACCTCTATCATGTCTTACCCAGAGAGCACAAAGATAAACTGGGTCCTCCTGCACAGCCAGCAGTCTGAGGTACTTTCCCGTCAGACTCAGACAGCGAGCTTTGGTCTCCACGTTTTCCATGGATTGAGAAGTGAGTACATCCAGCTGAGCCACCTTCCCCAAGGTACTGACCACACTAAACCATTCCTGGAAAACACACAAAGAAGTTGTATGTATGTGTGTGTGTGTGTGTGTGTATATATTAGGGCTGTCAGTTGATTAACATTTTTAAATGCAATGAATCGCATTAGTGTCCTGAGTTAACTCGCGATTAATCGCAGGGAAGAGCAGGGAAATATTTTACCCTGCTCTATAAGTAACTTAACAAGATAATCATGTGTTTCTTATACTCTAATCTGAAAATTGGAGAGGACAATAATTATTCCTTTGTGGAAATATTTCTACTTTTATTTTCACTGGAACATTCCAAAATGATTACATACTTATATTGTCCAGATACTTTCCAAAAAAAACCCCTCAAGCCTAGTATTCTCAAGTATTCTCAAGCCAATGCTCCTAACCATTAAGGTTTACAAAAAAAACAATTCCTTTTAAATGGAATCAAGTTAGGGAAACACAAAATCATTCAATAACAAAAAAGAGAAAATTAAATAACTAAATGAAAATACAAATGTAACTTTAGAGAGTGTAATACAAAACTAAAGGAGGGCTCTCTGCAACAGCGGTTTGCTTGGCCATCATGTGGTTTAAGACTGGACATGCTCTGGTGGTAACTTAATTTACATTTACAATAAATACAAATTACTTTTGTTTTGTCCAGAGAACCATCGGGCAAAACTTTAAAGCTAAACTTTTAGTTCAAAAGTCGCTTTTCTGTATCCATTTCTGCTTTGTAACCATTTGCAATGTTATTTTAGCGCTACTTCCTGAAACTACGGGAGATGGCAAGGCACAGACCGTGCGTGAGTTAATCTTGCGTTAAAAAAAATTGTGCTGTTTAAGGAGTTTGAGTTACTTAGTTACTTAGTAACTTCGACAGCCCTAATATATATATATATATATGTGTATATACATATATATATATATATATATATATATTTATACGCACTTACATATAAGGCATGAATATATATGAAATGGACAGATTTGCTATTGGCCTAATTTCACTGACTGTTTCAAAAAACAGCGCAACTCACTCAAGAGAGTATTTAAAGACGCCATATTATCAATCCACTTGACGAGGGCAGCTTCCACCACAATAGCTTTTCCTGTGTGTACTTGTTTTTTGTTTCCATCACTGGCAGCCATGGCTTTTGTTAAGCAGACAACACAAAGTAGCCTGAGAAACAGCAAGTCTTTCTGTTGTGTCCCACTGACTCGTTATTGGCTATTTGTCCTGAGCCTCAAGGAGACTATG
>JAQNCA010000003.1:4525993-4558115 GCA_029783725.1 Acanthurus tractus
CTATGTCTTTATTAAGAGAATATTACTTTTTTTTCTACAACTGATATCACTGTTTCTGTGATTCTGTCTCCCCCTCTCTTTCTCTTTCTCTCCCTTCCCTTTCTCTCTCTGTCTCTGCACCAAGGTTTCTGACTGCTAAAAGGAAGGCTTTCCTTGCCCCTGTCGCCAAGTGCTTGCTCATGTGGGAATTGCTCTCAATCGTTGGGTCTTCATGAACTGAATTTTAGAGTGTGTTCTAGAACTACTATATGTAAAGTGTCTTGAGACAACTTGGTTATGATTTGGCTTTTCTATATAAATAAATTTAATATAATTTGCATCCCAAAATAACCCAAAATAAATACTGTAAGTAACTTTAAGCAAATTACTTAACAACAAAGGATAATGCTATGATGAAGTGTCTGTCACACCCCTGCTTTGTTGTTTTGACTGATATTGTTTAGATTATTTATATATATTGAGTTCTACAGCTCTAGAAAAAGACCCACCATATATGTTGATCTAAACTGAATGGGTTCATGCTCATGAAGGTATTTGTCAGGTAATGCAATTTCCTAAATTTGTTTTTACTTTTTAAACAAATTGGAGGTCTAGGGAGCACAAGCACAAACTGTATTTTTGATTAGAACTAGTTCTTTGTTTTTGCTGGCCTGTACCAGTGTCAGTTCGGGCAAAAGTTATAAGAAGACAGCACGTGCCTTGTCGTAATCTGTACATTATTACTGAGACAAGTAAGTTTGCTTATACCTAAGCAGACACACAATTTCACATTGTACCCGGTTTTGAGGCACTTGTAAAGTGTCTAACCTGTTCTAGAGAGTTGGGCTCAGGTGTGCAGCGTGCAAACTCTTCCAGTGCTATCTCCATGGTGGTCTTCCTCTCCTGGGCCAGAACTTGGCGTTTCTCCTCAGCACAGTGCTCTTCTAGGATGGCCAGACAAAACTGTGCTTGGGCCAGTCGCAGGCGCACCAGCCTCCGCATGACTGCCAGTGACAGTCCATGACTCTGACAAGGACAAGAACCAGCATGAAAACAAGTAATAGAAAATACACTCATGCAGAAGATCACAAGGAACCATAAGAAATTCCTAGAGTATACATATAAGTATGTATTTACTACATAGGGCATGGAACAAAGATAGACATGAGAAACTTGGGCAACAGTCTTCAGTGAACAATAAGGACTGAGAGGTTGGGTGTCAAAACTTATTAGTGCAGCAGCACCATCTGCTGAAAGCACACAGTCATAACCCAGTTCCCAATGGTGTCAGTCATACATCAATACAATATTTAATCAAAAACTCAATATAACAAGAATTTGCAGCAGCTGTGAGAGTTTTTCAATCAATCTTTCTTTCATGATTCCATTAACATGCAAATCATGGCTACAGTCAGTGTTATGCCAGTCGATCTCTGCCACTAAAGCCCTCAGATAACCTTGATTGAATGAGAACTGAGCATGAGATAGAAACAGCAATACACACAATGCACACTGACAAACACACACACACCCACACACACACACACACACACACACACACATATTTATTCAGCTAGGCATTACAGCATTACACAGCTCAGAATCCTAGTATATGACATTGGCACAAGGGGCCCTTAATAAACTCATGTAACTGCTAAATGGTGATTCAGTCAATTACTGCTTAGGGAAATAAACATGCAGATAGCACAAACAAAACCTCACGCTCTGGCATTTAGCTATAAAAAGGAGTATCCAAAGTAGAACTCTCTCATCGCTTGGCATTTCAAACATGCTCATATACTTTTCTAAATAATGTCTCATATTTTGCCATCTGCAAGTCCTTAATGGGCTAACAATTTTAGCAAAAACTCAGTCTGAGCTTTGTATAACTGTCAAAAAATGTACTTACACAGCTGTTCAAAGCATTCTTTTTTCAATTACTGTACTAATGGCTTTACTCTCCCCCATAAGTCATATCTGGTGTTCATTTTTGGCAACATTCTCTACTGATCAGCATCCTCACAGAAAAGTTAAACTGAGTTGCTTTGGCTGTTTGAAATTGTAGATGATAGAAGACAGACTGTTTCTCAGAGCATTTAAGAGATAAAATACCTCCCAAGGAATACGCATGCACTTTTTTACCTCCTCTTGTGAGGGGAGCAGTGTCTGAGCATTTAGCACCACATGTTCCTGCTCTGAAACAGCTAGCTGCATTTGAGAAAGCCCATCAAGCAGGAGCCGCTTTTTGGTCTCTGTACAAGTAGTGTGATGGGCTAAGATTCTGTTGAGCAGTATTGTTGAGGGTGGAGAAAGACAGAGAAAACAAAGTTTGGTTGTCAGGTGTTGAGAGAAAAAAAACAAATTTACCACATCAAATACAGGACTAAATGTAAAAGCACATTGGGTTTCATGCAGTCACCGCTTCCTTCTTATAAAAACAGCTACAAGAGATTAAACAGAATTTGTTGAATTCACTAGTTTTCTTATATGTCTTGACCGTTTGTACTTTTACTCTTTTTCTGCTGGGTATAAACAAATTTCACAACTGTCAAAGAAATCACAAACAGATTATCTGCCTTTCTCTACTAAACCTGACCTTAATACTTATTTTGCCTAATATTATAATACCCCAATCTGAATGAATTGAATAGGCTATCTGAATTAGCTAAAATAAAACCTTAAACTTTATGCGGCTGATGTTATCTCTACCATATTTTTATCCTGACTTGTAAAATTTCCTTGATTTTATTAGCATATTTCAGAAAATCAACTTTTAGATGCAGTAGATGTTGTGCAGTCATTTTAGTTGACAGCTGCCTCAAGCTTTTTATGCACATTTGTGTTCATTAGCAGGCATTTTATTTTATCTTTTAGAATTAATGTTGTGATTTATTGATCACTAACGTCTTCGCCTTTCAACATGTAGTCTTAACTGCCTGTTCTTTATGTCTGTCACAGTACAGGCTTGTAATAGGACTAGTGTCACTGCTAAGCTAACATTTTTTTTTTTTTGCTGATTTATTCTTAAAGGAGGACTTAAAGCTCTACAGAATAGAAAACAGAACATTAGGTCTTATTTGGCAGTATTAGCTGTATTCATTTTATGGCATTCATAAGTCTGAAATGACAAATTTTTGAACAAGTTTATTTAATTTAAATTGGTAAATGCAACATAAAAAACACGAGAAAAAGAATCCCCCAGAGAGAGGGGGGCTCAGAAGATAAATAAATACATATATATATTTATGTAATATGTATATAATGTGTGCAAGTCTGATGTAAGTGTAATAGAAGCATAACATAATTCTTAAGTTAAACTGTTGTGGGCTTACTTTTAAGATTTCACTGTCAAAACCAATCTACATCGACCCAGGCAGAGTTAAAATGGGTGTAGGACATATGAAAATACCATTTGTAATAACATTAACACCAGGGACAGAATAATTCCTCACCTCAGACCATGTGCATACTCTGCATGTGCCTCTGCTGCATGATCTCTATAGCAGAGTTTAGTAAAACCACTCGCACACTCTCTGAGTGTATCACAGGCAGCCATTAGCCTCTGAATGGCCTCCTCACTGAGTGTCTCTCCAGGTTCACAACAACCAAGGGAACGAATACATTCAATAGTTCCTCTGTAAAACAACACAGCATATTCCATTAGATCAGAATTACACCAGTGCCTGTTAAAGTCAACACTTAGCTAAGTGTTTGCAACTAAACATTTAACTAACTTCAGTTAAACATTACACTTAATGGATGATCTAAATGCAAAACACTTACATGCTGAAGGGGTTTCTTTCTCCCGGCTAATGTTTTAGCCAGAGTCTAAGTAAAATATCAGTCTTAGTCTATTTATAATTCATTAACACACAAAGGGGGGTGTACTAAGCTTCTTTACTAAGCTTGGCAGGGCCTATTTTTTAATTTAGCGGGTAAACCTGTTGGTAGTCTCTTACTCTTTATGTGTGTCCTTCAAAAAAGTGTTGCAGATTTCAGACGTGCTTTTCCAAAAATAATAACATTTATATACAGTGTTTTGTGACATTAACTGATCTTTGGTAATAAATTAGGGGCAACAGCTAATTGTATGAATTTTTACTCCTCCACTCCTTTCATTTCTCCAGTATTTTGTGCCTCCATTCTTTTATATTTCATGAATATGGTAGGTTTGAAAAAAACTCACTTTAACATGATCTTAATTAGTAAAATATTAAACATTTTGCAGATTTAATAACAGAAGTGTGGGATTACCTCATCTCTAATGATGTGATCAAAAATGTGAGTTCTGGGATGCGGTTTACCCGTTGCTCAAAAACTAGTTTCAGAGCCGCACAGCCTTGGTTTATAATCTGTTCAATCTATGAAAGAAAAAAAAGCACAATGGTAAAAGTGTCAACCATAAAACCTGGGTAACTGTAATGGGATGTCATCGGAGGGTAGCGATTCTGTACCTTGGTGTGTGCATCTTGGTGATTCTGTCCTACAACAGCTCTGACCTTGGTGAGGGCGTGCTGGTACCAGAACCCCTCATCTCTACCCAGGGAGTGGGCCTTATCCAGCAGAATCAGAGCCTGGGCAAAGTTCTGCTCTTCACAAGCCAGAAAGGCCAGACTGAGCAAACTTCGAGCCACTGCTGTCTGGTCTCCAAGGTGCTGTAATGAAAAACATTGAAAAAGAGAGTTATGATGGAGTTGAAAATAACAGAGCCGTTGCAGTAATTGTCTAATTCTAAGGTTATCTGTGTCAACATTTTCTTTCATACATCTGTTTAATATTTGTCAGTGCAGATTTACAGAATGGTTAGGTCTGGAATGCCAATATAATAAAACAATGTTGTTTTAAATTCTATATTTTATTCTCTTTCAACTCACCATAGCCACCCAGTGGGCCTCAGCCAGGAGCTGCCTGGCAGGCTGATAGAGCCCCAAGCTGAGGCAAGTCTCAGCTTTGTCCAGCCAAATGTCCTGAGCACATACATCCGTACGCTGTCTCCCAGAGCGAGCCTTTTCTTCAACATTAAATTCCTCAAAAGATTTAAAAAAGCATTACAAATTCCTTATTTTTAAAAAAAGTGACTCAAATTGTTACTGGTTAAGGACTTTTAAAGCTGTAAACTAATGCTCTGGTTGGATTCATGCAAGACATATGACATCATCATGAAGAATGTACATATTACCACACAACCGGCATGCTAGTGTTATAAAATGTTATAGAAGTGTTTGTAGTTTGTACTTATTTAGTCTTGTAGATATCAGTACAAAACTCATAACATTAATTGGGTAGAGTACTTCACATATAAAAAAATGGAAAATAAAATCTCATCTTACATAGCTGATACTCATTATATTAGTAATCAGTCAGTGTAACATTATGAAAAGAAATTATCAAAGTATTAAGTAATTAGTTGATGATTGCCAGACAACTAAGTTAATGAAACTAGAGTAGGTTACATTTTTTATTTTACTGCTTATTTCTCAAACTTTTAGTACCTTAATATTGTGGAGCACTTATAATTCAAATCTAAAACATATACACATGTATTTATCCTGCAAGAAGAGGCTCACCTGATTGTGAACACCGCGAAGGCCTCCTCTCTCTTGTGATACAGCAATCGCTTTGCGGGACCTGCAATCATGAACATCATAGAACATTGATTTTAAAACATTGGGGACACTGTAAAAACATAGGGATGGCTATCTTAGACAGCTACTACACTGCTATGGCTCCTAATTGGTCAGCATTGAAATACTGATAAGGTCCTTGATTAATCAATATTCATGTATTAATATATTGTAATACTAAGTAATAAGTTATGGCTGACAGGATAAAATAATCAGATATTTAAGCTCACTTTACTTTACGAAAGTAAAGTGATAAAGTAGTAGAAAATGAAACGTTATGTGTGTGTGTTATGTGTGTGAAGTTACACAAACAGTCATTTTCAAATGAACTGTGTATACTGACAGCAGCTTTACAAAGTGTTTCTGTGCCCATTATATACAAGCATGTGTTTTACAAAGTGGTGAAGTCCACCCTTGCCTATGAATGACTGAGCCTTTCAAGGATGCTCTTATCATACCCAGTCATGATCCTGTATCACCTATTGACAATGAAGATGTAAACCTGTGGAACATTCCAAATAAGTGTTTTTTTGAGGATTCAACAACTTCTCCTGTCTATTGTTGCACCCATCTCAACTTTTTGAAATATGTCGCTGGCAATAAATTCAAAACAAAAACATATTTACATATTAAATAACTGAAACTGATAAGGTAGAATATTAAATATATTGTGTCTGTATGATTTCAACTGAGTAAATGTCCAAAAAGATTATCAAATTGTCCCACTCAGTTTTAATTTGTACATTTTAAAGAGCATTTTTTTTGGGAACTTTTTGGGGTTTATGGTTAAGTTTATAAAACATTATAAAAGAATCATCAACAGAAAGATGAAATCTTTACTATGTTGACATACCCCATCTGTTCTTCTTCTTGGATTTTACTCAGATTTAAGAGTTCTTTTTGATATGGTGAGTGTGTCTCAAGGCCAAGCCCGCAACAGGTCCCCACAATTCTAATGGGTGAAAAAAACAAACAAACAACATGAATAAATGCACAAAAATGCTACATACAATTAATTATTGTTTATTTCTGACAAATAACTAATGATGCCTCAAACTGATGCTCTGTTCCCCAGTTTCTGTGTTTTCTAAGATTTGTCATTATACAGTTGACTTAGTAAAAGCATTCTTCTGCATCGGCACCCAATTTAAGTTGTTTGGTGTCCCAATCAGAGATAAGGAGCAGGCTAGTTAGGTTGTGTAAGCTCACTTCTTAATCTCCATATGCCAGATTTTTTAATCATTTTTTAAAGTGTGGTCTTTAGACCAAAGTGATATTACTTCATGCGGCCTGTTAGATTTTGCACAGCTCCTTCGCCTGATCTGTGTAAAAAAGTTCTTTCATAAGCAGCAGATCTGTAAACCTTTTCCCTTTTATTTATCAATGTTTTTACCTGAGTCTGTAGAGATCAGAGAGACTCCTCCTTTCCAAAAGGTCATGAGCGATCGTCTCAGCTAGATGCAGTATGGGCAAAGTTAGATGGTCGAGTGAGAGTAAGTGAAGCTCCTTTTCCAGCAAGTTGAGAAATAACAGGCTCTGAGTCTACAGCCAAACAAACACGGAGAAAATTATGAAATTAAATAATTCAGATACTTTGCTTGATACCCATAAATGGTGCTCATCTGTACCATTAAGTGTTATATTTCAAGAGGATATTGCTCAACTTGCACAGTTTCCCGATTAATAATATTCAATCTCAACTTGTTTCCATCCCATTCTGGTTATGGATTCATTTACAAATATAACATGTATGAATCAGATTGCTCTGGTTTCCAGCTCTCCAACATCCTAATTTGATCTACAAAGTATAAGAAGTGTTCTTCCAAATAATCAACGAATGACAGCTCCTCGAGCTTGGATGCTTTTAACGGCAAAGTTTATATTTCTATATGGCCCATAGATACAATGGATGGTGGATGCTGTGTTAAAAATCATAGACAAGACCTAGATGGTGGATGATTATGAGACAGATGTGATGGAGAGGTAAGTGGTCTTACCTGATTTGTAATGCTGTCTTTATTGATACAGTGGGGGTTACTGTTGGTTCTGAAGATGTGTCTGGCCTGGTCAGGGCACACAAAACAGGCCCATTCCTTTGGGTTGGAAGGAAGCGCCTGATCCAAGATAACAGGTTTAGGTCTCTCTTCTGCAGGGGGAGGCTAGTCAGACGGATTATAATGGATTGGATAAATAAAATGCAAAGCTCAGTTTAAATATAACAAATATTACAAGACAGCATTTAAAAACATTATTTCTTTTAAACATACAGACAGAGAGGATAAACAAGGCTGACAGTTGTTAACTAACAGTTTAATGAAGCATAATTCTACAGGTAACAACCTCATTTGTAACATAAGCACTTCACTGTGTAAATCAACAAGGTTCTGAATGAAATTTGGGCTATAGGACTTACATCTTTGACTTTTTTGTCTTTGCCCTTGTCCTTGCCTTTCTTGGATTCAGCAGATGGAGGAGGCTGGGGTGGCTGACTCTTTGCCATCTCACTGGAAATCTCATAACCGACTGCCATGGACACCTGGAGTTACAGACCACACAGATTCATGTAACACATTCAACTCACACAAGAGCTTAATGGGTTTTTGAAGAGCCTATTCTACATAATCAAATCTGAACAATAACAGAACGATGTTATGAAGATGTGCTAATGATATACTACCTGCCACATTTGAAGTACAAAGGTGTAGGCTCTGAGCAGGTTTAACTGGTGTTCAGGCGAAGTCTTGTCTGCCATGACAGTGAGCAGGGTATATGCTTGTACCAGGCTGTCAAGGCGCCATATCTCCTTCACATCAGAGAAATTCTGAGTGAATAACAAGCCTTGGACACCTACCAGGGACTCGCATTTCACTGAGCTCGGATCCATCCTTTTGGACTCGTCCTCTAAGAGAAAAATATACATGTAACACATTGTTTGAAAAGAATTTAACAGATACAGTATGTTTGTCAAGTTATGTCACGATTTCTACCCTGATTCCAAAGTGAGACACTGAGGACACTGATTGGTAAAGCTTTGAAAGTGACACTCTTTCTCATTCTTGGCTGATATATGACACCGGTTACTTGATAGGTTGGTGTCTTAACTGTTGCATACTGCACTTCTAAAGGTACATTTTCCGTACATTCCATACATTTTCAGCAGGAGACAGATATCGACTGCATGCTTGCCAGTCTAGGACCCACACTCTTTAAGCCATGCTGTTGTGACTGTGACATGCTGAAATATGTTGTCTAGACAACAGCATATGTTGCTGTAACACCCATACCTTTGAAATGTGTTTCTGGCACACAAAAGCAGGGTTCAGCAGAATAAGTATAAAAATATATCTTGTCTTTGAACTGTCTTCAGTTTAATAAAGGCCAAAAGGGAGTTGCAAATCATAGCATTCTGTTTATATTCAAGTTTTTGAACAGCATCTAACTTCTTTGAATTCAGAGTTGTACAAATAAAGCCAATTATAGAGAGACATAACTCTGTAAATGGTTTTTATGTTTTCAGTTTGTCTCTCAGGGAATTTATAATTGGGCTCAAGCAAGAGACTAAAAAGAGTTTTTAAAGCACTACTTTAAAAAGGGGCTATGCTATTCTCAGGGGGTAGCCACATGGGAGGTTTAAAAATCTGTGTCTTTGTCTGGTTCTTTTTCCTCTGAACAACATTTGCTTGGTTTAATGTTTACACAGGGTAACAAATGAAATAAAAACACTGAAGTTTATTGATGAGGCAACTCTGAAAAAAAGCTTTGGCGTAGCCTTTTTCAGGGATCAGACAGAGCAGATGTTATTCCCCCTAGACTAACTAAACTGTAATACTTCAGGGGGTCCCTAAAATAAATGACATGGCACATGTTTTCATGTGCAACCACACACTCAAACTGTATCCATATTTCGAAGGAGCCCTGAGAAATTTGCCTTTCATGCCCACATGCGTACCTCAAGGGAAATATTTGAAATCTGTTACCTTCTTTTTAATATTTAATGGTGACGTAATTAGCAGAACTAACAACTCATGCACAGTTATTTCATAATACAACAAACAAGGAGAGTCAGTGAGCTTTACCTTCTTCATCTGCCTGTTCAGATTCCATGTGCAGAAGGATGTTAATGGCACACTGAAGCTGAGCTTGGGCATCGGCTTTGGGGAAGTCATGATGGTACAGCCATACTCCAAACTCAAGCAAAAGCCTGACCTTTTTCCACTGGGTCTCTACACTCTATGCACAAATGCAACTATCACAATCCCAATCACAATGCATCTTTTTAAAAACATGCATCTTATACATTTCTATTTTGCCCTGCGTGGTTTCACAGGTGGTCTTAATTAGTTCTTATTCGAACTCTTACTCTATTTAGGAGGCTCTCCCCCAGTGTTCTAGGTAATAGCAAGTGGCACCTGAAAACCAAGGTTGTAATGACATGCTGCATCCACATGATGGTGCTACAGTCTTTGCTAGACATATTGTTTTTCAGTGCTCAGTACAATAACATCGTGCACTGAAAAAGAAATGAATCTCTGTATCAGGTTTGGGGTAAAGATGTAAACATATTTTTAGACATTTTACCTGCTGTGAGGCGATGGATTGCTGGTAGCAGGTGAACTTTTGGGTTGTATTGCTAGCACAAAGGGCCATTTGGTGCCACATTGATGAACAACATTGCTCTCCTTCATCTTGTAACTTCTGCATGTCCATCAGCACATTTTCCCCCATTCGCGTTTTTACCAGTATTCGTTGCTTCAGTAGAGGTCTGGCAAAAAACAGAGGAATAAGATATTATAAGATTTTTTTAAAATCTTTCCATCTATCCATCTTTCTAGTTCTTTTCAAATCTTTCCCCGAGTCCCCAGACTTTACTCACAGTTGATGTCTGGTGTGAGACATGTCTCTTACAGCTTGGTCCAGGAGCTGCAGAGCATTTTGCCAGTCTGCTCTATCAATGTGTATGTGGAGCAAGAAAGCGTAAATTGATGCTCTCAGCTCTTCATCTACACAGAAATACACATGCACAAAATTACTTGTTGAGATAATTCATAATAGTAATACAATGTACAACCCTCAGATTCAAAAAAGTTTTGATGCTGTGTAAAAGGTAAATAAAACAGAATGAAAAGAAATGCAAACAAACTGTTCACCAAAACCTGTTTTACAAGGTTTTTCTAAACCCTCCTAGTAATATCTTGTAGTTATTATTCAGTAACCTTTTACATGAACGATGGTGAACCTGTTTACAGGTGGAATGTTCCAAACAGGATGTTATTGGGGCATTCCAAAACTTTTGTTGCCCTTGTCCTCACTCAATTCAAAAAGGCTGCTGCCATCAAGTTCACTTCACCTACGTGTCATTTGAATGATGACACTTATTCACATAAGTGTCATTTGCAGAGATATGTGTGACTGTCAGGCTAAGAGAAGCAGGGTCTTAACTGAAACAACTCAAGGGGGTGTTGTTGTGTCATGGCTCCCACTCGGTTTATCTGCCTGCTTTTCCCAAAGGGGAAAGAAGGAGGAAGGTTTTACAGAATTCAGTTTGACAGGATGCACAAAACTCAGTATGCAACTATGTAAGGGAATCTTAAAGCAAAAACACTTATATACATCATTTTTTTATTTGTTTATTTTTTTAAGCAAACAACCTGCAAAAATTCACCCTTTTAAACTCAATGACAACATTGAAGCATGGGTCGGCTGACTGGACAGATGTACGTGGCTCCCGAGGGAAGCAGAGACAGCTGTTCATTAGAAAGAAAAACAGTTAACCTGGCTAAGCTGGTGAATTATCCACACACACATCCCTCCCGAGAATATTACACTTACTGAGGAATTATTACATCAATTTTAATTAATACTTTTTATACTTTATATCAACACAACACACGAGTCGAGGCACTGGGCTATTAGCTAGCTAGAGTGAGAATTTCAAAAATTCATGTGGTTGATAAAGTAAAACCTGAAATATTGTTTTTGTACTGTTTTCCGTTAAGTATATGTCAAAAATTGTTAAAATTGTCATATTCTGTTTCATTTAACCATCAAAACCTTTTTAAAGTGAGAGTTAAAACAAGTCCATTGAAATTGTAATTATCAATGTAGATCTATGTATCTAATCTATCTTACATAGGTCTAATTATTAAAGGCTTAAAATGGCTTAAAATACAGAAAGAAATATAACTAATGAACAATACCCCTGTGCTTTTACTACTCACCTGTAGCTTTACATTTTAAACTCCCAGGAGGCAGCGTTGTTGAGGTTGGTAAACCTTTCACTTTGCCTTGTTTCTGAAATAAGAAGCACAAGGGTTGACACTTAATACTATGAGCCTTGTAACTTAATACTTTCACTAGGATGGTGAGAAGAGCGTTGCTGGCAGTGGTGGATGGTTGGTCATTGTAAAAGCTCAGTGATTTGTAATGCAAGATGAATTGCGATCTGACCTTGCCACGTGTATGACTGTGCCCTTTAATCAGTAAATTTAGAGCCTGCAACATTATTGGATTCAGTTATCTCAGTGCGATAGTTATTTTTATGTTCACACCGGTCATCATACAGAAAAATGTCATTTCTGTTAAGAAAAGGTAGAGCTGTATAGGAGAGATTGTTTTTTTTCCTGGTCTCTTGCTGGATCATTATCAGGTTAGAGAGAACACTAAAGATGAACAACACTCCGAGTTCTCAAATAAGCTGCCTTTAATTATGGATTAAAGTTATTTTGCAGTTGAACAACTGTTTATCCTCCTGGCTAGATCCCCTGCAGCATCCTTAAAAAAATGTTTCATCAGTTTTTTATCAATTAAAGACATCAGAGAAAGTTTAAAGAACTGTGCGCCCTTACTCAATTTTACAGCTTAACACACTAAAGTTGTTAAGAAATGAAATACAGGAAAAATAGAAATCAGAGAAGAGTAGCAGGGCATTGAATGTCACTGTCAATCAATTCTTGTTTTTTCTTACTTGCTGTTAGTTTTGCTTCTCATAGTTTTCTGGCTGAACATTTGTCCTGTCAGCAGCTAGCATGACTAAAATTGAAGATTTTGGGAAGTACCTGTCAGATGCTGGGGTTTTATTTCCCATAAAACAGGGACACACTCTGTGTTTTTGTGGTTTCCCTTGTTGCTTTTTTATTTTACTTCTGCTTAAAAAATGTACTGCTAAAAATGCTTTGTGTTAAACATTGGAGACATTAACAGTATCTGCAAATCAGATTCAAACTCCCAAAAACTGAAATGAAATATGCTGTATTCCTCTTTTGTAAATATGCCAACTATTCATGTATAGATTTAAATCCTTTAATTTTTTTTTCTCTTCTTTCTTTTATCAGCTTTTCTGAAACTTTTAAAATCATTTCTGGAGGATCATTAAAGATGAGACTTTATATCATTG
The DNA here is from genome assembly GCA_029783725.1 of Acanthurus tractus. Lineage (NCBI taxonomy): Eukaryota > Metazoa > Chordata > Actinopteri > Acanthuriformes > Acanthuridae > Acanthurus > Acanthurus tractus. The sequence goes on from JAQNCA010000003.1 coordinate 4,538,990, forward strand.
GGCTATAGCCCTTTGCTATGGCTACAACAGGAGGTGATCAGTTTTTTGCCTATACATATACATATACATATACATATACATATACATATACATATACATATACATATACATATACATATACATATACATATATATGAATGAGGGAAGGTCCAAACATCACAGCGATGCCTTCAAAAGTATAGTGTAGCTTTACTCCAAATTTAATTTAGTCTACATTTTTTTAAGTGTAAGTGAGTATCATTAAAATATAACCCTGGGTTCTGCGTAAGCATGACACCAACAAAAAAATGGTTTCACAGAATTCACATGGATCAATGTGAATGTGTTAATAAAGAGCAGTTTGTACATTTTCCTGTTTAGTGTTAGTATGAACCAGAGCGATCAGAATCTTCTCCAGCGGCTCTTGGAGCTGCCATCTTTCCTCACGAGACTGTGTTAGGGGTAGACAAGCATTCCAGTAATGCCTGACAGCTGCAACACACAATGCTGGACTCTCAGCTTTTTCTGCATAGCTGTAGACAAGAGAAGACAGCAAGAACATTTGAGGTCAGAAAACCAAAACATTTAAGGACCACATTAAGAGAATATTATAATCTAGAATTTTTTTCAAGTCTTTCATTTTAGTTTCATAGGCTGTAGCTGCTCGAGGCATTGATCTTTACATAAATGGACTCTTAAAAGCACCTGACGCTGGAGAGGAGCATCTTCATAGCCTCTCTGTAGGCGTGCAGGTCTCCGCTGGACTCATGGACTAAACTCAAACCCCTTAAACAAGCGGCACTGCTCAGCATCTCATTCACTGCAGTCGGGCCATAGCTGGGAGGATAAGGATAGGAATCAGCTGTCCATCAAACTTTATTGATCATTCAACCAAAAAATAAACCTTATATATCAAATCTGAAACTTCAAAACCTAATTCAAACTTAATAACTTCATGCAATGAATAAAAAGCAGTGCTTGTTTATATATATCACTCACAATATTAATTAAAATGCACAGGATGTCACCTGCTCCTCAGGGTGCATTGGAAGCAAAAATCATAAAATGTGTTTATTTTAAAAAGCATGCACACATAGTTCAGTCTGTCCCGCCCATGTATTTCTTTAATTCTTTTATTGTTCAAGTTAAAAAAGAAAAAGAAAAAGAGAATTACGGGAAAAAAAAATCTGCCACCTACACTTACAGAACACAAGACTTGCTGTTGAGGCTCTTTGCTGCTGCTTCTTCCAGCTGCATTGCATTCTTGGTGCAGCACAACACCAAGCTGTGGTCCTTGGCATAGTGGCAGAAGGCGGCCAGCTGGCACCACACCTGCAGCTCCACCACGGTGTCAGTCCAGCTGCATTCAGATGCCATGCTCACCAGCTTTGGGTGAAGAGAGAGGAGAGATCAGGGGGAAGGGTGGGGAAATGAAGGTGGTGAGGAAAAAGGGAGAGGATTAGTTGAGGGGGTGTAAGAAAAGAGAGGAGGAGGGACAGAAGGAGAAGATGACAAGAGGGAGAGTGAGAATTGAGCAAAGGAGAGCAGGGAGGGAATGAAAACAAGGGAGGAGAAGGGATGTGTAATGCAAGCAGAGAACAGGGGAGAAAACTAAAAGGAGTAAGAGAAAGAGAGAAGTATAAACAGGGTGATGGACGAGAAAGCAGAAGTAAAAGAATTAAAAAAAAATGAAAGGATTTCAGTGGGAAGAAATGAGGCAGTAAGCTTAGGGGTGGAGTAAAAGAAGTAAAGAAAGTAAGCAAAGAAATTAGAAGAGTGGAAAAAACATTTGGTAGAAGTAGAGTACAAGGAGGAAAATGAGGGAGAGAAGGTTAGTTAAAAATAGGATTTAGAGTGTAAATGTAGGAGAGGAAGGATTGAACAAAATTGGCAAGACATTTGTAGGAAAGGAAGCAGAAGACAGATGGACAGATTAAAGACAGAATGAAAGAAGACACATGTATGAAATAAAGCAGGGCTGCTTGAGAAAGTGATTCCCTACAGAAAAAAATACAGTGCAACTAATGGAAAAAAAAAGTTAACCTCCATTAGCAAAAGTGCAATGATCAGGGCAACTTCAGTGATTTTAAGATATTGACACTTGACAAGATGCAAACAGGCTGTCAAGGCTCATGGGTGATATTGGCATCTGCTGTTGCCATCTGGGCAACAGCCACTGCTGGAAAACATAAACAGAAAACAGTACATACTGCCGAGAGACTGGGAACAGAAAACTCCATATGCCTTGGGCTCCTATTGCACTGGAGCATCTCCAACCCAACCAGCACACGCATCTTCGCCGACACCTTCTCATTGTCACACTGCATATGGGGGAGAGAGAAAAAGCATTTCAGCATTTCAGTGCGGCCCTCTGCCTTACATACACAAATCCCTTAAGTTTAATTAGAGAAAAGACACATATATGTAATACTATTTGCTTATTAATTATACATGGATTTATACAATATGGTTATCACATTGTATGTGTCCCAAATACAGCAGAGATGACCTCCTTGATAAAGTATGACTTCCTATTGTGCTGAAAATGAGTTGATAAATGATTTATTGAGATTACAGATAAGCCCTCGTTTATATTAACACTGCATTTCTTAATTTGCATGGCAAGAGACAAACCTCATTTAGCTGTGACTCAAATCACATCAGGCTGAAGCCACTAATGTAGGGCAGGAGATGCTTGGCTGACAAATGTTCGTAGGATTATGGTGACTAATCAAATATTCATTCTTAATGGCAGATTGTATAAGTGCTTTGCCCACATTTTCATCCCACTGTAAAGTAGTACAATCAGGAAATATGACATCCTCAGATGATTACAGAGCAGCAGATACAATGCTGTAACGGATATGTCTTAAGTAACACAAACAGATTTCAAAAAAAAAAACATGTATTGTAAGCCCTAAATGTTCTAAGCACATTAAAGAAGAACTGCCATTACACCATTATACAGGATACATAATGAATGTGACATGACTATGATATGACAGTGAGCTATTTGCTTGTCTCAATGAGCAGTCAACCATCTTTCCGATTCATTTTCTTTTCAGTACAATAAAAAACAATTTTAGCGATTTTATCTTGGAAACAGAGTGTACCAAAGCTTTCAAGTGAAAGAAATAACTGCGACCCAGTAATAAATATTGTATTTCTTGAAGCACAAGACTACCATCTTGTTACAGTTTCTTCTTTTGCACTTATGCAAATTATTTTATGCTGTGCTCTAAGATTGGCTATTTTGATGTTTAAATAAGTAAATATAGAAGGGTTGAGGAAAGATTGTTGAATTTAAATTAAGCCACAAAGCATTTGTAACTTGATATAAATAAGCTGCAAAGTGCATTTATACTTGCAACACATTCAGATATTGGGGAAAACAATCTCATTATAATGGAGCTGCTGAAGAATAAGCGCTTGAGCTAATGTTTGGCAACCACCGATGACATATGCTTCAGCTTGACCATGCAACATCATTTTTATTGAAAGGGAAATACTATATTACAGTACTGACATATGTCACTTTTTTGCAAATTAATATATTTAAATATTACATTCCATTATTGTTTAGTTACTTATCTAGGTAACTGATAAACAAAGCACGATGGATTCATTTCAGACGATGATAGGTTCAATCTGCTTTTAAAAACAGCAGACATTTCAGTGGTCCTTAAGCTAGGATTACATTTTTTTTTTTTTTTAGGCTACAACAGAACAGTTTTGCATGTTTGAAAGCTAATTGAGACGGGAACCTGCACAAATAATGGGTCTACAACTATAGACAGGTTAGACTTCCAATAACAATGCATGAGACTGAGTTAGTGCAGGTCTACAGGCAGAACCATCAAGGCTATTCAAGGAAGCTGGGACATGGGCTTTGACACCATTGAAATGACTGAGTATTGCACATGCGCAGTGTAACTGGAGTTGCGATGTCAGAGGGTTACAGCAGAGGAGTAGCCTTGAAGCACAAGCTGGATTTTACTGTGCATGTGCAATACCTCATTGTTTCAATGGCACCAGAGCCCATGTTCAAGGTTTCCTTGAATGGTCTTGGAACCATGATAGAACAACTCCCAACCCTGATCACTGCTGAGCTGACTTTTAGAGTTTTACCTCATCGTTGATGTCCATCTTTGAGCCAATCTGCTGTTGCAAGAGCCTCTTGATCTGTACCCATGTGGCCACCAGCTTCTTCCTTACTGCAATTGGTACGGTCTCCCCTGGGATGTTGCAGTTGGATACGTGCATGACGTATTCACACAGCTAGGAGAAAGTGTAGGATAGAACAATAAGCTGGAAGCCAAAAGTAGTTGGAATGATATTATTTGTCTGAGAAGCTCAAAAAGTAGAACACTAACACTGTCAAATTATGCATAATCTTTAAAACGTTAGATCAAAGTGTCAGTCATATACCAAACATTGATATGTGTCTGAAAGACAGAGCATGCCCTGAAAATTTCTCTAGTCCAAGGCCCTCTGCCAGCCTGTCAGCTGCAGACAAAACAGATATACACAAAAGACTTTAAATTAAGTAAGACTTTGTTCAGTTCAAACACTGTATCTGACCCTGCTGTACTGTAGACTATTTATAAAAAATGTATTGGAAAGGATCATTTTTTATCTTTCCTTCAAAAAGGAAACAGACATGGTGAAATTTAGTTAATAATTCACTGACAAAATGTCTTTCATCTGGAGTTAGAGCTGAGATCCTCTGAATAGAAAAGGAGAAAGATTAAGGTTTAATTGGCAAAGAGAGAACAGAGAAATCAGACTTCAGCAGCACAAAGACAGCCAGTCATGAATGCTACATGTGAGCGTGTACGTGTGTGTGTGTGTGTATGTGCATGGTTGGGTGAGTAATGGGTGTTAAAGGATAAGTGGGGGAACAAAATGTATCATGAATGTGCGTAGACTTTTAACCTTTGATGCTGTAACATCTGTAAAGATATCAAATCAAGGAAGAGCTGATGCTTCATAAGAGGCCTTGTTTTTTTTTAGTGCAGCTACAAACATGCACTGTACATGTGCTAAACCTTAATATACTGAATATAGATGGGCTTTTCTCTTTGTGCACTTGTCTCATTTGGTGAACCTTTTGGACTTATTACTGTACCTAAAGGCTGAAACATGTTAGAGGTCAAATGCAGGATTCCCAAAATTTTCTGCTCAAAATCTAAAGAACAAATATTTTTGTCTCCCTGGGATCCAAACTCACAAAAATTAAACATGAATTCCCATAAAATCTAAATTTCTAAACTTGAGATTAAGACCAGAACAAACTATGCATTTAGAATGTGTATAGATATGCTTTTATAAATCACAGCAATAATCAAAATGGTGAGTATACTTCACATTTCTCACCACCTTAAGATGAACTTGCACTATGAATTTGCACTGAAAAATGAGAACATAGAGGAAGTTCGGCAACAGACACTTTGTCAGCCAGTACATGACGCACATCAAAGGAATGATCAGTTTTGCTGAGTGTAATGTTAAGTTACTCACAACCTCATAAAATATGTATATGCAATTTTGTATGTGCTGTGCTGTCAAAACACTGTCACTTGAAAGTCTCTTCTTTGCACAGAAAAACTCTTTAGACTTGCCTCTATGCTCCAAATGATTCCTTTGGAGATGTCTGTCCAATTTGTTCATTTTTAGGCTCTCATTACCGAGCTTCTTCTCACATAAAACACACTGAAGTCTCCTATGTGCATTTGAATGACTCTGGTGAAATCAGTGTTTATAAACTTTTCCATGATTTTTTATGAATATGTCATGCAATATACACTGAACATTACTTCAGAAGAGAGAAAAAAGGGCAGGAGGGGTAAAGAGTACCTGAGCTGAGATGACCAGCATGGCAAAAAAGATCAATCCTTTTGCAATTCACTCAAGAAAATCAATTAACAGATTATAGAGCTGATATGCATTCTATTCTGCTAATATGCAACCAAGAGAAAACAGATCTGTGACCTATTTTACAGGTACGTTTCTGTGTATTAGAAACTTACCTGTTGGCCACATTTTATGGAAGATGACATGAAGTTTGTTTCAAAATAATGTAAAAAGCTTCCTGTATTTCTGTAAAACCGGTCAGTACTCATGTGACACTGACATCTTTCATAATTCAAATTTTGTAAAATTAAAAGGTAACATTCAGAAGGTTGAATACAAACTTTGATGGTTTAGACTGTGTTTTGAAAAGTGAAATGTGGCATTTCAAAGTTTAAAACTTTTAGTGTCGGCAGTGTGTAAACTGTTTCATACATAATTGAAACATCAAGTTACTGAACACGACTTGCAAAGAGTCAGAAGAGTCGATTGTACGCACACTCCTTTCAGAGTTGCAAAAATCTTTTCAGGGATTGAAGTCTGTTCTTAAACTCTGAATGCTGGAATTTTAGACATTGTTTTCACAGGGGAAAGATCAGAAAAAGAAAAAAGCAGCTCAAAAATCCCCCCTATCAGTCTAGGAGGGATTTGACAGAGGGTCAATCATTTTTACTTCAGCAAAATACAACAAATCAAGTGCTGTTGAACAAAACGTGCTGTATGATGTATTATGCTACAAGATGTATGGAAGCCCCAAACATTAGGCAATGTATTATAACTTATCACCTCATCAATCCTTCTTCAGGATTGATTATTGGTTATCAATGACTGTGCAAGTGTCACTTTACCAGATTTTGCCTCGCAAGTACTTGGGCTTAGAATAAATGTCATCTTTGTTCAGCAAACATTCGTGCTAAGTTGTTTTGCAAATTAATGGAGATGTAGAAAGTTTCAATATAAATGAAAAGTAGGAGAGGGTGTTCAACCTCAATGCAAAGTGATGTATGCGAGGTGTGGATAAGTTAATGGCCTAAATCAGATGAATGACACAGCTCTCTCCAGCTCAAACTCCATCAATGATTACATAGAAAGTTTGAAGATTACAACTTCTGGTGCATTTCTGTGTTGAGTCACTAAAAATTTAAAGTTAGCATTGTTGGAAGAAATTGATTATATAAGCCTTTGTGCAGTCATCCACTACCTTCATCTTGAGGGCTCATCCTCAAGATGAAGGTAGTGGATGGTGGATGGTGGATGGTGGTCTACAAGTACATGGAGGCAATACTGGAGGAGGGTTTTTCTTTTTACATCATGATGAAGAGGTAGAATGCTGAATTCAATGGCAGAAAGCATTAAGGTCGCAGTTGTACGTTTTCTCTGACATACAATTTTCTGTTAACACAAAAGTTCACTTCGAACTTTCGGCATCACTTTGAACTGTATGTGAATGGTACAATAGCTATATTACTCATCTTCTTGTAACACGGGCCACACACTTACTTAAAAACCCTCTTAAAGCTCTCATTCAAATTATTTTGTGACACGCAAAGAGACAGAAATAGGTGTAGATGATGCTTCAGATCAAACATTTTGGGCCCTATCATACACTTGTGCCTGAAGCAAGCGCGTGGCGAAGAGGGTTTTAATTTATTCAGTGGAGTTTCCTAGTCAACCTTTGCCGCCTTGTTCCAGGAGCAGCAGACGCATCATGCTCCTCCCCGATGCGTCACTGGCGTACAGGTGGTCCTATCAGCTGTGTAGAATCATCTCATTAGTTCATGGGTGTTTCTTTGGCCAAAATTGCATGAACCAAAAGGGGAATCCACTCTTATTCCCTTTAAAGACTGATAGCGCCGTGCACCTATCTTACACCCAGCGCAAACGTAAACAGACGGCTGAACTACAAGGATTTATTTATTTATTTATTTCTTCATTCATTCATGTATTCAGCTGGACAGGGACCACGCTCAATGACTGTATTGTGTCAGACAGCTCTCAGCTAAATCCCCCTTAAATCAAATCGTTTAGAAAGTGAACATTTCCATATTTTCTATGTCTACAATATATTTTCACCTGCACAGGCAAACTCATAAATACGCACGCATGCATGCACATATGCACATATGCACATACGCAAACACCTAAAAATTATATTCATTTTGTGAAAGGAATACATGTGGTGATTAATGGCTGATGTTTTTTTTCAGCTGCTTGTTGATATTAAAGTCAAACAAAGAAGGGTGATTCAGTGTTGAGGAGAAAGAACTCTTGGCTCAGTGTTGATGTCATTGATAATTATTATATAATCCTTGTTTTTCTGATTAATTAAATACACTGACACGAACATGGAAGTTGCTCCAACTGTCAGCAACCAATCTGTTAAAGACGATCCAACAGTTGTGATCCTGTCCGGTACATTGAGATTCATTTGGCATTATGAATACAATCAATAAAAGGGATGTGTGCGTCTTTGCAAAACACGAGATACACACACTCCCACATGCACTTCAAAATGTATACTTTGTGATCAAAAGCTTTGAAAGTACACTTTACTATCTTTACTAAATATGTCCAAAGCACACTTAAATATTTCAAACTGCTGAGAGGCAAATAAAGAAAAGAACGGTGTGTGTGATTGTGGAGAAGTGTGTGAGTACGTTGGCCAACTGAGCCGTATCTTATGGTACAGGCTGTTTACATTTGCGCCTTGCGCTTAGACCAGGTTTTGGCTGGTTTAAGCCTAAGGCGCATTTGACTTTATTCCACCTGGTGTACAATAACAAACACGCCAGGACACGCCTCCATTCCATCTTCATTCTCAAACCTCCTGCCCCTCGGCACACACCTGGCGCAAGTAGATTTGCTACACTTGCGATAAAAATGACACTTGTGCCAGGTGTGCGATAGGGCCCTTTGTTGTCAAAATTGGTTTAGAAAAAAACCCCCAAAAACTATTATTGGTATATTTTTTAAAGGTACTAAACACACATAGTGCCACACATCCACATGCTGACCAACCTCCAGTGCCTTTCGTACATCTTGCATGGCAGCAGGGTCTGAAAAAGTTCCACTGACATTAGCAGCCTTCTCCACCCCTTTCTCAGCCCTCTTTTTGTTCTTGTCTCCTGGCGGAGCTGGCTCGATGCTGTCTGGTCCACACATGGGCTGGATCAGCCCCTGGGCCACAGCATCACACAGCAGCACCAACAGAGCACGATCCCTGAGAAATACAATGCAAAGAAAGTTCCAAACTGACATGATCTGGAGAAACCAGGACTGGAAGTTTAGCTTGAAGGCCAAACATTGTTGTTTTTTGACTTAGTTCTTTCTGAAAGTAAAAACCCTTACCACAGATTGGGACCAAAAAATGTTTGTCTCCTTGGCCACATGAGAATGTCACTGAATCCCAACATCCACATAATTAATGCTGTGCTCAGGGGCAGTTTGGTCTGTTTTCATGAACACTGACTGCTTCTTTCCATAGCCAGGAATAAGGGCAGAGTACAAATCCCCTCTTTTTCTCTCAGTGAGCTACAGTGCCACTGTAAATAAATTAACAGTCCTTTTTTCAACTTTGACTAAGTCTAAAACATTTTTTCTGTGAGCAAGGGTTAATACTTCTGTTATCAGCCGAATTGGGAGACTGTGTTTTACATAGTAGTCCAGTGAGGGTTGAGAAAATAACTGCTGGGTGAGAAAAGGCTTTCATAACCTACTGAGTAATTTAAAAAATGTCCAGTCGTTAGTCTAAAAACAGATATGTTTCATGTTTTTTGTAATGTCGTAATGTTTTCTGAACCAATATTTTACCCAATATCTGTATAAAATTCTGTCTCAAACATTGATGAATAAAAAAAGTTCATACCAACAGCACCTGCAAAAAATTAGTCTTTCAATCTTTGTCAGTGAAGTGGGCTGGCTTGTTTTAGCACAGGACTGAAATAAACTTTGTAGGAACTGCAGGCCTGACACCCACACTTCTGTATTACAGGAATGTACCTTATAACAAAAATGACACTAATTTAGAGACCTTTCTTACCCAGTGTACTCTGTCTTTCGGATCATCTCCACCAGACTCTGAAAGGTAGGGAGCAGGCATCGGTACTCCCCAGCTGCCAACAAGTGGCTACTATAGTTCCACAGGTAAATGGCTGCATTTGCTACCACCCATGGTTCTTTGATCTCTGCTCCAAGCTCTGCAGCTCGCAAGAAGTTGGAGGTGGTGTAGGAAGACAGAGCCTGGATCCAGTCTCTGGGTGAGAGAGGAACAGAGGTACAGAAGAGAGTGGGAAGTAGGCAGATATATCTGTTTTGTATGTGTGAGAGAGAAACAGTACAGTGGCCACACGTTGTTCTGTATTCACCAATTGAACTAAAGTCAATGAATTAAGACGTTCAGACATATTAAGAAGTAACTTGCTTATACTTAAAATGCATTTTCTACATGAACAGCTCCATTTGCTGAATACCAGTGGCATGCTTTTCTGGCAAATTTTCTGCTTGATGCACAAAGAGAAGAGGAACTCATCTTGTCAATGTCAAATAAATTAGATATAATGAGGCATTCAACAGAAATTTATTTGAGCACCTGAATGCACAGTGATAGCTCTCAGCACTCATAATGTTTCATTGTGCTAGAGGCAAAAATTTCTGGCAAAGTGAAATATAGAGCACTAGTTACTGCTGAATGTGGTGTGTCAGGTCTTGTCGATTCAATACAGAAAACAAGTTGTAGGAAAAAGAGACAAGGAGACACGTTACAGAGATATTTTTTAAATAATGTAGGACTCTTAAATGTTCAAACATTAGACCCGTAGTCAATGAAAAGGATAACTAAGTTCTACTCCTGAGGGCATGGTGTGGAGGGAAAGCAGAAAATACAGGAAGAGTATGACCCTTGAGCTTTTAGGTGTACAATTACAAAATCTTAAATGTTAGTAAAAATTGAGTATCATATTTGATTTCACAATAATAGTAAAATTGCATTTATTAAACAGGTAGCTCAAATCAAAGCAATCTCATTGGTTGACAGTCAAAGTATAATAATTGTTTGTAACAGAGATAATGTTGAATTCTATCAAATAATTCTGTGTAACCCTGCATTTAAATAGCTCTGGTTTGCTTCCTTTGTATTAAGGCAACACAGTAAGACAAGAACAGCTGCATTTCATTACTACATTATTACAAATGCTATAAAACTGAAACAGTTTAGATCAAGTTTGCCCTCTGTGGTGGCCTCACTATGTAGGACTCGGCCACAGCACCACGTTTTTTGTCACACCAACTGTAGAAATCAAATTACTATAATGCTAGAATGTGTGTGGTCACCTGTAAACCACCCAGTCAGGATCCTCTCCAGACACACACACCCCTTCATTCACTGCAGGGACAGCAGGGCTGTTAAGCTGCACCCCTTCAGTTAGCAGCTTTTGGATGGTGGCCTGAGCAAGAGAGAATATATTCATTTTCTCAATCTCAAAGGATAATAGCAAAGGTGACTTCCTGGTCTGACAACTTCATAATAAAAGAAGAAAAGAAGGCCTCCTGCCTTGGGAAGACAGCTTCTCCAGAGACGTTAAAGCTCAGCTGGAGCAGATCAAAGAAAAAAGAAATGACTGGTGAGCATTTTACTGCAGTGGCAGACAACTCAGATAAAGGAACCTGTCTTCATCATCAGACTGAGACGTACACGTCTTTTAAATTAATGAATTATGACCCAATTCTCAAAAAATATTACCCATTTGTTATGGAACAAAGAAAGAGATACATGAGAAGAGCAAGCGGAGAGGCTACAGTATAAATTAGTTTTGGCAGGGTCATGTAGTTGCTGTGGACAGATGTCTCCATTTTCTTCAAAGTGCTGTCAAGTTAACATCTCTATAGACTTAATAAAGACTTAGAGCTACAGGCTTAATGGGAAGTGGGATTACACAATATGACAAACTCCCATGACATGCACAACAGTGTCTGATTCCAACTAATCAACATCTACCTCACAGGCTTGTTAAGAATACAGCGATGCATGTTTACGACTTCAAGCAGTTTTTGTTCCTAATGCCATATTCCAATAGAAGAGTTCAAGACAAATATATCAAAAATCTATGATTCCTATGATCATAGATAGCTCAAGCAGTTTTTCTGAACATGAACACCTCAGTAAGAAAACTTCTGCACTGGAAAATAAAAAGACCAAAAAATGTAAATGTAAATGTACTCTTTCTCAGGGTAAATTATGTACATTAGCATTAATAGTTGAAAAGGGGCACATTGAAAGTCGGACAGCAGAAAGTTTTTGTGTGTGAACTAAAGAGATTAATAAATTGACTGGGTGTAAGTCTTGGTATCATTATAACATCCGGAAAATGTGTTCTTGAAGATCTGCAAGTCATTGTGTGGATTGTCTCGTGCCTTTTGAAGTTTTAAGTTTTTTGTGAAATAATTTTTTTTTGTGAAATAAAATCAAAATTTTTATACTGCCTACAGTCGGCATTTTGAGCAACAGTAATTAAACATATTCACTTTTACTATTTATCTTTTTGTACAGTCCTTGTTTTTTTTAATTGTTAATGGTGGAATCTGCCATTCCAATGCACAAACTGCCTTTCCAGAAAACGGTGAATGTATTCATGAAATTCAGCTTATTTCTATGTTTTTCATACCAGCCACCCGTTTTACCGGTCATTGTCTTTACAATGTATCAGGTGTGTATAAAGTTCTTAATAATGCACATATAACTGCTGTTGTTTCACATTTTTAGTGTTTTAGTCTATAAAAACTCTGGTCAACAACAGCATTTGCAAGTTGTAAAGAAACAAGGAGGTGCATCACAGTGAGCTCTTGGATAAAGAACTGCAGATGACAGGCTAAGCCTCCAACTTCACAGCAAGGGAACCAACTTTTATTGTGTCCTGCTGTTGTGTGAAAAACTAGTCGCACTGTGTGCAAACAAACACTGTAAGACTGTTTGGTTGCACTGTAAATAGATACACCACTTGCTCTTCTGTTGTACTTCTGACAGGCATGCGTGAGCCAGCACAAACCTCAGCATTGACAAAATGGATTTCAGCTAATAGGCGCAGCAAGTCTCTCACGCAGGTCTGGCCTTCCTTGTAACCGTGGAGACATTCCGCACAGCTTTCCCCCTCAGTGCATCTACATTCTGGATCAAAGTGACAAAATCTGTGATGTGAATTCTTTCACAATGGCAAACCTCTCCTTAGTGTATTTAAAACTTATGTAACTATTATAACTTAAACTATTACAGAAGATATTATAATTTACTAGTACCATTAACTACTTCCTGTCCACCTGTTATAACCAAATTTAGTTACGTAAGTCAGATCTGCTGTTATTATGAATCTGATTTATGCATGAACATTTAGCTGATATGAATTTTCAACCCTGCAACGGTATCAGAGCAGTTCAACTAGCAACAGCTACATATCCATGCCCAAAGTTTGTCTCAATCTGACAGATAGTTTAATACTTTTCCTGAGTTTTAAGAGTATTTCTGTTGTATTTCAGTCTAATGATCATTCATCATATTACTGTCAGTCTCAGAAATCTTCCATCTCCCATCATCATAAAGCAAACAGAATCGACAAGCAGCTCTGCACACATCCCAAACTTCCTGTTTCCTGGCTGTCTTCACCAGTGTTGCCCACAACTTCACCCTGGAACAACCGAGAAAATAAAGACAGAGATAATTCTGAACATGGGGCAAGACTACAGCAAAACATAAAACATGATTTTAAAGTTGCTTGTTTGCAGGGTCATGTGTGATAAAAGGAAAGCTGAAATCATGATTGTTCTCTTCTGCATGATATCAGTATAAAGATGGAGATCAACCACATTTTTTGAAAAAGCAAATGGAGTGGAAAATGATTGACTCAAATGGTCACACACCTTCAACTGCATTACACATTCATTGCTTTGTGAATGTGTGTTTACCAGCAGCAAGGAATATTAATTTCATTATGACATTAAAGTAATTTTATTGCCAATAATCCAGTTGTTTTTCCAGGACAGCTCAAAATAAATTACTACAAAAACTTTACACAGGCAGGACAACATATAAAAAGACTTTTTACAAGTCACAATTACAAGATATAAATATACAAAAACACACACCTCTCTGTGTTGTTTGTATCATCTCCTTGCCTTGCCAGGTGTCCATCCACCTTCAATACACATGTAGAGTGATGCTGAGCCTTAGCAGAGAGCTGAGCCACTGGAGCAGATCCAAGACTGCCAGCAAGAACTAGACAATTGTTGGAGAACCAAATACATAAGTTGAACTTCATCAATAGTGCTGTAAAATCCTTAGTTTTTGCTAAATAATATATCAATACAGTTTCCGTCAAGTCTCTATAACAAGAAGTCGGATCATTCCTAGACACAACTCCTTAAGCCCATGCGATTGTCTGTAATCAAACAACTTCAAATAAACATGAATTCATATGCATAGAGAGAATGTTGTCCTTTTTAAGAAGGTGCATAATTATCCTCATTATGTCATTTCCATGTCAACAAAAGGAGACAAAACCAAGGGACTACGAGAGTGAATGGCCTATTTCCTACATCGTCAACTCTTTTTTTTACTTATCACTACATAAAATTGAATAAAATTAGAAAATGAAGATTATGAGCGCAAAGCAAAATAAAAATCACAGTGATGCTTATTCCAGATTTTTATTAGTACCAATCAGCCACAGCTGCAATTTTTCAAGCACATAGACTGATTTATAAATAATGGTCTTTGACTTTGACTGGAATGTTCACAAAAGCAAAATGCTCCAGTTTCTGTGTGCTCAACTCTAGAGTTTAAACAAACCCACACACTCTCTCTCCATCAGCCAGCTCTCCTGGGTGAACATTTGAGGAACAATACATGTAGTAACATGCTGGATGCTGCAATTATTATTATTATTATTATTATTACTTTTTCTAGTCTCAAAAGCTACTTGGTGTTCTGACTTTGAAGTTCAAAATATAGTTCTTTAGAGTCATTATCTAGGGGATGCTCAAGGTTTGTAGAAAAAGCCAAAAGGTGTCTCTAGAGACCTAAGCTTTTAACCAAAGTCTGCAGTAGTGGCTCTTTGATTTGCTGTTGGAGGAGGGTTCTTTCTTAGGTCATTAGGGCGACTGAATGTTCATTTGATTCTATGGAACGAGGAGCCTGGAATGAGTCTGAGATGAAAGGCTGTCCTCAAGCTCAAGACCTCCTGCTCCATGATTCACTGCACACAGTCAATGGAGCTTTGCTAGGAGCTACACTGAAAGTTCCTGGAATGCACACTGATTCTCTGAGAAACAGTACATAACCTTGTCAGAACTCTACACACGAATTTACACACTTTTCTTACAAATTTACATGCAATTTGCAATCACAATTTGTGTGTAAACAGTGCCAGCTGTTAGATATAAGCACATAGGACTTTCAAGTCCATCCTCAAGTGAAGGAGAGCTTAGTCAGATCAGTGGGAGATGTCTAAGATCACTAAGCCCGGATAGGACAGTAAGTAGTCATGCTCCACTGAAATCGCCATAATAATTAAGACCCAAAAGTATTTACACGGATTGCTTGAGATAAATGTATTATTATTGAATAATATAACTCCTGATTTATTGGCCCATCATAATTATAATTGCAACAGGACTTACATAAACTGAAAGTGATGACAAAGTGACAACTAAAAAGAGAAAACTGTACTTTTTGAGGGGTTGTCTGCATCCAGGACAATCTGAAAGACATCAGGGGCTAAAAGCTGACCAACAGAGATCAGAACAGGACGGATGTCTATCTTATCTTGCAGCTGCATGTCTCTGGCCTGAGAAAAAGAGAATGTAGTAGAATGTTAAACTGGGTGTTAGCTCATAGCCATGAAGTTTACTTCTTCCATACAGTCATACCATCCTGTGACTCAGAATATGACACCACATATTAAAACAAACAGAAATTGTATCTTATTGCAAATTAGTTACAGTTACTGTTGTCTAATGAAACTTGCACACTCCATCTAAGTTAACACTTATACTGGGGGTGATTTCTGTTGTTAAGTATGCTTAGTTGTTGATATCCTGCCATGTTACGTTTAGTAACGTTAGGCTGTCTGACACAGACGGGCTACAAACCTGCTGCATAAGCATAGCAGCTTTATCCTCATTCCGGGAGGGCGTTTGGTAAAGGGTCCTTCTGAGCTGCAGGAGGCAGAAAGCTGACGACAGGCGTTCTTTCTGTGTCCCATTATCCAGCAGCATGGCTTTCTGGAGGTGAGTCAAAGAAGCCTCCAGGCGCCCCTCCTCCTCTTCAATCACTGCCAGCTCTGAGTGGACTTGACAGCGCATCTCCAGTAGCATACTGTGAAAAAAAAAACATGCAAACACTTACAGCATATACTAACATAGTATATGGTACAAGTTAAAATAAAAGAATATCCAAATATATCTACTTATGTCCTGCTGGGAACTACCTTAATGCTGGCTCTTACTGACTGTAACAAAAGGCTACAGTGAAAGAAATCAGATTAACACGAACTGTTTTTCACCCTGAATCATCAGAACAACATTCTTGGATCCAAATGTGAAACACATTCATGCATTGCTTTATTAAAAAAGAGATTTTTTTTTTTTTGAAAAGCAATTATTGTAAAAATCAATGTAATTATTTTTGCAGCAGAAAAGCATTCTAAGAAAACATTTTTAAGGTTAGTGTTGATCAGTACATCTTCATTACAACTAAAACCAGGAAAACTTTGTTATTAACTATTGTTGTTGTAATTACTGCCAGTAGGAATAGTCGCAGCAGTAGTAAAAAAGTCAGTAAAGTGTAAACACAATAATGAAATGCTGAAATGCACACCTCTGTGTGTCTTCCAGTACTTTGGCTACACTAAGCAGAGGTGCCTTGATGAGTTTCTTGAGGTTGCGTTGCAAGAGGGGCAGACAGAATTTCCACTGGGTAGCACATACTGCTTGCATGGCCTTGGGGTCTCCCTCCCTAACTGCAGTCTGGAGCCACTGATCCAGCTTGCCTATCTCCTTAAGCCGGGCCTGTGGGATAACTACAGATTGAGAATCTCGGCTGTAGCAATGACAGCACAACACTTCTATCACTTGGCAAGTATACTTGGACTCAATTGGATTAAATTTGTAGTGCCAATTTTTAGATGTGACAGTTTTCACACCAAAACATTATATGGTTCAGAATGAGATTACATGATTCCACTTCCTTTAAAATTTGTACTTATGGAAGCTATATATGGGGTGATTATAATATATAATAAGTATTTATATATTATATATACATACATACATACATACATACATATATATATATATATACATACATACATATATATATATATATATATATGTAAAATTAAAATTCTGAACTCTAAACTGAAAAAGCCCCTTTGAATTGGAGAAGGTGGATTTCTGGATTTACCATTTTTAAACAAACACAATGTTACAGAAGATATTATTTAACAGATAAACGAGTCTCTGCCAATGGGTCCAATGCCTGCATTACAAAATATGGCACACATGACTGATAATTCAAGCATATGATTGAGCACCTCCACATTGGCTTTGGAATACTCATTTATCTTCGCCTCTCTCTTCAGGAAGTTGATTTCACAGTTGACACATTCCATTATTATACGTTGGCCAACACTCTAAAAAGGCAAAGACATGTAATATCAGAAACATCACTCAACAGTGCTTGGCAGAGAGGATGATACATCTTATAATCTATTTATGCTATGGTTATTTTTATGCTTTACTTATTTCATAAAGTATTTTAAAGTAAAATGCACTCAATTTTGTAAAAAAAAAAACTACACATCTTTCTATGAAACAAATTTTACATTGCTGAAAATAATCGAAAATACATAAACCTCTTTAGTTCTTAGGCATGAGTTCAGCTAATTAATCTTATCTAACTTCAAGTGCCTATTTAAGAGACAATGTCAAATTCCATACATAAAGTTGCATGTTTGTGTAACATGTACAGTTACAACATGGAGCTACTAGTGCCTGGGGTTTTCAAAGGAATATTGGACACTCACAGCCTCTTTCGCCAACCTTAGCTCTTTCAAACAGTTGGCAGCTACTCTCTGATGCTTTACTTGCAAGGCCAGCACAGCCAACTCCAGGAGGAAGGCAACTCTGCAAATCCCAGATAAAACATAATTTATACAATTCCCACACTTCAGTACAGTAATCAGAGCCCTTGGAGTATCCATAAGTGGTTCTCTTATAGTAAGAGTTATCGGAAGAAGATGGGAGGCAACAAAAAATAATGGTTGGGAATTTGTTTTGAACATTGTGATTCACACACCTGTCAGCTGGTTGGATGGGTGTTGGGCTCTGAAGAAGGCTGGAGTTCACAGGCAAAGCAGAAACTTCGGTACAATCCACCAGGAGATTAAAAATCTTCTCAAGTTCCTCTTCTATGTTCTCATCTTTACAAATTTCTTCCATTCTGCTACAATAATGAGAAAAACTTTCTGTGTATAGTGATATACATACTTACACAGCTGTAATTTAATTTGCCCCCTGATATACTCATATAAATAGCGCCGTAACCCTTGGCAAAATAACCTATATGATGCCAACGATGGCTTGGTCAGACTGAGTCATGCTGTCAATTCCTATGGCTGAGCTGAAGACCCATAAGGAGGTCTGACATGTTAAGTTAACGCCTGCAGAAAGAATATGGGGGCTGGGACTGGATGTGTACCAAGCCTCACCAGACACCATGGCACTATATAATTCAAATATGCAAGCAGCAAGGAAAAATGCCTGAAATGGTACACCTAAGCCTGAGCTGACAGCCAGTAGGCCGATTTTAAGAGATCCAAGTTAGCTGAAAAAATGAAAGCTTCAAGATAGAAAAAATGCATCAATGTGAGTTCAGAACTGTAGAAAAAATACACATTGTAAGTTATGAGTACAGAGGGTTATAAGTACTTAGGGTTATGAGTAAAGAGTAGTAAAAATTGAACAAACCAAGACATTTGTATGACCAGTAATAAGGTCATAACTGGTAAGGGTTATAGCTATTTTTTTTCCTCTGTGATTACAGAAAACATACCAAAAAGGCAAACACACCATTAATCAATGAAGCATTTTTTTTACCTCCAAAGAAAAAAGCAAGCACTATTAAAACAGATCGAAGGCTTCTTTTCTTGGACAAAAACAATTTCAATCCACCTTGTTTATCTTGACAGCAGATGACGCATCATGACTGCACAAAAATGACGGTCTTTAGAAAACAAATTATTTAGCAATTTTA
>JAQNCA010000003.1:4574395-4589684 GCA_029783725.1 Acanthurus tractus
TCGACAGTGCTTAGTCTTCTAGGGAAATGTTGTGTTTTATCTAACTGACTAAAAAAAACAATCACCTACAAGTAAGAGAATTGTCCTCTGAGGGTTTTAGGAACGAATACAATTACCTTTTTCCAGGCCCATGTAAAAACAAATGTTTGAGTCAAAGTGTAAACCTTTCTACACTTAACCAAACTGCAAGCTTTGCACAATGTTAACCAGTAGGAAGGATTGCTTTGCAGATCACACAGAGACGCTAAATGATACCATGTGTGTTCTTATGAGGCACCGAGGGGAGTGACTAAGCTGCTTCCATATTTGACGATCTGGATGAGAGCTGTGCAATATGTGGCACATCATACTTCTATTATATTTTCTAGTTTTCCACTCTTTGATGTTTGACTGCTACTCTTTCAATTAGGTCTATATTTTTCATTCAACAACTTCTCTGATAATGATCATTACAGCCTCGCAGAGCGCCTATAGATTTTGAGTCCATTAAGATTGCTGGAGGGATAAGCCGAGCTGATTGATCTTGTTAAGAGGTTCCAACACCTCCATCTCAAAGAGATCCTCTCAGCATAGACACAGGGAGTCAGTTGTGATTAGCCACACTCAAGATCCTGGATGACAGGCATCAATAAACCA
Organism: Acanthurus tractus; assembly: GCA_029783725.1. Classification (NCBI taxonomy): domain Eukaryota; kingdom Metazoa; phylum Chordata; class Actinopteri; order Acanthuriformes; family Acanthuridae; genus Acanthurus; species Acanthurus tractus. Next base: position 4,575,032 of record JAQNCA010000003.1, read on the forward strand.
CTTAAAGACACATGCTGGTTGCTCTTCAAGCTCCCATCTGAAACATTTTTTTCAAAGGAAAAATGTTTCACCACAGCTTGACCTAAACATAAACCACATCTCATATTCTTAGACATAACTGCACCTTGAGTCACTTCACTTAAGGGATTATCATTCATGCTGACTGACATAAATATCCCATAGCTTGTGCATTTACCGCCCATAGAAAATAGCCTCTCCGTTTCATGATATTGTCTACAGACAACTGCTTTCCTGATGGAAGGGTAAAGATCAGCGTTCCTGTTATAGGATGGTTATTTAAAATCTTTGAATCTTGCTGTCAGTATTATTGAAATTGTAAACAAAGGTGGTAGGTGGACCTGACACCAAATCACTGAACTGAACCATCATTTGCCTTTTTGGATTTTCAAGCTCTTGGCTTCAGAGCGAAGTGTTGCTAATAAAAGCATAGGAGGTGGTTTGATACATGAAACCTGAGGACTGACTGTTGAGTGATTTACTGTAACATGCCTGCAGATACACTGTTAACAAGTTTATTGTTGGTTTGACTTAATAGCATGCTAGCAAGGTACTTTTTTGCATGTAGTTTTTTAGATACATTCTTTGTATAAATTGTAGTTTAGTTGCACATAAAGGCCATCACTGGCAAAGTCCACTTGATTTATACATCAAGTATTTTTCATGTTCCTTAATGGTAGGATTTTCACCTGGCTCATTGTGTTTAATGCCATCTGCTTGTTCCAAATTTGAAAATGTAAGTGATGCAGACAGGAGTGACACATGGTGATGCAACTGAAGTGAGCTGTTCACTGTTTTTGGTACTTAACTGTTTTTGTATGATTCAATGCAGCATGCTTTCAACTGTCTGGATAACCAGATGTTTTCATGCTACCTCTACAGATTCATTTATGTATGCTGCTTTTCCAAAAACTGTGGATCATTCTTGCATGTAAATTCCTAACAGTTGGAAATGTCAAATGAATTCCTCTGGCGGGGCCGGCAATGTTTTATGAAATGTAAGCAATGACAACAAAAAGAATATGTTTTTTCTGAGCAGTGTCAAGAAAAATCACATTTCAAAAACTGCGACTTGACTTTTTTTTTTTTTATCTGTGACAAAATGTGACACCATCCTTCCAAAAAGAGATAAAAGAGATACAATTGTGAATATTTCAGGAGGAAGCTGTCATTCACAGAATGGTTCACTTGGCTAATGAGAGCCTGTGTTTCATCATGCTGTTATATATTAAGCACTGTGTCAGTTTATGAATGTGTGTATGTGTGAGTATAACCCTCCTCTCAGGTGGCTGATGTGTTTCTCCAGCCAGGTGCAAGTCCTGCCAGGATGTGGAGGGGGAGAGGCCTGCGTCTGGAAGAGCTGGATCAAAAGCAAAAGGACCCTCAGTGATATTTAATACTTCTGCAACATCACCAAGCTCAGGTACCATGGTAACCAGCCAGAAATTTCTCCCACCCTGTGACAGTTTCCTACTTAATCTCCCCTCTGTCTATTCCTCCATTCCCATTTCCCATGCTTTAAAACAAACTGCGCTCCAATTTTTGTCAAAATTCAAACATATGTACCAATTAGCAAACAGATTCATCAAACTAACAGACTACATACTTTACAGTGGCCCTACATGTATTTATATATAGGCTTACATATATTTACTGGGGCACTGCCAACATGCTATATAGATGACAAAGTTCACATTACGGTCACATTATGAAAGAAATTTCTGAGGGAACAGCTCCTTCCCTCTCTCTCCTCCTCACGCTCTTCTCTCTTTTATCTTTGATGCTAAGAAAAGTAGCATGCTTGAATAAACTCAAGAATGAAATGTCAAAACAAGATTTGATAAAGAAGAATTTTAGATGCTTGAAAGAACACAGTTTAAGACATAGTTATGTGGGTTAGTTGTGAATTATAGTTACATGTTTGAATGGAAATCATGACAATTTTTTTCTATGCATTACATTTCTCAATGGAGCCTGGTTCCTGTCTTCTCTCCCTTGCTTCTTGACTGTTGGCCCAACAGATTGGCTCTAGCCTAAGGACACACACTGAAATAAGGCATCCCACTGCCCCTCACGACATAGATTATTAAAACTAGAGCAGATCAAAATTTCATAATGGGAATGTCGAAAGTAAGACCTGATAAGTTCAAGCCTCCCACATTTCTTTGTGTTTTAAGAAATTTAGTTTTATTCTTAAAATAAAGAGTACATTTCACTTGACACTAATTCACTTTATTCTGATTGTGAAGATGAAGAGCCCCTAAGGGCATACAAGAGCCTCCTGAGGATAAACTGTACCTTTCAACATTATCTATAAAGCAAGCAAGAAGCAACCAAGAAACTGCTGTCTTATCTGATGCCAAGCCAAGTCATGGTGCTGCTTTATCTAACAAGCCCTATGTCCTTGCACATCACATAGTTAACCGTAGTGTTACATTAACCACTCATAATTCTTATTCAGTTTTTTTACAGGCAGAGGAAAACAAACTGTTGTGGTAAAATTTGTCTTCACTATGATTTTGGCCTCAAGAGTTTGGCAAAAAAGCTTTCATCTTATGAATTCCCTAATGTTTATGGTTAACTCTTTAAGTTATTAAAGAGTTATTAAAATTAAGAGCCCTCTGATGAGTATTCGGAAATTAATGGTCAAATCCACAGTATTGCCTAATGTTAAAAGGCTGAAGTGAAATCTGGAAGTCCAAGGCACAAATTGGAATCCTCAGCATTGTACATTTGATAGGCTTTCGTGCCACAGATTTCTTGAAGAATGTATGTATGTATTGCCTGAAGTTGTTCCGGTCATCAAATCTATTAGATCAAGACAGTGCTCCTAATGTTTGCTGACACACTGACATAGTGTGTTCACATTTAAATAAACAAATATGATATACTGTATTATTAATATTCTTATTTTTACTACTAAGCTGTTCAGGAGTATGCAAACAGCTGTTAACTTTCCCTTAACCAGCCACAGTAATAAACCGAAGTACACATTCATCCATCAGTAATTCCAACCCTGCACCCATTAGCTAAAAGCTACCTATGTATCCCACAGAGTGGGCTACAGCTGATCCAACATTGACCAAAAGTCAATGATTCATCACTGAAAAGTCGGCATCAATTAAAGTGCAAAAATTATAATCAAATAATATGATACACCTTTTTTTAAAAATGTGTTCATCTTCAGATGGAAAACCTTTTTTACTTGAGTTACATTTTGAGTTTACTTGTATTTTTTTAGGTATTGCTACTTTTAGAAAGTAAGCTTTTGGAGGACTTCTTCCACCTGTGTGGAACGGTACTTCATATCAGAAGAAGCTGTTTATGAGCAGGGCTATTAAGGGTCACTGAACACTACTTTGTGTTTACAGCAAAGGCACCACTAAAGCCTGGTAAAGGATGACAGAAGAGATCAAAAGGATAAGAGCAGAGTTTCTCAAGTGCATTGCATCTCTCTGTCGTCACATGCCCTTTAGAGTGGTCCAAGCCTTTTCTGGTTCATGTAGCTTTTCTTTCACCAGACTGAACGACGCAGATTAGGGCATTTCCCTCTCAATTCACAATCCCACTCGAAGGAACCACTTTATGTGATGGCACAGATTGGCTGTTATGCTCCTGAAGATCTATCCCCTGTGACCCGGGACATCAAATTTAACCTTATGCTGACTATTTCCATCCCCTTTCTCCCTCCGCCTCTCTTTTTCTGTCCTTCACTGCTCTCTGTCTCTCTCGCGTCCACATCCCTCATATATCTGTCGCTCAATTGACTCTTTCAAAGAGGCCTGCGGGGAGCGAATGTTCTCGGCCACGCATGGTGCCACAAACAGACTACCCACATATCCTCCATCCTTCTCCTGTTCCACGACACACTGACCTTGCTGCCTACTTCATCTATTGACCCTCATCATATTTATGTCCGAGTGTCATGCTGTCAGTCCGTTGCTTCTCCACTCAGTGTTTCCTTGGATCAGGGTTACTCTGGCCAAGCTGTCATGGTCCTGTCACATCGCCAGAAAAGTCAAGTCATGAACCAAGCATGCAGCGGTTTCTTTTCAGACTTCTGTCAGAGCATACATGGGCCTGAAAGCAACATGAAACTAGTACAGTTGGGCAGATTTATAATGAATTCTGGTGGGATACTGAAAGTATTATTTCTGTAATTAATGTTGGGATAAAAATAGTGATGCTAAACCATAATTCTGCAAAGATAAGCTCAGATTCCATTAAAGCATTGTTTTTGCAGGGAACCCATTCAGATGGTATCAGGTTGTTTCTTTTTTAAAGAGTTATCCCTTTTCCAGAGTGTGAAACTTGCAGCGAAACTTGCAGCCAAACCCCACAGATCCCAGCTTGATGTGTATGAAGCTGTAGAAGGATGTTGCAGACACCTCCTGTGAACAGACAGCCTCTCTGCTGCTTACAACAGATGCAAGGACATCAAACTGAAAACACTGCTGGCTATAGCCTATTAAACTTACACTGTGTACTTTTGTTTTTATGTTGTAGTGCCATCGCAGATGTTCTCTTTCAACTTCTGAGAAAGTAAAGTCTTTGTTCATGAATGTCGGAATGTCAAGATCATAGGAATGCAACCAAAATCTAAAAAAAAACATTGTTGTTCATCGGTAACAGGTGGTTATTGAAATGGTAATATATCCTTGCAGTTCACTCCCAGCGTACTCTCACTGAAATGGATTGTTTTGGACTCATTGCACTTGGTTTTTCTTTGGGTGACCTATGTGGAACATTTCAGCAAAACCAGCAAGTGTCAAAGACTTGATTTACCAATCACCTTATGTTCACATCAACAAAGGAAAAGCTTTCGTGAACTAGCTAAAATTATCTGCTCATATCTATCATTTGCAATGGCAATAGATGGCACAAGTCAATTAACTGACTCATTGGCATGACACTTTTTACTCTAACCAATCCGATTTTGTGAAGATCTCTGTTGGTCAATTGTCTCCTGCCAGTTTGGGTGCCATTGGGTATGTCAAACATTTAAGTAATTAAATAAGTAGATGAGCAAAATGCCTGTTTGTTTGTTTGGTTACATGGAGGTTAGCTTTGGTGTTGTTTCAGCATCCTTGTTGTAGCTGCCACTCCAGTTTATATTACAACCAACTGCTCAATTGGTTCTCCTGATGATCTCATAAGAATTCTCTTCCAGATAATGAGCAAATTTCTTAGCTAGGTCATTGTTCGATCATTTCCCCTCAACCAGTGTTTAGGCAACATTTAATCACATCTGTAGGATCGGAAGACAAACACCGTACAATTAGCCAAGACACAGGTGCCTATACTTTGTGTTAATACAAACTATTTCAGAGTAGTGAATTCACTGAAATTGGCATGATGAATCAGATCTTCAGAAGAAAAAAGTAAAGGAGACTGTCTGTTTTTCTCAACTTGTGAACTTGTGCCTGCAAAAAACAACACACTTGGGTAATTGTATGGCTCAAAGGATTTGCAACATGAGCCAGAGGCATCTCGTAAATAAAGTTTTATTTTGTCTCATTGGAGCAAGTGCAGGCTAATACTACAGGCTAACGTTTATGTTTCATACAGTTGGTGAGACCTCCCTGTTAGCTTGCTCATTTTGCTAAGTATCCATCACAGTTCACTTCACCCAACAAGATCTCAGACTGTAGTGACCACATGTTTGTCGACATGCTTAATTCTGGAGACTCTGATCCGGTTGGCAGCACTTAAATAACGTCCATAAACCCCTCAAACTACAGGATCATTTGTGCAGATTATCTGCTTTGACCAACCTTGAATCATAAATTCTAAGAAATTGTCTGAAGGTGTGCGTTGGATACAAATTCTGCCCAATTATCCTCTGATGTGGGATGAGCTTAAATTGTGCTAAGAGCAACTTATGGCAAAAATCCATGCATAAAATGAGCCTACACTGCATGTCCTGAAAAGAAAAGTTATACTAAGTTATACTAATATTATATCAATCACCAGAACAGCGCTGTCTTTTCTTTTTATATATAATAGTATATTTTAAAGTATAGTATTGTATGGTATATACACATATATATATATATATATAATATACCTACCTTCAGCTTTCTCACATGTAGAGGAGAATAAAGCCCCACCATAACTGACTGGTTTGTGTTTGCTTTGTCTGTGTGAATGAGAAAGCAAGAGGGAGAGTGTGAAAATATGAGTGTGTGGGTGTGCAAGCATGTGTGTCTGTGTATATACATGCAAATATAAAAGGATCCAACAGGAGCTGAGATGCACTGATCATTTGAGATGCATATGGTAGGAGGACAGAGAAGGTGGGTGGAGAGGATAAGAGCGCGAAATTTTAATTTGCTCAGGGTTGTGTGGCAAATACTTTGTGCTGATATGTTTACATAAAATGGTAGAATACTTCCTGCCATTTATGCAGCATTCACCAGTGAACTGCACTGTACTTTGACACTTGTATAATATGTCACAAATATAATGCATATGTTCCTATTGCACTTTTTAGCCACCAATATACATGTCGCTGTAAAGTTTTGAACAATTGCGATTGTGGCATTTTTTATATTTGGAAATTGATGCTAAAGAAGAAGGTGGAGCTTTCAGTCATTGCTCACTGTGACTCCTTTGACATGTGAGCTGATGCACCGCTGGTGTCCTCAGCTTTGTTTCATGAATAATTTTTCACTGTATCACGGATGACTAAAACATGTGGAGCACATGGCAGCTGCCATGAAAGGGTTGGTGTAGGAAGGGAATTTTGTAGAGCCAGGCAATAATGGGTTCTCTCACATTAGACATCATCTTTTTAAGAAGCTAATTTCTGCAAAATGTCAAAAAGTAGCAATATTCATACAACTTTAATTATAACAGGGTTGCTGTTTAAACCAAAATATGTGGTTGTACCATGCTCGTAAAATGGAAAGTGCTACCTAAATTGTGATTTTTTTATTAGGAGTCAGCAGATAGCTTGTCACTGCTAAAATCTGTTGTTACAGATTAATTCAGCCACTCACACTTTTAGCAGCCACCTTTTTAAAACTGAAAGGGGTGAGGGTCTGATACTCAAAAAAAAACAAAACTGTGTGGTGCATAATTTTATCTAAATCAGGTAAGAGATAGGGTAGATAAGCTTAGAGCATAAAGTAATGAAGAAATTAATTTACACGGTGCTTACGAGGAAAAGCTGAGGACAGTGAGGTGAAGTGAGGAGGCAACACCGTGATCATTTTACAGGGGTGGCTTCACTATAAAAATAAATATCCTCCCTACAATAAATTTGGCGAAAAATTTAAACTTCATATCGCACATTTCATACAAAAACATGAGTAATGTTCTTCATAAAAAATGGAAGGAGTGTGCCTCCGTCATCAGCCTCTTTGCCTTCCCTTTGCTCTGATGTCCTGACATCACTTCCCACCCACACACCTGTTTATACCTTTTTCATCAGCCCTGCAGCACTTATACCTGTCTTTTTCCTCCATCAGCGCCAGATCATCCATGTTGTTTTGTTGCTGTCTTGCCTCTTCTACCTGTCACCCTGTAGCTTTAATCCTGAAAACCTGTTCATGCACCTGAACCTTAAACAGAATCTGTGTTTGCCTGCCTGCCGGCACCTTTTTCCTAACCCTCCTGCTGTCTAACCATGGACTGTTGTTTCATTTTGTATCTTTTCTACCCACACCAGCAAGCTCAAGTAACATTTTTTTTTGTTGAACAATTCCTGAACTGTTCCCACTTGCATTTATTATATTTATTTATTTCACAACAGTTATAAGATGACAAATTAAAAAAAAAAAACATGTAAGTTTTTTTTAATTCAAAATATTTAAAGTCAGTCATTTCTGTTATTCTGTCTGAGGTCTCAACTTTTAGAAATCAGTGAAATTAGTTAAACCCTCCAGTGTGTACCAAAACTTTATCTAAAAAATAAACCAGTTTTATCTAAAGTGACTCAACATTGCTTCATCATATTAACTTAGATAAGACAAACCCGATCAGATATCAAGACTTAATTCTTGTCCTTGAACGACTTTTCATACATTTTTCTGCAGTCTGACAACAACTACACTGCAAGACTTCCGCATCTGCTTGAAATGTGATTTCTTCAGTTTCCATTTAACCTTATTTCAACATCCCTCAGCTGAGTGTTTTCATATCAGTGCTGCAGTACTCTACACTGTGTTTTCTGTCAATCACCCAGAACACACAGGAATAAAATGGAAAGAAACAATCGCTCCAAAACATACTGCATTTCAAACCCTGCCATTTTTTTTTAATTGAAACATTTCTGGGATAGCATGTTACTTCTTGGTGGACTTAATTTTTTCCCACAAATTGTTTGGTTGTCATTGATTTAAAGCATCAAAGACCAAGTGAACCACAAATTTCAAACATGCTGACAGTTAGCAATTCTGCTGTTTCTGAAAGACAAGATGTAAGATTAATGTTTTCCATTTTAAAGGCCTTAGAAACTGTTTTTTAACAAAACAGAATTTTGAAATGTTTCTTCAGTTTACTGAAACCGCCCAGGCAACAAGGATTCTGCTACTCAATCTAAATAAACAGCTCCATTTAAAAAAAAAAAAGCCTGATACTGTTTAAAATAGCTATGATGAAATGCATCTACAACTGCAAAATCACAGACTTTAATTGAGGAAAGTCACTGTGACCTGGTCAGTCCCAAAGCTTCCGTTGTGAGTGTCTGGCAGGTCCTGCCGTTTACTTGATGGTGATAATGTGATGTGATTTTGAGCTATCACTTTCGGCTCTATGGGGTCGAGAGGGTTAAATGCAGAAGTTAGAACACTGCTGGTGATTTCTGCATTTCTGTATTTGTGTTTTTCTCACCCAGCCTTGTATATTCATTGGAATTTTTATCCAAATGTGCTTCATGCCGTTGCCAAAACCATTTCCTGCAGTCCTGTCATCACTGTAGGGCTGCACTGAGGTCAGCAGTTCCTTTACCTTTACCCAAGTGTCTGTCTCTACCCACAGCTATTTTTTAGCTGCCATGCAGATACAAGTGGCAATGTTACTGAAATTACAGTAGAATTTGATGGCAGTTTTCGGGTGTTTACTTTTTTGCCAGAGACGCCACAGTCAATCAAATCTGATCACTCTGCATTGAAGAGGCAAATTAAATTGCTACCTGCTATTTATTTATAGTGAAGAATGTTTTTTCTGTTTATTTTTACTCACATGTTTTCATTCTAAAAAGATTTTTTTAATTTTGAAGCCAGGATTTCATGTGTTATAAGTTTATTCATAATAAACAGCTTGTCACTTTAAAAAAATCCACATTAAAATTCTCACATGAACAGCAACAGTGTTGGATGAGCCATGCTTCTCTTCAGGCTGCATCTCAGACAGCTGTTGTTTACTTTGCTGTTGACATTGTGTGACCTGTTTGAGTGTTAAAGAGGACTCTGCCATTGTCTAAATTTGACTGTAATTACACGGCATATGCTTTTTCAAAAACCTGCTGAACTGTGTCGCTTCCGCTCTGCAGTGTTTGTATGATGTTGGACAGAGTGAGTGGGCGGTTGTATTTGTGCTGACAGAACTCAGTATGTGGGCGACGGGGGACAGAGTGATTATTTCTGAGTGTCCGCTGGCGTTTTTTTGCCTCTGTGCATTTCTTTCCTCTCTTCACGTTCCACTGTTTGTTCTTCCCAAATGGCCTCAACTGAACGTTTGCTTACAGGCGTGCTTTTTTATAACACACACACACACATCCAAAATCACAGGCAGTTAATTCGTGCAGATTGATACCAGGATGCTCTTAATATGTCATCATTAAGACCAGGGCTTCACTGAAATATTGTTTTGCATTTCTATTTAGGTTTGTACCTCTAAGATTGTGGCTATGATTGATTTGTTTCATTTCATCTGAAATTAATAACACTACACTATCCACACCATGATTTTTATCTATAGCATGTTTGGAGTCTGTTATTTTCATGGGCCTGGGAGCCATGGAGAAAACAGTGGTTGTCCGTGTTTTTTGAAAACGTGTATTGCATGGAAATTGTGAGTTTTACTGATAATAATAGTTGGTTTGAGCTTTCAGCGTCATCAGTCCAAAAAAGTAGTGGTGCCAGCCCCTGAGCCCATTGCCTTCAATACATCAGAGAGTCTTATAAGAATGAAATGAAGCTGGAAATCCAGGCAGGGAAAACAGACAACAAATTGGAGGGTAAGATATCAGCTGGAACAGAGACTTCATGCCTTGTTAACTCAGAGACTTTAGCAGACACATGCTTCGCAGTGGTGGAGGTGTAAGCCTTTTGTTTGTTTGGTTTTGTAGAAAATGGAAACTTATACGAGCTGTTAAGCAGCTTTATCCTCTGTTTCACACCTCACCTCAACATTTCAATTTCCACTCAGACCTCCGTTTGTCCTCCGTCTTGTTGGGGCTTTGGACAGTGATGGAGTTTTTAAAGAACTTGAGTGCTCTGCTGCCAAGTCATTTCTTCTTTTCGGAGGATTTGTTCTCGACAGTCTCATGTACAAACAGTGCTTTTTTACAGCGTTGGAGAGAGACAGCAAGGGAGGGATGAATCATCAGTATTCTGTTGTGCTTGTGCCACAAAGAGAGACACTTATGCCACTTAATGCAATAAGCAAACACATCTCCTTCTGGGTGATATGGGTGGCATTTGTAAACAACATTCTGATACTAATAAAGAAAAGACAGCACTGTTCTGGTGATTGATATACTCTGTTTCATGCCATTTGTAGAAATAATGTTGTTGTATTATAAAAGGGCCTGTACCTACACAACACACATATCAAGGTGGGGAGAGAAATCATTCAAAGTGAAAATCCAGTAGTTAAGGGTTAATAATGATCACTGCTACTGTATCTTAACATTCTGCACTACCTCTGTGTACACACCACATACAGTTTTGAAGGTAGTGATTTTTTTATATATAATATCTGGCACCAACTTAAGCTTCTATACTGAAAGAATGGCATCATGACTTGGCTCAAGGACAAAACTAAAAACATTGGTATGTAACTTATGTGGATCAGTGATGGCAGAAACATGACCAGGCTGAATGTGCAGATAGCCTGTGGAGGATCAGAGCAGAGACTCAGTAGATGCTTGTCAAAGTTGATGAAGGATCTTTGAATTGCTGAATTAAATGGATGTCACCTAATCAAATCCAGCACAAGGTATGTTATGATGTCTAGGACTTTTTAACTCTATGAAGAGCTCAGTCCTTTGTTTAGAGTTTTTAAGGACAATCCTATGCAAGGATACACTTGGCACTGTTCAGTGTCACCAATTGGAAACAATGAAAATATATAATTTTTCCTCAAAGATTCTAAACAACTGGCTATGCAGTTGCCAAATCTTTACACACAGATATGATCCACTAGGCCTACTTTTAAAGATGTTCTGGTCCATTTCCTGACTGCGTTTGTCTTTTTAAAATTAACCATAGGAAATACAGCAAAGCCAATTACTTAACTTTTGATTTGAAGTGAATTAGAACAAGAGAACAAGTCTATGAGTGCTATGAGTGCACCCACTTGCCCTACATTTCAACAAAACAGCTAGAACGCTTTTGTCAGACCTGTGTCTACATCTTCAACAGGACCTTTTCAGTGACGCAAACCTGCACTCTGACTAGACTGTTCAACTTAGAGTGAGGACAGAGTTTTGTTTCTCTTCTGTAAGACCTGACTTTGAAGGAACCATCACACCAAGGAGGAAACCTTGACTTAAATACCAATCAATGTCAACAGATGTGGTTTAAGTTACTCAGGACACTGGGCCCATGTGCACTGAACTACCCATATTTAACTGTATAAACAACAAATCCCTCCTGTTTTTTACATACATTGTGAATGCACTGCTCTGAGAAAAGGGAACTTTATATCCCCCTCTCTTATCTCCATAGTTATTGCTCCTGCTCACAGTTTGCTATCAAATTTAACAGGCTAGGCAAACTGTTATATGTGTTGTGCAATATATAATAGCAAAAGATACTGAACGGTGGCACTTGTTATATTGGGAATTTATCAGATAATGTTCTTCTCCGTGTTTTGACTCATACAGGTACATAAGGAAGTCAGCTGGTTAGCTGTTATCAGCTGAATGACTCCATTAATCATGTCTGGGCAACAGTTTGGTGGCAGATTGTTTTCGGGCTCGCCAGTTTTTCTGCTTTCATGGATGTTCATTGACTGAGCCGTAATCAGTCATAGTCATTCTATTTGAGGCGCTCATGATGCTAATTTGCTTTCTTTATTCTTTCATCTTAGGTCTCATATTTTCCTCTTCATAAACATCTTTCAGTTTATGTCAACAGCTTCCTGTTTGTCTAAATAATTCATGTTTAATCGATTCAGACAACCCAAGACATTCATTAATCATCATTCAGAAATAGAAGAACATATACCACACCTTCTGTGCACAAATGTACAAACTTTGTTTTCAGATTTCTCGTGTTTCTTGACCCACTTAAGAAAAGATGCAAGAGGGAGACATAATATAATTGGCTGCACGAATGTAGGTCACCCGTTGAGCTTTGAAGAGTCAATAAATGGTGTTTTGGAGCCGTGAAAACTAGCTCCTCTTCATCTTGAACTTTCTAGATGTTCTCCCACTCCCTCTTTGCCTTTGATTAGGCTGTGTTTTTAAAGCTGAATCTGTTCCGTGGTGTTCATCGTATCGAGATACATCAAGAGCAGAAATCTCTCTGGAAATGGACTCCCAGCTAGATAGATTGATATCACTTGAGAAACGCTGTGTGGAAATAGCTTACTGTCTTCCGTGTGTGGGAGAGCTAACAGTGTCAATAATTTTCCAATGTGTTTAGCTGGAAAAGAAAATTATGCAATGCTGCGGTAAACTAAACAAGATCTGTGCTCCTCTCCCACAGGAAGGATTTGTCTAATAACAGCAGCACCAACAAGATGAGACAGAGGGGCATTCGAATCTGTACCTTACGTACTTTCCTGATGATATTACCTTCTGCTTCTAATGACTAATCCTTTGTAATCTGGTCATATCTGCAATTAACTGTTGTTCTTTGTATAAAACCTCAGCAGCCTCACTTGGTTTAGGAGTAAAGAATTGTCCTTCTCCCTTTTTCTTCTCTTTTTGTGGCATTGCAGAAAAACAGCTGCTCTATCCTGCGGCAGAGTTTGTACTGAGAGATTATAGCCTCTCTGGCACTTGACAGGGTTTTGTAATCTCCCACACATTTCTGGATAATATGGCAGACTTGCTAATCTGACATGGTGTCCACCCCTATCACCTGATCACTGGCAGGATTCTTGTATCAGAAAGACAGGTTCCCGGAGTGATGGAGGCAGATGGTAAGAGATGGAGACAATACATGTCAGGAGAGAGAGAAAAAAACATGGAATTAATCCCAGGACACATGGGGCATGCATGATGGATAAGCAATGTGAGGCAATATTGTGAGCAGACACAGAACTCAACTCACCCATTGCACTAAAGCGATAAGCCATGTGTTTATCTCCAGTCACAAGCCTTCATTGGCCTCATATACAGTATGTACAAAATGACAGACTACCACGAACAGAGGGGAGTTTATCTCTAAGTTCTGCATCTTGAGGAATTATTCATCATGACGCCAATTGGTTCAATATAAAGAAAACTCTTATTCATTTTTCATTACTGAAAACTGAAACCCTGCAGTTTCTGCTGACAGAAAATCATTTATTTACTCATTTACTTCTTGCTGTAAGAGCTATATGGAGCCCCTGAAAGGTCACAGTGGGATATTTCTTCTGAGCTTTGCTTTTGTGTTAACTTGCAGTACATTCACATTCTCTCTGACCCACATTTTTTATAAGAAAGAAGAGGTCTGAGGTCAGGTACTTTGGAATAATTGTTTTTATTGCTTTGTTGTAATTGTAGCAATGTCTAGTGTTGTGGCTAAGGCTAAAGTCATAGCTAGGTTGCTTCCACTGCTTTTGCTATGGCCGCAGCTGTTTCTGTGGCTATTACTATGGCCAAGGGTAAAGCTGTAGCCAGGACTGTTTTATAGTAATGGCTCGGACTAAATAATGCTGTGGCTCTGACTGTCATAGCACAGTCAGCCTTAGCAGCCGCAATCAGTGAGGCCATGATCACAATCACAGCCACAATCACAGCCACAACAGGAGCCAGTTACTGTCGCTCCGTCAAGAAATATGGATCAGAGGAAATGCAAAAATTACTGTGAGGTGACACAAAAGATGACAAGGGTCACTTTTTAACTACATGTTACAAGTACTTTTCTGTTCTGATGATAATTTTGCCTTTCCCTATTGTTCTTCACCACTTTATACAGTTCATATGTTTTTAGGTCAGAAATTCTGTACTTGTTATATAGGGACTATACTGCCACCGTAAGCTGTTTTCTCAGCCTGCTTTGCATACTTGCTAGTTTTCTTTGCTTACACGGATAAAGATGTTATGTGTGGAGGCCAGGCTGGTATTCAAATGTGTTTGAAGTGCATAACATAGGATAGGTCAAAGTAAGGCCATGCACTGCCTCAACCCGCCCCCCCATGGACTAAGCTTACAGATCTTTTTGCCCATTGCATGCTCTTCAGATCATTAAGACTGTCTCTATAGCAGTTTGTGTGGAATATGAAATGTGCCTCCATCTCAGAGGACCCT
>JAQNCA010000003.1:4589784-4603548 GCA_029783725.1 Acanthurus tractus
TGCTCTTCAGATCATTAAGACTGTCTCTATAGCAGTTTGTGTGGAATATGAAATGTGCCTCCATCTCAGAGGACCCTGAAAAATGTATAAGAAAATGAGAAATGTATAAGAAAGCTGCATCAGACCTTTAATAGTCGATACGCTGCGGTTGGGTTCAAATCCAAATGTTTTGTGCCCCTGTTGTACCTCAGCAAACAAGCTTTAAAGTTTTAAGCAATATTTTCTTGTTTTTTTAAAGCAATACTTAAAGATGAATCTTAGGAAGAGAAATATATATTGAAACCTTTTACTAATCACACAGTGACATCTCTTTCAAAATTAAGACGATGGAAAGAGAATATTTGCTCCATACTTTAAGTTTGGCCTCTCAGTGTGACTCTTTGCTTGCTATGTTGTTGGCAAAGTTGACTGGTATCCAACTCTGACCAAGACTGAAATGCTGAAACAGCTATTGGTTGGATTGTCAGGAAACACGGTGCAGACATTTATGTCACCCATATGGTAAAAATGTAACAACTATAAAGATTTTGAGTTTTTATCTACTGCAATCATTAGATCTTAATTTTATTTTTACAATATTTTGTTTTAGGACCAAATACATTCAAAATAAAGGCATGAGTCTCAGCTTGGCTTTGTCTGCTGTGCTAAGTGACGATGGCAGTATGCAGACATGCAAGACTAAGACAGCGAACATGGTTAATGAATGCTGTATTTACATCATGCGTCACTTTTGCACTGTGAGCATGTTTGCATGCCCACAGAACCCCTTATGTGTCAGCAAAAAAAAAACCTAGCCTGCAGTTTATTTTCAGCCTTGAAGGAAACTTCATATCCAGAAGTTGTCCATATCTCAAAACTTTCTGCTGATAATGGAAACACTTCAGATATCCATGGATGAAGCATGATGTATAGACATGGTACAAATGAGCATTTTAAATAAGTAAAATGCTTGTGTAACCTCCTTATAAAATAATGTTATTAGCATCATTACATTATTATGCTCTATAAATGAACTAGAATGCAAATGAGCTGCAGTTTAATGAAATAGAGGAGTCATAAAATAAGCAGTCAGTCATTCACAAGGATAAAATTTGTAGCTCAGATGTTTTTTAAAGCCCTTCTAAAGAAATTTCTCATAGTTTTTCCAAGATTGGTGCAGATAGTTTGATTCTTTCTTCCTTCCTTTCTTCCTCTCTCTCTCTCTCTCCTTTTACAGTGAAATTAAAAAAATTCAATCAGCTTTGATGGAAATTGTGTTTGTATTGCAGCAAATCTCCCGACTTGTAACACGTAAATTTAGCGTTAATTAAATGTCATCATTTAACACGGTAACTTAAATTAGCGCTGAGTTAAACTGATCATCCTTTTAATTGGAGCTGTCATATCTAAAGGAGAGGAAAGGTGGAGGATTTATTGAGAAGCCTGCGAGATAAAACCATCCCTGATACATTTACGTTCATACAACACTCTCACTGTAAGAGTCTTTGTTCAGTTCATTCGAGAAGGTTAATGGGCATCATTTTAACACAGTGTTTATAAAACTCAGCCATTTACAGCTTCTACACACTGAAGTTCATGCTGAACTGCAATAGTTTGCTACTAGCTGAGGTCTATTAATCAATATCAATTCTTTTTAATTGGTGCTGTAGAATTCTCATTTAATGATAAAATCTACACTCCTCACAGCATGAGGAGCTGGTTGAGAGTATATTGATGTTTCTTCTATGTTCTGTAATTACAACCAAAGATATCCTCAACAAAGACTCTCTTCCCCTCATTACATACATGTAAGGTTATTAATCATACTTGCCAGACATAAAAACAATTGCTTTAGTGCAAATATGGAAGTTTCATGTTGGTTCTGCGCGTCCACACATACTCAAAGTCACATGCTTTCACAGAGACCGGGCTACCTTATTACAGTCAAGAGGCTCTGAGACGAGACTCTAATTGTTCACATTTGCTTTGAGCATATTTATATCTTTTCACAAACTATTTTAGGTGACTTTGAACATTTTTAGTCACTTTGAAAGGTAACTTCAAAAGTATGATGCCAAAACACAGCACCCCTCGACTTCATCTGGTGTAACTCTGGAAAAGTAATTTATGCCGGGAGTCTTGGGGTCATCTTCCTTTTATTTGTAGTGTGTTAGTCAAACTTTAATAAACTTTCATCCACATATGTGACATCCATGTATTAACCATGGGAATGAAAGTCCATACAGGATGTGTTTACTAAATTTGGCATGTTTATGTCACATAAATGAATATAATTGCTTATGAATGCTTGTATTTTTGTTGTGTAATATATATATATGTATATGTAGGTCTATATGCGCACATGCGTGTGTGTGTGACTGTGTGTGTGTGTGTGCTCTTGGCTTTCCCTGTCTCATAATGCATTTGTGTTGACAACATGGTGACAGAGATGGTGTAATGGATTCTCCCTCACCCCTCATAGCAACTCTATGCAAAACTGTGTCCTATTTACAGCCCCCCAAAAAATGTGGAGCAGAAAGTCCCCTAATGCAGGCAAAGCAGAGTGTGCAAATGCATGTAAATTATTCTGGTTTAGCTGCAAACATCATCCATTATCATCAGTCCGTCAATGCCAAAGTACTCACCAATTACATCCAGATCCTTTCACATTCTCAAATCAGATGCCCAGAGCCTGGAGCTTTTTCCAACATGATAACAGGGTATGGAGGTGCACTGGGCGTTTACATTGCAGCAGTTATGCAGATAGACAATTATTCACATTTGCATTTACTCACTGAAGATTGATAAGCTGACTTTACAATAGCTCTGCAATTACAAATGGTAACCTCCTCATATCTTATCGACAATAGATTTTTAAAGGCAGATGTTTTTAAACAGCATTGTTGATGTGGAAAAGTATTGTTGATTTTTTTTTCTCCACATACATCATGAGTACAAAGACAGCTAAACAATGGTCGATAGATGTGAAAATACAGTTTTCTTTATTTAGAAAAACATACCTTCTGGTTTACTTGCATTTATTCCAAGGTAAATCGTGACCTCCATGTCTAATATAATGGTGACTTTAAGTTGGCGTATCCAGTGTCCCTGTTTGGATGGTCAATGGACAACATGCTGATTGGATGACACACAGTAAGAGTCGGTAAACTTTGGGTAAAAATCCATGCTTGTAACTTGTGGCTTGTATACTTGTAACTTACAAAGTTGCAAACAAAGGTATGGAATGTTTGCGTCTATCTCAGACTCTGTGTAATGTCTCTGTTAAAACATTCCTGCTCAAATTTTAATTACACTGAAAATTAAAAAATACTATTTTACATCTTAGATAGCATCTGGCCAGAACATCAGTTTTGCACAAAATCCAAACCCTATTTTGACTTCATAGATGAAAAATGAGCTACAAAAACATTCCTAAATGTTGGAAGGTAAAATATTGCCATGTTAAAAATCTTAGTTTAGCATGTTAGCACGCTAACAATTTCTAAGGAGAACTAAATATAGTTTGGTACAGCTGAGAGGATTATAACTTCTATTGTCGTCATTTGTCATAAGCAAAACACTTTTCCCAATTAAAACAACCGACCCAATGACGATGTTACAAAGTGAGTCATCAGTTTTTATCACCAGCCCTGTCCTTACAGTGCTGTGCCAGTGCTGGAGAAAGGTCTGACTGTTTCTTTTGTCATCCTGCCTGCAGATAGAAGGAAAGGAGGAAACACTGATTGAGGAAGTCACCTAATGCCAGACTTTTACCCACAATTTACATTTGGGCAGTCAGACACAAGGGGATCACCTAATTGATTATGCTTCACTCTGCGTGGCACATAAATCTATGATCAAAATTTTAAAGCAATCTGTCCAACAGACAGTGAGGAGACACTCCACTCTTTGTGTCTGGATAAAAAGTGGCAGACTGATTGATGCTCTCGTCAGAGCCATCCTGCTAGTGTAGCTAAAAGTAACTCTTTACGCTTTTTGATGAAAGATTTATAAAGTAATGAACTATACATACAAGAACTTGTTTGAATCTTTTTAAATTACCAACAGTTGAGAGAAACAACAACTTTCAGCACTGACTTGAGCACAAACTGACAGAGCCTGCAAGGATGACAGAAAATGTGGGTGGCAGTTGCGAGACATGGCTGATTCCTAATTTATGAGGCAAATCTAAATTCTTATCCCGAGGTTAGGAGAGGAGGAGTGAAAGAAACAATGTATTCTGCACAGGTCTGATACTTCTGGTCTCTGGATGGCCTTTGTGTGAATAAAACAGTCCATTGTTGTACAAAACATGATATTTTTTATAATTTAGTATCCAAAACAATAAGTTTGCAATTTACTGGGTCTTGTCTGCTTGCTTCAAATTTGTACATTTTGAGATTGTTGTGGTATCAGATTTCGATAAAATTGCCTTATTTTATATTGTGGCACACACACACAGATTTTTTTACTCATTGGCACTTTGATTGTCAGCCATTTCGTGACATCATCCATGTATACCATGTATGCTTTCATAGTTATGTGGATGACAGGCAAGTGTACATCTCTACTTTCTCAAATATGCTATTTGTAGCTTTTTCTTTTTTACAGTTCACTTCCAATACAAAGGTCAAAATGCATGCATGTTTTATGACCAGGGCTCATGTCTTATTTAAACCATGTTATAGGGTTATAGGGCATAGCGGTGCAATGGCAGTCTGCTGAATGTGGACAGAAAGAAGAAAAGTTGTTCCCATATCAGGAACTGAACCTGGGTAAAAACCAGGAATTCTGACCAGATGAGACCTGACTTTTATACACACACACACACACTCACACACACACACACTGCACTTCATATTCTGAACCATCAATTAAGGTTGGGTCGACTTTCACCACATTTTTATCCTCATTTGAATGAAGTCCTGTGAGGAACTTTGTAATTGGTTGAAAATGTAATTTGGTTGAAAATAAAGTTCAACAAGGACTGAATTGACATTCAATGACTTGGCCTTCAAAACAAAAAGAGAAATGCTGCTCAATTTTCTTGTTATTGAACATTTCCTCATATTAAACCTAAGTCACAATTAAGCTGTTTTTCTCGTTTAAGATCTAAGCTCCATGTCCATGAACAAGGTGACAAAACCAATTTTTTTTTCTCCTTAGAAACATAGCTAATGCAGAGACGTTTGTAGTTTACTGTTTGCCTGTTTGAACATTATCATTAGATCTGCTGCTGGTCTAACAAAAGAAGTTGGTATGCAGCCTTAGTGAGCTGTCAACACTGTTTTCATTGATTCTCTATCCTTGGTTTTATATTGATTTTATATGTTATGCTTTATGTGAAGCAGTTAGTTCATGAACATAATTTCTTTATTGTAAAACACTTTGACTGCTTTTCTTGGAGGAAAGTGCAAATAATGTTTATATTATTACTATTGTTGTGGTTGTTGTTGTTGTTGTTGTAGGAGTTGTTGTCGCTATTATTGTTGTTATTATTATGAGTTGCAGTTGTGGCAGTAGTATAATAAAGTATAATAAACAAATCCTACTGCAGCCTCATGTTATTATGACCTGCTAGACCCTGCAGAGCTCCTGTCTACACCAATCAAAAAATGTCTACCAGTCTGTGGTTCTTTGTCAGTGTGTGTGTTTTTGTGTGTGTTTGCATGCATGTCTGACCCCTCATCTGACTGCTGTTTAAACATTTCTCCCGGTACCCTCTCACTGTTTTTTTCAGCCAGCGCACTCTCACAGAACACTGAAGCACAGCAACAAATATGTGCCCAACAGAAAGTTATTGCTCTCCCAGGAGATTATTAATGCACCAAACTTTTCCGGCAGTGACTGAAATACAAATATTTACAGACGCTCTGTCAACCTGTGGATTCCCATCTGCTGTAACTTTCAGTCCCTAAGAATAGAGTTATTCACACTTAAGCCCCAATCAGGCCGTGCCTCATTCCTTTGTTCTGTGAACTGAAATATTTATTTTCTGAGATTTGAAATATTTATCTTCTTTATAGTTACAGTATGAGAGTACGACTTGGGTTTTTTATATCTTAGTTGTTGTTGGCGGCTTGTTATTTTTCTTATAGACACTTTCAGTTGAGTAGTCCTGAGTATGTGGTTGATTGGAAAGCTCTAAATAATGGATGCAGTGGTCCTGCATATCTTTGTTTTGTCAGATTGTATTTTTTAAACCTTTTTTTGGCAAACCTCAGAGTACACAGAGGAGAGGGATAGTGTGTGGGAATGAGAAATAAAACTGGACAAAAGAAACAGATGGGAAGGACAGAAATACACATAGGAAGAGGTGCCAAACAGTTCCACTCTGTCCCGCAAACAACACCGTAGTGCCAGAATGAGCTCAAATGCAAATGCTGCCCAAACAACAGTCCAGGGACGGCAAAATAAAAGCGACATCGGCTCATCCTGCAGACTGATTTGTTCTTTGCAGATGAGGTTGGGAGCATTATATTAAAGCTTCTGTCTCTTTAAGGTCAGGAATAAGTAAAACATGTTGTTTTAAAGTATTCATCAATACCCCTGCAGACATCAATACATGGCAGCGTGTTGAGGATGTTACCATGGAAACGAAACATATTCCATAAGGATCAACAGTAAACTGTACAATTGCCTCAGTGTATTATAGTGTGTAAATGGTGTATTTGTCATACAAAGTAAGCGTAATGGCAAAACACTTTCTGTTTCCCGACTTCACTATGTGCTTTTTCTGTGGCGCAAAATATGAGCCAACTATCATAAAGATTATATTGTGTTTACTGTGTTTAAATAATGTTAATGTGCAAGTCAACTTATTTATCTGCTCAAACAATGAATGAGCTTCTCAAGCTTATCAATTGTTTACTATGTAAAGTTACACAATATGATATCTAAAACTGACAACATACTTGTTACATAAGGTGTTTATTTGTGTGTTGACATCTCTATTGCAACAATGTTAAACCTCTAAAACACTCATAATTTTATTCATGGCAACTTGTGCTTTGTTTTGTTGCCTGGCGCTAACTTCAAGTGAAACAGCAGTCATTAAAAGAAGAAGAAAAATAACATCTGGGAATTAACTTAACCTGGATGAAACCCGGATGCTTAACCTTGTCTCTGAATATTTTTGCGTCAGTCAGATAGATTTCCTTCTGAAGTTGAGGCTGTTTAACAATACAATAAGCAATTCCAATGATCCCACGCTACTTCACTATGTCACCAAATTACATCCTTCTTTTTTTATTGTTTTGACGGGGAGACATTTAATATATTGTACTTTTGATTATAATGAAACTGTTGCAGACACATAACAAAACATTAAACCAACAGATAAACAAGAACTATGAACAGCAATTGAAAGAAGCAACTACTGAAAATTATTAGGAGCAATCAGGAACCATTACTTATAATGACAAAGCTTGTTTTTAAAGGTGCCATATGAAATATTGTTGTTAATGTACTGAAGCTATTTCTTGACAAACAGCAGCATAGCCTTTCCTCTGGTTGTCTGACAACCTCATAGTGACAACAAGACTCCGGGAAGTTTTTCTGTCCAGCTGTTGTTTGTTAGGAAATAATTACAGCAAGTTCCTCCTGCCACCAGTCTTTATGCTGAGCTGCTTTAATCTCCTCCTGGCTCTAACTCTGTACTTAATTCACAAAACCAACACAGCACTGATCATCTCATCTAACACTTGGCAGGGGAGCACATACGTGATGAACAATTTCTTTAAGAACAAGGCAGAATTTAACCCATCAATCACGCTTTTCAATACCTGATAACGCACATTACTTTAGTCTGAGCAGAAGATCATGTCCAGCCGTTTTCAATGCATTCTTAACCAGTGTGAACACCAGGAGAGAAGAGCCAGAGGATCCTAATCCTCACAATGAATTGCATCAACTTGAATAATATTTGCTTCAGCATTTCCACGGTGACAAACATGAATGGACAACAAGTCCCACTGCTTGTGAGTCCCTGTGACTTTTGTGCAAGCCCTGGGTCATTGGTATCAGAGCAGGTTTTGGGTACAGCCAGTCTTTTTCAGAATAATCTGGAGAAAAGAAAAAACAACTGAATGTCTGGGTTCTTCAAGGGAGACGTTCTCCAGTGGGCTTATGTGCCCCACTAAACGTACAAATCCCAATTGCGTATTGGTGTAATGTTTGCTCTCATCTTTTTATAGTATTTGTTTTCCTCAGTCTCTGCAAGGTTAAATATCCTTTGTTTTGTCAAACTGCCATTCTGTATACTTTTTTTCCTGGTGGATTGTATATTTGTGGCAATTTTGATTTTCAGGATGAAATTCTGTCTGTCAAACTGACACACTGACAGACTGACAGGTGATGTAACCTCAAGGCTATTTTGACAGAAAATTAGATAAAAAGGATGCTACTTCTGAGAGATGAAAGACAGCGTTTCTTTTCTCTGGATGTGTGTGGATGTTGTACTATTAGTAGCAAATCCTCACATGAGGTGCTTGCCAATATGAAAATGCCTGGATTCTCTTTCTGGCCAATAAGCAATGCCAAGCTTTTCCTGAGTATGTGTAGGCATACATATGTGTGTAAAACAAAGGCAGAGAATGACAGAGAAAAAAAACAAAGAGAAAGAGCGAGGTTGAATGAATGAAGGATCAAATGGGAAAAGTATTTACGGAGAGGAATAAGATATAAAGGATGTCACAGGAAGGGAGACAATGGGAAAATATCTTATGTGAAGCAATTATACTTGGTGTGCTTCCACCTGCTCCACTAAGGCTAAAATTGGATGTGCAAGTGTATTTCAGTAACTTTTACAAAGTGGTCTTCCTCTTATTTCCCTGGTAGAAATGACTGTTTTTAAAATGAAAAACAGGCAAGTAAAACCCTTGATGCACATACTTTTAATGACCCAAGATCCCCTCTAGCTTTGAAAAATAAATGACATTATTTAGGCAGAATGTGACAGAGAGTTTTTAGCTTCATAATTACTTCCTCAGCTAATGACATACTGTCGCAACTTGCATGTTTTCATTTATTCATCAACCTTAGCACCGCGGTGTTGTTACACATTATTCTGCCCCATACACAGGATTATTCCGGTATCACAGCACAAATGTCAGGAAACACGCAACACAAAAAACAATTTCATGTGAATACACCAGAATAATGAAAGGATGGAAACCTCAGGTGGAATGACAAGGCAAGTCTAGCTCCCTCTGACATCTGTTTCTGGGGAAAGGAAAGCAAGGACGCCACTAACAGTTTACCCCAGATACCGCAGTCCCCTCTGGCAGCAGCATCTGTCTAATGAGGGTGCACAGTGGCTCCTGTGAAGCCAGCTTTAATGCAGCTTTGATATCATGAAGTTTTCAAGTCTTCCTCCACATAATACGATTGAAAAACCTCAGATGCTGAAATGTATAAGACATTGTAGAAAGGCAGCGTCTAAAAATCTAGCCTGATTCTTTCAGTCTCTATCAAGACACTTCATCTTTTATCGCATTGATAAAAAGCATCATTACAAAGAGAGAATCTTGACTGCATGTTGTTCTGTACATATTTTTGTATAGTTTCCAGTGTAGCCTCCAAGACAAACAGTTGGCATATAATGAATTGAACATATTCAATTTTAATGTTGTAATTTTTTACTCGCTGCCGATTCAGGGCTCCAACCCGACAGTGACACAAGCAGGTGTGAGTAACAATGAAAAGATTGTACTCTGGTAAAGATAATCAATAATGCAGCTCCTCTCAACAAGCCTGGTGTGCCTTGAAAATGTTTTCTGTTGTTATAGTATTTATAGTCTTTATATAACCTTGGGCAGGTTTAGAAACTTTTTAAATGGGGGGTGGGGGGGTTAAAGCTCTGGTTTTTGGCAGCAAGAAACTGTACATCTTTAAGATAATATCAATAAATAGCTGCTATTTTAAACTCCAAAAAGCCGAGAGCTGTGGACGGATTATGAAACAATGGACCCCTGAACACAGACATGTAAAAGGGTTTGAATGCCTTTGTGGTCATCTTCTGCTTCTTTGTGGTTGTTTTGCATCTTTTTCTTGTCATTTTGCCTCCTTTGGAGTTTATTTAGCCTCTCTTTGTATTGAGTCTGTGTTTATTTAATGTCTGTTTGTGCTTGTTTTGCTACGTTTTGTGTTTATTTTGCTTCACTTTGTGATTGTTTTGCCAGTCTTTTTTGTTTATTGTGCATGTCTTTGTGGTTGTTTTGCATGTTTTTCTGGCTATTTATTATCTCTTTAATCATTTCAAACTAGAAATGCTTCATTTTTTTTCATAACTGATGACATTTGTCACTCATTATAAAATACGATTAAAAAAACCTTAAATCACTAACAAAAGGTAGCGTTATGTCTTTTTTGTCTTTGATGTGTTTTTGTTTTTTATTTAGCATGTTGAAAATTCTAAAGACAATTTTATTTTATGGAATGTGATCCACATAGTGTTTGTCACAAAAAAATAATCAGTGATATTAAAACATGGTTCAATTGGCTTTGTTCGTCTTGAAGAGAGTACTAATTTCAGGTTCACAAAATTATATTAAAGAGAAAAACAATAACTGGATTCACATATTCATCTAGCATACATGTATAGGATGGTCATATTTTCCCCCATTTTGTTCATCTTGTCCTCTCTTGCAATATACCTGGGGAGGAATGTTTCTGAAATAGTGTTCTATCCCTCCAAATCTTTGCAAATATGAGTTGAGGAATGGGAAATATGATGGATGAAAAGGTGACAATTAAGTGCATTTTGTGTGAAACCAGCATCTTTAGTTTAGTCCACATTGATTTCTGTTGTGTTGAGGGCAGATAGCTTTTAAAAATAAAGTTGTAACAATTGTAGTAGTTGATATTTTAACAGCTGTCCAGAAGTTACTAATTGAGTTCAACCTCACCTAAAGTAGCAACTTCAACTTTTTTTTGTTCAACAATATACACATATGTCTAGAAATGTATACCCGAGTGAGCTACATCAAACACAGATTTCCATCAAGTTTTTAGATTCTGAATTCAAAATATAGGTTTTGATTTCGAGTGTATGAGTCTAATCAGTTTATTCGGTATTTCTTCAGCATTATTAAACTAAATGTGTTAGCAGTGGCATGGAATAAAAGTACCATACACAAAAATTGCTACTATAGAATAAAAACAGAATGTTGAAAAACAGCATTAACAATGAAATGTCTATAGGTAGATAGAATAGATCCCCAACAAAATTCCATCATGATATATGGAAGTTAATAACATTTAACTTAACAACTGAGAATTATGACCTGAGTTTTAATAATTTCTTCAACACTTTAAGAAGTCGTTTATATTTATTTCACAATATTTGGTAACTCCGTTTATTCAAATGATTATTTTTATTTATTTATGGCCTTTTAAGCCATAGATACAAACACATAGATATTAAACACTCTGCTGCTCATAATGAAACAGAGAAAAAGTTCACTGCATATTTGTCATTATGAGTCCATTTTAGACAACAAATTATTGCTCATATTGAAAGAAATAACTCTAAATGGCACAGAAAATGCTTTTAAATAGCTATAGGGCCTCACCTTTTCAGGTCAGGAGCAGTAGATTCCTTGGTTGATGACATGAAATTAGCTGTTTAAAACTCGCATTCCTGCGCTTGAGCAATAAATTGTGGAAAAACGATTTCTTGGGTTTTGCAACCAAATCCATCAGCCAGATGGGATGGTAAGGTCACCTTGCAGCCGACTGAAAACTCATTTCTTAAATAGATGGATTGTTTATATGTTAGGACTGCACTTGTCGAAATGTTGCATAATGCATGACCATGCTATTATCCCGGCAAGCACTGAAACCGTGGTTAAATGTAAACTTGTTGAACAGTATGAAGACACCCTGCAATACTTGAGAGGCATCTGAAACACTCTCACTATCTAAGACGTGTTTACTGCCACACTTTAAATATAGATAGTTATCAGTTACATATACAGTGACCTGAAACTTATTAAATATATATGATGTACCACACACTCGACCCCTCAAGAGCTCAATAGATCAGTGCACAAAAGCATGGAAGTTGCAATCTCGGGGTGCAGTTTTATTCTGGTCCTTTCTGGTTACTCAGGTCTAAGTGATGGCACTCGTAGGACACAGGCCACATAAATCATGCATGAAACATGCACATGGCTATGTAACCCTGGGTGTAATGGTTCGGTGAAAGCAGCAGCAGCAGCAGCAGCAGCAGCAGATGAATGAGGGCTCAGGTGGATGTGGTGAAATGCCCTAACAGGATTCAAATGTGACAAGGAAAGATACGAGGAGGAGATTTATCAAAAGGAGGCCTGTCGTGCGAGGAAAAGGTTGAAAGCTGGATGGCCTTCAAGTTAGTAGCCTTATATCCTCACCTGTCTCATGTTCTTCCATGAATAAAAAAAATGCAGGGGCCCTTGTTGGAACTTCAAAGATATTCAGAAGATATTAAGCCTCCAACACACAACAAGGACAACAAGACATGGCAGCTAGTCATCAATTCTGCATGGACAGCACAAAATAAGGAATACTGGCTAATTGGAGCAAAAATGTCTCTTGTATGTTGATTGACAGGATTAATAATGGATTAACCTTGAAGCAGCAAGATCACACGTGGCCATCAATAAGAGGACAATGTCCGAAATAGATTTCTGTATAATTTATGACAAACAGTACGTCAGGTGAATACATGGATATTTCTTAGCTTGCATTGTTAGTTTGCATTATTAGGGCTGCTTCAGACCAAATTAGGTGCTGCAGTGATTACCAAGGTCTGGGCAGCCAATTGCAAATGCAAATCAAGTATTTGTACTCCACCATGGCAGGGTGTCCAGTCAGAACTCTGCTTTAACTTTCAGCTGCAGGACCACTGAGCCGAATGATTTATTTCATGACTTTTCGTGAACTCAACCCACGAAAGACCGGAAGACACTTTCTAAAGGGATAATTAAAAGTAGTAAATTTAAGTACAATATAATGTAATAATTTCTTTTTAATATAAAGGTAATATCTTCATAAATAATCTATTCTTTATAACTTTTTTGACATTTGCTGGTGGCAAAAATACGATCTTTCTGCTTTTGTCATTGATTATATCTTAATATAGAGGCAACTAGCCAACTGACAGAGAAGCACCTCGTAAGTGTGACCTGGACAACATGAGACCAAAGATGACACATTATGGTGCCAGGTAACAGCCCTTTGACCTTTTTATTTTTAACAACGAAATTCTCACGTATATATCACTGCAAAAGTTTGGCTTCAAATAAAAACTTTTCAAGTTTTGACATTTCCTGTTTCTGTTGTACCATAATCGAGGGGTTTCAGCTGTACTGTTTTTTAATTTTCATTAAATGAATCCAGAGCAGCTTGGAGGAACTTCAACTATATGCTGATTCAGACAGTCCCTATGGACAAAAGCTGGATACAAGGTTTTCCTAACACTTTCTATTCTGTAAACTTTAGATTAATAGCTAAAATATGACAACGGTGAAACAAAGTTTTTCTCAGTTCAGTTCCTTTCATACTGGATTACATGTAATCCAACAACAAATTTGGTTAATTGAAGTGTTGATTGAGGTTGAAGCGTTTGCTTTTTGTTTCCTGGTTTGCTTATATAGACCATATAGAGGCATCAGTTAGAGGCAGTTTCATCACCAGTGTCCCATGCTGTACCTTTAACCTATTAAAAGCCTTCAAAGAAACTCTTCCTGTTATGCTTGAAGTCTACAGTGTAAGTTAAAGCTCCATTGTGCTAATGCTTTAATT
>JAQNCA010000003.1:4605110-4625154 GCA_029783725.1 Acanthurus tractus
ATTACATGTAATCCAACAACAAATTTGGTTAATTGAAGTGTTGATTGAGGTTGAAGTGTTTGCTTTTTGTTTCGTTGTTTTGTTTAGAGGCAGTTTCATCACCAGTGTCCCATGCTGTACCTTTAACCTATTAAAAGCCTTCAGAGAAACTCTGCCTGTTATGCTTGAAGTCTACAGTGTAAGTCAAAGCTCCATTGTGCTAATGCTTTAATTATCCCCAGGGAACCGCTGCTTTATCTCCCCTGTTTCACAATGAGGTCAGAGGTAAGGGTCAGAGGTGAAGCCCACAGCCTTGTGTGATATGTAATCACTGTCGGTTTTGTTTTGTTGTTTTTTTTAAAAATATGCTTCAGATGAGTGGCTGTTTTCCGCGGAGGGGCTTTAACCCTCTCCATCTTGAGTGGCAGTTGCTCTGTGACCACCGTGGGACCTGCCCGAAAAAGCAGCGACTGAGCTCCAACACTTATGGGACACATGTGAGCTAAGATCGGATCAGCTGCTGCCTGGCTGACCAGCCATCACTCTCCTTGGGGCGCTCTGGATGGAAGTGTGAGTGCACCCACGCAGAGGCTAAGAGGTAAGGCCTAAAGGTAACATTGCCGAGCTCCATCAGAGGCGATAGAGGCACCTCGGCAATAGGTCTTCCATCTCGTCTTTCAGCCCCGGAGTCTTACTTCTTGAGTCTTTGGAGCTGCTTTCTTTCCGTGAAGCTGATTAGAAAGTATAATAGCTTTAGGTGCTGCTGCGATGCGTTAAACGCGCGCACTGACAGGATTATTGTCACTTGATTTCTTCACAGAACCAAAATACAGATGGAATGATAACATATTGCATGTGTTCTATGTCAGTATCGATTCTTATATCATTATGATCTCCTTGGTTTAAAAAAGATTGAACCGCTGTAGACGGTTTAAAACAAATATTCACTAAAAGCCTCTCAAGACGATTTTTTGTCTCATGTGAATAGAGGGATAAAAACAAATAGCTGCTCCATTTTTTTAGCTGAAGCATAACATATGATCTCCCCCTGTCTTACAGTAGAATAACGCACAGCAGTCATTGTCATGGCAGATATTTTGGGCATTTATTTTGGGCAGCTTTGGAGACTCCAAATCAGCTTCGAGTCTATGGCGTGCGTCATTGCGCAGCGGAGCGTCCAGCCCTTAGTGGTTAATGGGAATCCGCTGACAGAGCACAACCAGTTGTGTTTGTGCGGGCATATGTATGCGCGGATCAGCAGGTGGTGTTTTTAACTGGATGGCAGTCTCGGTTACAACCACACCGATCTGAAGGAAAACTCTTTCTGTCGGAACGGACTCTTATTTCCAAGATGCGCTGACATTTATGACATGCTCGCGGCGATCGGCAGTTTCAGGTACAGTTCGGGTTTTAACTTCATTACCCTGGCAGCTCTTTGTTCAAAATGACTGTGGCACATCTACATGTTTGCTGCACCTCATATTTTTGGATGCATTTGTTGTCTTTTCGTGCGCTATTTCTCACCAGCGCGCCTTTGAATGGAGCGTGCCGTCTAATGCAGGCTGCGTTAAAAAGTCTGCAGACGATTTAAACTTTGAAGAACCGAGTGATGTTTTTTTCAGATCTAAAAAATATCCCATAATCTGTAAAAATGCTCTTGCGTAGGGAACAATTGTATGCTTATCTCACTGTTACTTAACAGTCTGATGGTTCGCCTGTGTGTCTGTGGCTACGCGGGGCGTATCAGTGTGTGCGTTCGTGTGTGTTTGCGCGCGTCTCTCTCCGAAAATGTGCTTCTTTCAATTAATTTCGCTTGGTGCACTGGTGCGTAGCTGATGCTTTTAGATGATGTGAATGAGGGTTAGGAGGTTAACAAGTTTTTGCTTTACCACGCACGCCACACAATACATTGATTGTTATTCCCCAGGGCCATTTTTCGGAAATTGTGCTCAGTTTATAATAGAAGAAAAATTCAAACCTTCCAACTCTGGTCAAGCTCAGAAGGCAACCTTTAATTTGACACAGGGGGGATTTTAAGGATGACGGTTATCAACTTGACATGTAGGTGAAGGTCAGGTATTAATTTGATATGAGGGTGATGTGCAGCCTGCTGTCAATTCGTCCCCCACAGCTCCTCCACGTTTCCAAACCAGTCCAACCTTGTGTAAATAGATGGTTCTTATCAGTGGTGGAGTCTACTTTGGCCTATCTTTACCCAGCAGCTCTGCATCCGATAAAAAACAGTTAAGCTGTCAAGTCAACAGACAAAATGCTCCCAGCATTGCCGTGATTCCACCGTGATAAAAACTAATTAAAATCACGCTAATGCACCATGAAACCTTATGATGAGTTTCCCCGAGTCCGCCTTTAATTTCTCAAACTATATTTACCAAAATCGTAATGCCCGCAATCTGCAGGATAAGCAGAGATGGCGAGGCACGCTTAATTGGTGCAGATTTTTGTTCGCTCATTGGATATAAACTGCCAGCTGCCTTTCAGATTCAGCCCTCTCAGTGCAGGCCAGCAGTCACAAGAAGCCACAGGGAGGGAGGAGGTGGGGGGGTAGGGGGGGTGGGGGGGGGGGGGTGGATTTACATAAACAGAGTTGTGTTGAGATAATGAAAAGCCTTTTTGTTATCACCAAAACTCCAGAGCTGGGAGCGTATTTTCCCCTCCCTCTCAGATGGACAACATGGAAGAATTAAAACTGTAGTCTTTTTTAAAAGAAATGTTTTGCAGTGATTTTTCTGTATCTGTAATGTGATAGCATGTTTTTCTGAGTCTCTCTGCTTTGTTTTTTTCTATTTTTTTTTGCCCTTTTTTCCTTTGTTTGCATGCCTTCTGTGTTCTGGTGAGCTGCATCGTGCTCTGTGTTACTGCATGGATGCTGGTGATTCATTTGGAGCACCTCTCTCATGTTGGCTGCAGACCTTATGACCCCACTTGTTGGTATTTTATACATTTTGGTTCTGAATTCAGAGAAACATTTTAGACTCATGAAGGTTTTGTGCAGCACAGGTAGCTTCCTGATGACTGTCTTTTGGGATCTCGCTTTGACAGCCTCTGTGGCACAATGTCATGTGTCATCAATAATATAATATTATGGCATAATCCCTTCTGGTATTGTCTACACTCAAGCTGTCACAGTGTCCTGATGTATTTTCAGATCAGCTGGTTTCCCTTAGGCTTTTCTTTTCAAGGATTACATTTGATTACATGTGAAATGTGGCTAAAGCCCAGAGTTGTGGCCTCCATGGACCTGAAACTCTCAGGCAGTTACATGCAGAATGTTTCACTGGATTGTAATGAATCCAGTGTGAATTCATCTGTCAATAGCTGACATTTTTGATTGATATGCGTGCAGAGAGTTGGATAAGAGGATTGATAGTAGTGTTGTTCTTGAATATTTTAATCAACCTGCTAAATCACCTCTGAAAACAATCCATTCATTTAGTCAGTTCAGTTGAGCTCTCGGTTAAAAGCAAACATGCAGGATTTTCATTGAGCAATGTATTCAAAGCAGCAAATATGCAGCAGACTTAGGTTACTAACATTCAGCTGCAAAATTTCAACAACAATAATTCAAGACCTAAATCCAGATACACAGACCCAGACATCTAGCCTCCAAAAGAAAAAACAAAAAATAGCGTCTCCATTGAACCCACACTTAGGAAAATACAGAAAGACTTGTCCACATTCTTATAAAGAATACAACAAACTCTGAATTTGAAAGTATATGAAATGTGTGGACATAAAAGCAGTGAGGCAGTAAGTCTGCACTCACTCTGTAAAACACAGAAGGTTACGCGGTCAACTGCCTATAGTACCGCCTCATAAAATATGTACATACAGTTGGGTATCATGCATCATGCACTCGATAGAATTGAGCATGTTCAGTGATTCGCTCCTAAAAATACAACATGAACCCTGAGTGGGATGGTCACTAAGTCACTCATCCTCGCCTGCCCTCCTTCCCTTGGCTTGCATGTAGGATGTAGTATCAAGTATTTCATTTAAATAAATTAGTTGCTACAGAAGTATATGTACTGCAGGAATATGTTATAGCAATTTTTGGTTTGCAGATAGCATATTTTTGGAGTAAATTCTCAGCTAACTAGCTTAGCCTTTACAGACTGCCGTACTAGCAAGCTGGACCTGACGACTGACCATGTTTTGGTTCAGTGAGTGGGCTCTGGTCTGGCACTGAAAGATTTGGTTAACAAATCATTTGAACAAGTCTTTTATTAATAAATTGAGCGTAATGCATCCGTACACTGAAAAGTGCTGCTTTCCTCATCATTAATTGATATGGTTGATGAGTATGAAGCCACAGCCAGCAAGCACTTGCTTATTTTAGTACGAAGTCTGGAAACAAGGGGAAACTGTTTATGTGCAAAGGTAATGAAATCTTTGGGTTTCGACCTAATCAAAGATTTTATAAGGTTGGCTAAACAATGGATGTGCTGTGTTGTTAAATCACACAGAAAACCAATCATGCCTTTTTTTACTTTTGAGCTTTGGTTTCAAATGGACACCAGCCTGGTATGGTCTGACTTTTCTTCATTCTTTGTTTCTTGAATATATTATCCTTTAAATGAAATCCGTCATATTACAGAGCACATAAACAATCGATTCTCCTGATTAACTATATGATTGTTTTTTATTATTTCAACTGTCTTTCGAAAAATACGTTTTTTTTTCTCATTTTGGCACGCTGGATGGCTCTAAATACTATAATACCCAGGTTTTTTTGTTGTTGTGGTAAGCAGAAAAAAAGCCAAACATAGATGCACAAGTTAGAGCAGTTGTGAATTCAAAACACCGTACAAGTGTGAATAGAACAAACAGAGCCATAGCTGCTCATAACAAAGACTTGGCAAAGAATCCAAAATTTAATTATGTGAAGCTGCAAGTTTAAGTTGTCTTCACAGTGTAATATTTATCTTCCCATCACTGCTAGCGATTCACATCACAAGAACTGGAGCTTGGCAATCAGATTGCCCCCTTTTTCATGTAGGCAGGTTTGTACATCTCCCCTGATGATTAAAAAGAGAAACTGTGACTTATAAAACATTTTCTCTGGGAATTCAAATGAATGGGACTTTTTAGTTGCTGATAGGCGGATTTTGTGTCCCAATTTCAGAGCAGTACATGTGGATCTCATCTCAATTAGCAGGCAGGCAGGATCAAAAAGCAAGATTATTCATTGTGAAAAACGTAAACAAGGCACAGGCCGACCAAACAGACAACATGACAAAGACCTAAACTGAGAGCTCGACCAAAGGAGATGATTGGCAGGTGAAAGCACAGACAACAGGCAGGGCTAATGAGATTGATGCAGGGCAGGTGTGGAGAAAAAGTGTTGAAGGAAAAACAGGCTGGGAATGAACACAGGAAGGAAATGAATGCAAACACAAGAAAAACCCAGAAAAACAATTAGACGAGCCCAAACCATGGCATTTTGAAACTTCTGAGCAAAGCCGAGCAAGTTGGTTTCTCCCCTTCCAGTCTTTGTACTAAGCTAACATGCTCCACACATTTTAATGACTTTTCCATCTCCTTCCATAGTTGCGAGCCTGCAGATTTTCTCCCCGTACAGTATGTTTAAGGGGTAACATTGCTAACTCATCCCAATAATAATGCGGAGCGACAGACATTATAGACCTGTCGGGGATGATGAGGAGTCGCAGTCACTCAGAGCCTGAAACGAAGCTTCTAAACCCACAGATGAAACGGGGGAGGAGAGGCCTCTGCCTCAATGAAGTCCACAGGGTTGCTCCTGTTTCTGTGACACATTGCCTCGGTGTATTTGACAGAGAAGGAAAGAGAGCAGGCACCGAGGATCTGTGATGGGAGGTGAGCTGCGGAGAACACCAAGTCAAGTCAGTTTTATATAATGAGACATGTTGGTTAGAAGGTGGCAAAGCCCTTAAAGACCCTGCACTGACAACATCACTAAGATCCTTTAATAACAGGGGTGAAGCTACTCTACCACACAGTGAATGCTCCATTACTCTCTCCTGTTCCTTTCACATTAGTGATTCTTTTAGAGAGATTTTTTTTTCTCCTATATACTTGTGGATTCTCTTAGGAAAATATGAAGTGGACTGAAGTATGAAAACAAGGGAGAATGTATTCATAATCTGCATGTACAAAGACGGAAAAGTCTGACACATATAAACTGTATTTCTACTGATGTTTCTTATATCCTTCTTAATTTATTGATGGATTGTAGAAGATGTCTATATTTTGTAGCCATTTTTAAAAAAATATTATTATTATTATTTTACCATATATGCCTGACAACATATCAGAATGTGAAAACCTGTGATATACAGGTAAAATGAGCTAAAACTGTGAGGGGAGAGATGGTTTGACATGTTTGGGGGTCATAAATAAATTAATAATAAATTATGTGCTCAAAATGTATCCAAAGCAATCACTTTTTAATTAATGTCAGAGGTGGCCCCACCTGACAAAATGAAACTTAAACTGGTGAAGCTTGTGATTACATGAAGATTTACATTAACATGAAGACTATAATTGGGGATTACTTGTAAACCAAGATTAAGGTTCCCTTCCGGAAGCATATCACTATCAAAGACCACTATAGGCAAAGTCCTGTATAAGCTGGTTTAACTAGATTTTTAAATGAGAGAGTTTTTTTGTAATAAGCTGTATTTAATTTGTCAAGATAGGCTTCTGCCTTGGGTTTTACTACAACAGCAATCTCTCTATGAATTCCGTCGAGGTCTACAGATTTAAATTTAGTAAAAAGAGCATTGCAATCACATTTCCCTTCAGTCTTGGCTGATGTTAGCTGATCATAATTCTTTAATTAGTGTATGTAGTGCATGGTATTTGCTTTCTGGCAATTTATTATATACTTTATATAGTTGAATTTTAATTAGAAAATGTTCTTTTTTAGATTACAGTAACATTGAGTCAATTTCATTTTCAGTATTTTGGCTAAAAATCCAATTTAGCCAGAAGAACCCATAGTAGTCGCCCTAACTAGTGTTTAAAAGACAATCCACCTAAACTGGGAAGATAGAGGAGACATCATAGCATCACAGTTGCATGTTTTACATTCTAAATAAACCTCTATAGAAAGACAAGGACCATTAAAATATAGAAAAAAAAGATTTTATTCACACATGTTGGAACCCATTAATTAATATCTTTTGGCCTGTCCATGAAACAAACAACATAATTATTTGTTCACTTATTTGTCTTATTCCTCCCTGCGAACATGGACACATTAATTTTGTTATAAATATTTTATTGCTAGAATCATTGTTTTTGCCATTAATTGTTGTTACTGTTTCTTCTTCTACATATAGAAATATGACTTATTTAAGATTGTTCAT
This sequence comes from Acanthurus tractus, assembly GCA_029783725.1. NCBI lineage: Eukaryota > Metazoa > Chordata > Actinopteri > Acanthuriformes > Acanthuridae > Acanthurus > Acanthurus tractus. The sequence continues at coordinate 4,612,460 of JAQNCA010000003.1, forward strand.
TGAAGTTAGCTATTCTGTAAGTAGTTCTCTGAGTCGTGTGATCAAGTCCAAGGTCAGTTCTCAGACCATTATGTGACTAGTTTCCTAATTAATAATAAATACCATCCTAATAAACCTGTTTAAGCCCTGCCCATTCTGAGTACAGATAGAATAGACAATTACATACAGATAATGATGACCTTGTTTATCCTCAGAGTTTATGCTACAAAAGGTCAGTGGCTGCTGTGAAAAAGGCATTTGACCCACTTAGAAAAGAGTAAACTACTTATTTATGTAGCTGATAGCCTAATAAAAGGAAGAAAGACATTTTTAAGGTGTTTTGGACATTTTGGACATTGTGACAACTAGGGTGCTCTATCTTTCTGAAAATGTTGTTATTTAGCATTGAAAGTTTGCTACAGAGCTAAAAAGCCCAGAAGAGTAATGTTTGATGATAATTACTAGCCTGTAAAACACACGTAGTGGACAAATACATTGTTGTTTCGTGCTACATGCTAGTGTTAACAGGACAGTTATTAGCTAACCTGACACCAAATTTATACTGGATCATGATGGGGTTTTTTGTTTGTTTTTTGTCTTCTTTAATATTGCAAGACTGAAATAAAAACACACAAAAATCAAACAAACAAACAAACAAAAAACTGCCATCATTCAGTAAGTCACCGTTACAGCAGAGAGAAATGAGCCTAACTTGGAGGAACGGGTAAATCTGGCCATGGACTAAGAGCTTGGAGGCCATAGTGTTGACATGCAATTGACTCACCTTGGTTGCCTTGCATAAGTAGGTACCTGGAAAACCAACAAAGGAGAGTCAGAGAATTAGATAACGTGACTCAGTTCTGCTTCGGTTGTGACAAATCTTTTTATATTTGCTTCTGCCCCTTTTCAAGTCAGTTTAAAATCAAATTGCAAAGATTTAGAGTCACAGTTGAAAGACTGGCTTCACTTTAGAGGTCTGTTACCCATCCTCCCACTTTGGAGTGTCCTTTATCTGGATGGTTGCTGCGCTCAGGAGGAAGCCAGGACAGATCTCACAGACAAACATGGGCTAAAGACTGAAGATACTGCATAACCTGGGGCTCTGATAAATCATGGTCTCAGCTCCTAAAATAACAAGTAAGCAAATACTCGGTACTTTGAAGATTAGAGATAAAACATTGGTAGTCAACAGCCAGCTCTCAGTGTGGATGGTTCTGCATTTTAATGTGTTTTAATCTAAGGTTAAATTCCCCCATTCCCAGTGAAGATAGGCTGTATTATGATTTGTATTAGGCCTTTAAATCTGAAACTAATAGGCAATAACCAAACCAATATCAGACAAATCAAAGATAATTTCTCTCTGTAACATTTGCATTACAGTGACATAGAACCAATGCAAAAAAAATATAGCTTAAAAGAAAATAGACATGGTTTTCAGAGGGGCTCTACCTCGGTCGACCCTCCTCTCTCCTCTGATCCACTCCAAGCAAGCTTTTTTTTTTTACAAGAGGAACTTTGACATGAATTTTGTCATTTCTTTTTCTCCCTAGTTAAGTACTGAGTCCGTGACTGTTCATGTTCATGGTAGAAAATTTGCAGCAATAATTTAAAAGATTTCATAAATAATTTATGAATGTAAGTTTGTTTGATTAAAGAGACCGTAAATGCATTATCCCAACAGAAGCAGTAGTGTTCCGTTAGCTGGTTTTTAGTCCCTTGCATTAGTTCTGTTAAATTGTCTTTTCTTGCTATCTTGCACTTTCACTGCAGTACAAACTAATTTGGATCAATATGTGATGGGTGAAGCTGCCATATGCACTGAAGCATGCAAATTATCTTTGTAGGCCGCCTTCAGCTTAAAAAAAGCACAGTTAAAGCATTATGCATACTATACACAACGATCATGTCACACCCTGAATCGTGCATTTTTAAAATCTGTTGGTTTGTATTTTTAATTTTTAATTGTTTAAGAGTAGAAGTATTTTAATCTATCAAAACTACTCTCCTGCCTTTGTGTGAGAATGAAACATACCATGCTATCGGATGCAGACAAGGATTTGCAATGAATGAAGTTTAGCTCAGACAGGTTTTTAAAAGTTATTTCTGATCCAAGTAAGTAGTTCTCCAGGTCACTGTCATTTACTGACTAAATATGAAGGTCCAAGCATGAAGTGCTGGGAAAGACGGATTCCCTTTACATGTAGCTGAACTTTTACAAACAAAATAGCACCTTGTACTTATTGCTTAAAGAGGCAGGAATCTTAATTTGTTTTGAATGAAGTCATGTTAGAACTCAGTATTTTTACTCTTTTAAAATGCTGAAATACAATCCAGTAATTAACCTATCTCTGCAGCTCACCCAGAGTGTTTCACTTTTACTTATTGTATGATCTCCATTCCAACAGTTCAAATGTATTATTTTTATATTTGTTTTTTCTTCATTAAGCTTCAATCACTCTCAAGTGGTGCACTCTGGAGGGCAAATGGAGCTCAGTTAGTCATCAGCTCATTTTTCCGTGACTGACATTTAGTGAGGAGGTGGACTTCAAGGGAAATATGATAATTGACTTTTTTTTTCTTGGTAATGTACAATTTTGCCAAAAACAGCAGCTGTAAATTTAAAAGGCATTTGAACGATGCTAATGACCCTAATTACAACAGCATGTTCTGACTAGCTGCTTCTTCACATGAGTGATATGTGGGCTTTTTACTGTCAAGATTTCACAAAGGAAAAGGAAAAGTCATGTTAAGTCTGTGGTGCAGTTATTCTTATGTAATTTAAAGCGCTGCTAGTCTTACTAATAGCTGAGGATATATTACTAATAACAACAGAGGGCACAGCTTGCTTGTTAATAGACTTCTGCTTTTGTTGCCTCTGTGTTTTCTGTTTATAGCTGAAACAGTGTCTTTTAGAATGTTTTATCTTTTGATTCAAATCTCTCTTTTTTACTGTCTTGTGCTCCCTCTTTTTCTATTATTATTATTATTATTATTATTATTTTGCATTATAATAACAATTGAAAATGCTAATACTACAGGGTTAGATCTCCACCTTTCAGCTCTCTCATGTCTCATATCTACACTGTATGTGCCTGTAATGAAGAAAACATACAGAAAATATTAACCAAAAATGTCACTCATGATTAAAGGAATTTTTATTTTTTAAAAAGAAGTAAAATGTCACAGCAAAATGCATGCTGAATGCATACAGCATGCAGCGTTTACATTAACTGAGTTGCTCATGAGTCATGCATGGCTGTTGAATGAGCTCATCATCAGTTAGTGAAACATTCTTGTAGTTCTGTCAGGAGCACTCATGTCATGTTTCACAAGCCTTTTCACCGTAGTAAAGTTGGCAGCACAGACACAAACAGAGAGTGGGACGTACTGCGTCTTTGCTGTGCCTTCTCCAGCCCTGATCGAAACTGCTCAGTATGCAGATAAATCCTAATTGTAGCCGAAATGCAATGTGTTTCAGTCGATGTGTGCCTGGTGAGCTGTCAAAAGCAGAGCTCCAGCAGAGATGTGGCACCGTGAATTTAAGTCAAGAATGTCAGGAAATCTGTCCAAAGCAGCTTAGGCTACTTAGACTACCGCATATACATAAAGACATTAAAGGCATGGTGTTAAATTCCGTTGTCAGTCGTGCCGTTAATGCAATGTCTTACCTGCTACAGAACCACACACTGTGTGTTATGTAACCTAAGCTGTAGCCAACGCAGTAACATAACCACCAACAGGTCTCACTGCATTTCAAGCCCACACCATGTGAAGTCACTTTTAACACCACAGCCACAGAAGTTTCCCTTTCAACTTTACAATAAATATTTCCACAGCCTAGCTTGCCATCCACATTAGTAGGGTCTCTGTGGCGAAGTCATTGTGGTCTCTGAAGGTTTTCTGTCTGCTTTCATCTTAAAAGATACATGAGAGTGAACGGGAGAGAGAGAGAGAGCAGAGAGACATAGGAAGCAAGAGAGCTCTCTTTGAAGGAAATTGCAATGTGCTTTATTACTCTTCACCCAACTGTGCCAGACTCACTCACTCAGTCGTAACAAGGGGTCATTGTGTTGTGGAGAAAATGTATGGTGAGATTTAAAAAAATAAAACATCCGGAAAAAATTGCCCTACATTTCAGTCCACAGTGAGAATTAGTTGAAAATAACCAAGTTGCACAGAGAAACCAGTGTTACCTGGGTGATAGATATCATCTCAGTCAGAAAAATCTTAGACTGTAAAGATAAAAATAGGAAATGGGGCACAGATCATGTGTGATGTTTGCCAGCTGATTCAGTTTGAAAGCTGCTCCTGACAAAGGAAGATGTAGGAGTCACTGGATCAGCACGAGTGCTATCTTGTATTCTTACTGATAAGTATCACTCATCCTTCATCTCAAAGGGAACAAAGTTTCTGAATCTGCTATCGCATCCCTCTAATTTGCACCTCATTGTCCTATTCTGCGCTTTTATTTCTAGATAAACTCCACCTGGCGTCTCCACTTCTTCAGCAGCCATGACTTTCTCTGCATCAGGAGGGACTGTGTTCACCATCCTCCTCATTAGCAGGTAAGACTGCTAACAGAGGGGGAAATACACCCGCTGGGATCTGCAGCCACAAACTTATCTGAACAGGCAGGAAGCATAATCAAGTCACGTCAGACTTTAATTTGTAACAACCAGTGCAACCACTGCCCTGTATGCATTGAGCAGGGGAGAAGATAGAGAGGCGCTCAGTTGTCTAATATTCTTGTGAACCATACAATACACAATAACAGCTTCCCATCCATCAGACAAGAAGCATTGAATTTCCATTAACACGTTCATGACACTGCTGAGCAGAACCGATGAGGCAGGATCCAGCATCACATGTATCAGCCATTGCATACAATTGGTGTTATAATCCCTGCAGAGGTCGTACTGAGAGAATGATGGGATGTTTTGGTGCACATTTTGTCTGTTACCGTGAAGAGAAGCTCCTCTCCTCTTCTTGCAAGTTTATTTTCAAAGCAGAGAATGCACTTTGCACATTTTAGATAAGGCAAACCCTCTGGGTCTCACTGAATCCTATAAGATATTCTCTGTATAGTGGAGAACTTCTTTGCACAATCAGCTCTGGGATTAATACGCTGTGGCACGTTGCCTGCTGCACCACTATGTTGCCAAATGCATCTGCCTCGAGTCTAAATGCTGTATGGCAAACCTACCACCAAAGCTAATGACATACCCATCAGCCATAGCTGTGCTTACTAATTTCAGATGGTGAACCTGGAAATATTATGCCTGCTAGACATCAATATGCTAGCATAGTATTGCTCTTTTAAGCAGTTTAGCATGCTGATGTTGGAATTTAGCACAGCCTTATGGAGTGACTAGCAGAACTGTGGAAAATTAGACTTGTTGAAAATATTTTCATGCAGGTAGGGTTTGGCTTTCTTTACATACAATTTAGATCCATTAAAAGCTCTATTTGGTGGTACTTTGCAGTATATATTGATTTACATATAATAATGATGTTCAGATTCACAGGCAGTCTGTGCAGAATAACCCCTCAGCAGATGTCTGCATGTATATGGATCCCATTTGAGGGCTCAGTGCATCAATGTTTGTATTTGTTTGTTCATGTTTGTTCATCAATGTTTGCATGTAGGTAGGACAAATTTTTTCTCAGACTACAATGAGTCCATAAATGATAGGTAAAGGGAGAAAATAGAGTTGCGCATGCTATTTAATGCCATGTTTTGTATGAATATTTGATTCCGGTTCCAGTTGATTCCTCTTGTTTCTCATAAAGAACACCTATTCATCTACTAAGCTGTCTGTTCACCGTCTGCATTAGTGCGCTAACATGATGCATGTGGCCAATGCATTTGTTGAAGAAAAGGCAACTTTGATGACTGGAATGCAGGGAAGTAAAGAAAAGGAAGTAAAAACAAAAGAATTAAACAAAGCTACTGTTGACAAAGGCTGCAGACAATGTTGGAAATGAATTATAGAATCATCCTCGGAATATCTTATTTTTGCCTCATCCTTTGAACGCCACAGTAACAGTGAAACTGTGACTATAACACACAAGCTGCATAAAGTTCCCTACCCTTCTGAACTTACTGATAATCTGTATCACATAAGCATCATCTCACATCCCGTTGGCTGTTCAACTCGCTATGTTAGGCTGCGACTGACATTACACATAGTCTGTCATTTGTTAGTGGAGTTCTTGCTACTGATTCTTGCAAGTGCAACATTAACTTTGTGACTCATGGCTGAGCCAAAGGATTTGATGAGCTCAGCAAACTACAAATTTCACCCATTATCAAGCTGTTTCTAACTCCTGTTTATTGGAGCGCAGAACATCATTTTCACTGCAATAGAACCATAGATTACTGCAGTATATTCTCCAGGTATTAGTCAGACCCACAGGTGTCACCAGAAAACCCTCAACTCATAATAGCTGATATAGCTCCATTATGTGAGAAGAAAAATCCTTGTCAGCAAATCCTCTTCTAATTTTCAATTTCATCTCCAATTCAAATATTTAGACAAATAATGCTACATAACTGCAAATGCACCACTGTGACAATCGAAAATTTCTTGTCTGTTCATTTACTGCTTGAAACAATAAACAACAAGCCCTGTAAGTTTGTAACAGAAATTCTGTTATAGCAAACGGTAACAGACAGTTCAATATGCGCTGTCATGACCTCTGTAACACCGTTCAAATGCAGACCCTGAAAGTTAATTTAGCACAGCCAGCAGCCCATCAGTGAGCCCTATTAGCATGAGGTGCTCATCTCAGGACCCTCGATAGCCTCAGCGGTTGGAAGACAGCTGGTCCTCTGCCAGTGGAATACAAACACACCACAGCCGCTTTTACCAACAAGTCTGGCCACATTATTGATCCGGCAATCTGATAAAGATGACCTATGACCTTGACAACCGTGAAACAGGGCCTTCACCTCACTTTACAACAAACGAGTACCTCATTACCATATATGGAAGCTCATAAAGGGTCATGAAAGTCTCACATTCATCTTACAGGGAAAGCTCACAGAGACATGAATGGCCTGCTTGAACTCCATAGGAAGAGTGATGTCTTGCCTCATGTTCAGGAAACAGTTTACCATCAGTGAAGCTGAATTCTATGATGACGTGATGGTGGATGCTTGAGTGTCAATCCAACCTCAGACAACTTCCTGTTATGTTCCTGTGGCTTTCAGTGAAAACCCTGGCAGCACCGGAACGTTGTTTTCCTCTCCAAGTCAAAAGAACCAAGTGAGAAATTCAAGAAGAGACGCTTTGGATCACTGCTGAAATTCACTGGCACTGCTGGATACTGTTTGCTATTTAAAAAAGAAAAAAACAGTTGCTAAAAACATGAAATTGTCATCTGAAGCTGTCAGCCATGGCTGTGGCTGGCATTTAAAATATTTCCTGAATGTAAAATAAAAACAGTAACAGCACAGACCACACATTTCACTTTAAATTTACCTTTTTACCAGGTTCACTTGCGGTTTCTGCAAGAGAACAAAGTGTCAAAAATTAACCAAAACAAAGACAGATACAGTTAGGCTACAGTTAATTGACAATGTGAAAAAATTTCATATCCTAAAATGGTAACACCAACAAATGGAATTGTTGTGATATTTAACTGGCGTGTCCCCTGTCTCCTGTTCCCTGTACAGTTTTTGACTGTTAAAAGTATAAAAAAAAATCAAGATCCAAACTTCTCAAATGCTAAGTATCATCTTATAAGTGAATCATGCACACAACTACTATAGCTAATGGCATGCTAAGCTATGCTAAGTAACTCATTACCCAGTGAGGAAATTAGCCTAATTAGCCTAATTAGTATATTCCATATCCTCTCACTCTTTGTTATTTGTTTAATTATGAAGGTGTCCCAACTCTATAGAGTACAGGAGCTCTATATATAGTGTAGAGTTGAGTATGTATACAATGGAGAGCAGTGTAGTTACAAACAAAAAAGTAGCATTTTTGTCTTATTTTGTTTTGTTTTGTTATTTTCCTGAAGCAGGAATCACAGGGCTTTTCAAACTCTGCAGGGTACGGTGCATTGTGCAACACCCTCTAATAAGGTATCTTGAATCAAGACGGTTCTGCTCTAAACTGGTGGAAACTGGTGCAGTAGATAACAGCAAGGTTCCCAAATTCCTGAACAGAATTGGTTCCAGCTTATTTGATAAGAAAACATGACAAAAGAAGGTTGCAACCATGAGAAAAATGCGCAATCACAAGATTATCTGCAACTTCAGCACCATGGACAGCACCATGGATTTATCAATGCACAGTTATGCTGCCGATATTTCAGAGCCATGGTCGGGCCATAAATTCTAACTAGTATAGATCTTAGTCAGGTAGAAGATAAATGAGTTAGGTACCTGGAGTTACAATCAACAAAAAGACCCATCTGTCTGTTTCTAAGGGATGGAGACAGGGGCAGGCTGATAGGGGTTTAGGAATGTATTTAGGTCATATTGCCTGCTGTGTAGCCCTTCTTAACTCCTTAACTTACACTTATCTGATTCAGTGTGAATGTCTTTGATAAACCAGCCTCAGGGCAGAACATCTATATTTGTGATTGAACCAAACGTAACTGCATTCCTCTGCAAATCATTTAGCAACCCACATTAACAAATCCATGCTGCAGCATCAAAGCAGTCAGGCTTGATTTCTCAATTAACCTCTCACAAAAGAGGCTAAATAATATAAAGTAACACCATAATGCTGCATATAGGAGCCAATGATTCTACAGCTCTGGTTACAGAAAGCTTGGATACAATTTTTCTGAAGCCTATTAGAGGCAGATTAAAGGCTTACACACAATGTTTCATGTGTTTATTGGAGACACATGATTTACTCCTGTATAGAAATCCATTACATGTCATCTTTTTTATTGATTGTCATTGGTGAGATTAGTTTACCCCTACGCTCAGATAATTACATGACTGAATTGTCTCAAACCTTAGGCTATTAAAAGAAACATTTCAGAGGTACATGAGCAGAAATAATTGGCTTGAGAGAACATTGTACGTGCTTTGTTTTTCGTATGTGCTGGAGGAAATTATTAATGCCTTTAGACTTACCTAAAAAAAGAGACTTCATCAAGTCTCTTTTTTTAGGATGTGGATTAAAAGGAAACATCATTTTTGTCTAAGTTTTTTTTTTGTTTTTTATTCAGACTGAGAGGACGCCTCTGCATTCAGTTTGAAAGTATGTTGGATGTTGAGCCTCCTGGAGATCAAAAAAGAAACTGGTTTGGACTCCAACAAGTGGATGGCACATTGATTTGGAAGACTGATCCTCAATTTTACTGCTCCTGACAAGTTAATACTGGAGGCTGCTAACTGATGTCACTTGTCAAGCGATATCAAAATAAAAAAAAAAACCCACTGATGTTTCAGAATTGATGCCATGGCCCAGCTCAGCTTAAAAACTCTCTATTTACAGCTCAAAGATTACAGCACTTTTCCCCTTTCATTGAATACTGGAGCGTATTGTTAAAAGATCAGATTTTACAAATGGTTCTGGACTACGCACCATTGACGTCATACTGATTTTTGTTCATTAATCTGCAGTAAACTGTTGAGATTTATATATCGAGACAACTGAAATTCTTTTAAATTTCACAAATACTTCACTGCACTGTAGCACCTGTTTGAAATTGCTTGCATGACTTATTTGAAACCCATTGTTAATCATTTCATGCAGCAAACTGAACTGAAAAATCAGTTTTTCATGTTCATTAAGTTTAATTGAGGTCCCCTATTTGGAACAATATCGCCTCGCTGTTGGGTTTCTCTGCCATTTCCAATTTCACAGCAGTTAGTCATGGTACCATTGTCACACATTTCCCTCAGTAAGACTTTCTCTCACTCCAGACCTGATTGTACTAAGTGTTAAACTTTCTGAACCACAGGGCTGCCAATACTTATTAGCTACTTAATTTGGGTGTAAGCAGTTTTTCATCAACTTATAACAGACTACAGGGGAACAGTACAAACACGTAATCACCACTAGGATTTGTAAAAGTAAATGCTGTTTGGAATTTTGCCGCAGGAACTTTTACAGGGTGCTAAGAATCTTTTTGCAAACTAAAGGCTAATTTTAGTTCCTTGAAATAACCCCCTACTGCAGATGACCAGTGTGACAGATCGTCTCATTGTTGATGTGTTCGATTTGTAGACACATGAACTAATGACAAACATTTTAAGCTTAACAGTAATTTAAGTTTTGTTGAATTAATTTGCATAATTAGAACACTTGTGTTTGTTCTGCTGGTTACTGACAGTATCTGCTGGCCAATGATGGCCTGTCAATCCCATTATCACGAGGAGTAATCTTCATATTGGACAATTCACAGTCAAGGTCCAGTGCAAATTTGTAGCAAACTTTAAGGTAAAGTTCGAGTGGAGTTTGATGCATGTTCAACTCTGTACGAGCCCCCAATCAGAGATGTGCAAGAGTTAGCTTCCTTTTACCTGTCCCTAAAAATATTTTTGTTGCTTAAACTTCATCAAAACTCTAACCAGAACCATAAGCTTCTCCACATCTACTAGGTCCATTTCATATTAAAGGACTACAAAGCTGCTAGCCTTGGATAAGACTCTTATTACCATGATAACACTTTGTAGTGCCAATTTAATTAATACCAGCAGAGATCTCACTTTGGCCTTCCTTTGAGCTTTCAAAATCTGGGAGCTTGTAAGAGAAGATTTAATAAAGTTGTGTTCTTGCCTTAAGAGGGATGTGACTGCAGCTGATAGCTTATCCCATCGGACAGGAACTCTAAACTTGTGTTTTGCGTCTCTCCCACCAACAAAAACTCTTTCTTGAGGTTAAAATCCACTTAAGAAGTGACTGCGATGCATCCTCTCCTGATCTGAGAGTTTAGCACAAGAATAACAGTGTAATTGAATTATTATCTGAGGAGAAGGATATTCAATTTGAGAACCTTTAAAAAGATTTTTAGATTTTAACTATTTGGCAACTTACAGTCACTTTTCACACAAGATTGAATAATCAGGTTCTTTCTATAAATATAAGGCAGCTCTGGAAGTTGGATCAATCAGTGGTGTTAGGCTTCAGTAGTGTGATAAAGGGGGATGTGTTGGCTGAAATAGAATGTGATATTTGAAATTATTTCCATTTGTGTGAGAGCAACTAAAAATACTAAAAATAAAATGAGCCTTTTCTATCTCTAAACAGGGAGGGGGTGCTCTTCTCTGGAGTCTTTCATGCTCCACTGCCATGTGAATTACATTTATTGTGACACATTACTAAGTAATTCGTAACTGTCCAAATGCTGTTGGGTATTTACTGTAGCAAACACTGGGAAATGTCTTCTTAATGACAGGGGACTCTTAATGAGACTTAAGGAGGTTGTAGTGCCAAAGACTGGAGCTTCAGCACAACAAAGAAACAATGAGTAGATGCTCAAATATCCCAAACAAGTTTATTCAAACTTGTGTCATTTGAGTATTTTTAGCTTCTAACAACAAGAATATGCCCTCTCAGCCTACATTTACAGTCTCTGATTTGTTTGATGAGTTTCTGTGGTTAAAGTTGTGATTGTCTGTACACACAATTTGGCTGGGGAACTGGGTCTCCATCAGGAAAATCACAGTTTTCTTGAAGGTACTATAGAAATACTTCTCATTCCTCTATAATGAATCCATGTTTCCTTTACTTGCATCCTTTTGTTGCTTTATAGTCTCTTTCACTAAAGATTCGTAGAGACATGCAAGGAAACAAAGAGAGCAGTAATGAAGAAGCATGTATTTAGAGAAATGAGACGTTTTGCTCTGAAGCGTTACATGATATGATGGCCCTAATGATAATGGCAGCAGTTAGGCTATCAGTGGGTGGCTGTAGCTACTTTTGATGGAGTTTGTGTGCACATGTGCATTGCTGACACTACAGTAACAAAGGCATGCAGTTATCATTGCCAGTGAAGCAGACTTTTCTCTTTGGACTGTTTCCAGTTTGACAAACACCTGATAAAAGTGATCTACACTGTGCAGCTCATTTACCGAAATGAAGTGTCCCAGCCTGGTGTGCTCCTTAAAATGTCTTCAGAGTGAAGAATCACTCTCCTAACACTCTGTCATTAAACACATTTAGCTTTCAAGTGAGTGTCTTCATTTTAAAGTTTGTGTAGCGTAATGTAAATGCTTCATAGTCTGATTATATGTAATAATAATAAATCCATTTGTGCTTCAAAAAATGTACCTGCACAATATCAGCAGGTTGGTGGCTTTTTACAGTGTAATTGGACTTATCATATTTGCCCTGCAGACACTCTCATTTCCATACCCACTTTAATGTTCCAGCATGTCAAAATCTGACTCTCTTTTAAGTGTACTCAGCTGACCCTGGATTACCCAGGAGATCTGAATGAATGTCTGTTAAGTACTGTGCTCTCTCATAGATGTGATAAAAGGCTGCCAACTATTCTCCATATAGAAATATAATATTTGTATAGCACTTTTCTTAACAAGGTTACAAATTGCTTTACAGGGAAAAAAGCAGGAGTTAAAAACCAAAAAAACAGTTCATTCATTTTCAAACAACTGAGGGCTCAAACAAGCACATGAACGAAAAATCACATAACAAAATGTCAAACATGGGACAAAAACATCTAGAAACACAACGAATATGGAGTAACACTTTAGTTGATAGGGTTTACTGATGAATGACATG
>JAQNCA010000003.1:4625254-4645803 GCA_029783725.1 Acanthurus tractus
ATGGGACAAAAACATCTAGAAACACAACGAATATGGAGTAACACTTTAGTTGATAGGGTTTACTGATGAATGACATGGCACATAACACATGGACATGAAGGAGTCTCTATGAATGCTTAGGACTGTTGTCATTAAGATTCATTCGAATAACTATTCCACATTTAATGCAAAGTTCACATTGCTGGGCATGACTTTGTAATGACATGACATTTAATCAACTAATCAACATAACCACTCATATTTATACCATTGCATTGGTGGTTGGTTTTGACATTAGTCGTAATAAGACCACAATAGTATTATGAATAATTTTCTTGAATTAGGGTAAGTGGTGCAGCTTGGATGCGTCATTTAAAAATTACAAGTGTCATTACACTGACAATCGAATTTTGTGAATATTTTTGTCGATTTGTTTTCTTGTACTCAAATAAAACCACAGCAAATAAGTACCACAGGGATTTGAGAGTTTAAAGTGACCTCTACCAACAACTATAAAAGTTGAGAATGTTATTGATTGAGAGTTTTATTGTGCCTTTGCCTCAAAATCTTTAAGACTGTCTCAGGCAGAAACGTCTCAATGACCTATTCATGTTACGGTTAGTCACCTTTGCTGATTTCCTTCTCCCTTTGGTGCTGCCCTGTGAGTTTATGATAGGTGACAAGATGAAACACACAGAGACTGAATAGTATTGTAAGATCTTAAAAGAGAAGAAGATAGAGGTGCTTTTAAAAAATAGCTGCTCTTTGGTTTTGACACAGAGACATCTTCTAACTCTATACACGTGGGTGTGTGTGAGCACAGGGAGTTCAGTATTGTAGTCGTGCTTGTAGTAAGTACCACCTTGAGCTCTCAGCTTGCTAGTGTCTTCTCTGGCTGTCGCTGCTGGGCTAGCATCCTTAGAGGGTTAAAAATGGAGCCCAGTGTGTAAGCCTCCAGCTGCTTAGGACAGAACTTTTTTTCCATTAAGACCCTTGTGGTGCCTCCCAGGGGGAACACAAGGAAACTTAGTACCTTGCAGCCCAAGGCTAAACTGCAGGGGATCTCAGAGCAGCAGTGGGCCCAAGAGATGTGCTGTGCAGGCCCACCTGTTTGGATTTACCCTTGTGTATGACAACCAATGCTCCAGCTAAGGGTCAAAAGCACTGTTGCCTTGTTGTAAGTCTGTGGAGACACGGCTGACAGAAAGCAATGCACTGGTAGATGGGTATTGATCAGCCTGGGAAAGCAACTCATCTAGAGGGAAAGTCTGATCTCAAACCATTAATGGTTTAAACCATTGATGGAAAAGGCTTACAATTCTGTCTTTTGTCAATCCATAGCTTGGACAGTGATCGGTGCTCACCAGGGCACATCTACACAGGGGTAGCTCTCTTGTGCTACTCTGAGTTCTCCTGTTGTTTAGCTTGGAGCGGTGAGGTTCACAGTTAACATGTCTCAGGTCGACTGTTAGTAACAACCTCTAATCAAGATGCAGTTAAAAGGCAGGTCAAAGGATCAATTCGGAGCTTGTTTGCCAACAGCTCATTTGCTTGTTTGCATAAAATCTACTTTAAACATCATTGTTCTTTGTTTACACATTGTTGATAGAATAATGTTGTTTACTGCATGATAGCTCTGCATTCAGTGCACTTATAGTATGTATATCTGGAGCCCTTGGTCATGATTTGTGTGGACACACTGACAATTTTATCTCTGCTTCGTTTGGGGTTGAAAATTCCCCTGCTGTGCAGAATTTTCTGGTTAAATCTTTCCTCAGAACAAAGTTATTTTTCTACTACTTGTCTCCATAATGGATAGAAAAAAACGCTCAGAGTTCTAACAGATTTCACACAGAGACATAAATGTGTCTTTGATGATTCCCTTAAATTAAACTCCCACTTGTTGTTTAAAGTCTTGGTAGGATGGAGTCTACAGCTTCTACCAATGTAACATTAAAGCAGCTCTATGTAGAGAATATTATTTGTGTGTGATTCGGCATCCATATAGGTTCTGAGAGCAAGATCTCTGTAGTAAATACATTTCTCTACAGACAATGTTATGTCAAAACAACTGAGTGGCAATGAGAGCATGCAGAGGCGTTGCACTCAGAACAGCAGCATGCTAAGCTGACATAATCTGAACCAGAGACAATTTGGTACTAAAAATGAAAGGCACACAAGTTAGCTAGGCAGCTACTGTCAGCTACCTATGTAACAACATGAACGTCACACTGGCATCTGTCTTGTAGCTTTTTTTTTTTGTGACTGACTGACACAGATGATATTTACCTCATTATGAGCCAGTGTCCAACAAAATGACTTTGAGGATGATGTATTTGTGGCTATAAGCTTCAGTGTAGTGTTTCAGTCCATTTAATTTAATTTA
Organism: Acanthurus tractus; assembly: GCA_029783725.1. Taxonomy (NCBI): domain Eukaryota; kingdom Metazoa; phylum Chordata; class Actinopteri; order Acanthuriformes; family Acanthuridae; genus Acanthurus; species Acanthurus tractus. Next base: position 4,627,620 of record JAQNCA010000003.1, read on the forward strand.
TTTATACCCCCCCCCCTTACAAATTAACATTTATTCTACAAGGAATTGTCTTTTCGCATTGATTCTGTCAGTCATTTTTAACCAAATAGGTAGTGCTGTCAGATCCACACTGACAGACTAGAACCCACAAAGCAGATCTGAGACAACCAATTCTTAATAAATGATGTTTAATTACAAACCAGGTTCAAACACTGGGTCAAACACAAAAAAACAATATTGGAACGCTACTCACAAGGACACAAACTGACAATGAAGCATTGGAGGGTGTGGTATTTATACACCAGGGAAGGAGAGACAATGTGACAGAGGTGAAGATAATTAGCAATCATGAGGGAGGGAAACTTGACAGGAAATGGGGAATACACACAGGATAACAAAATAAGACAAACAGGAAACACAAGATGAAAACAAACTTTCTGATTCTATGGGTTGTGACAAGTGCTTCTATTGCCTTTGGTTATAAAGAACTTGTTCCACATAGTGTTTGCATGTAATGTAAAATGATGTTGCTGACACAAAGCAAAATTTGTTGTAATAATGTTAAAATTAACATAATTATGTAATCTCATAGCTAACGGATTAGGTTCCTAAGAAACAGTTATTTTGTTGTTCTCAAGCAGAACATTTTTACACTGTTTCCACAGAGCTTGCCATTCAAGACAATATGTGGAGGAGGATAGAGGACCTGCTAGCATACATGACACCAGGCTGGAGCCCACTCAGGAGAACATACACACACTCAGTTACTCATTGCTCATTGTCAGATCATATATTGCTTAAAAGGAGGTGAGCATGAGTATGTATCTACATACAAATATCAGAGTGAAAGTGCTCCCCACAGCCTGCTGGATTTGTTTCACAGCAGGCTCACAAACGCTGTGTTAATCTCTTTGAAAAAACTCACTGAAGAATATTAGTTTTGTTGAATTCCACCTCTAAAAAAACATGCACCACATAATATTTAGAAGTGCCATATGTTTCTTCTGTCATTTTGTGAATGTTCTCTTTTGTCAAGAAGGTTTTAGTGTTCATGCCAGTAAATCCCATTTAAACAAGTGAAATTTCATAACTTTGCCGCAGTACTTCAGCAGCTCTTGGAGGGATACATTGCATATTGATAGCAGTCTTGAATAAAGGCAACAGTGGATGTACATTAACAATGCAATTAGCACATGGACATGCTGCCAGGTTCACATGAATAATCCACTTAATTGACTGCATGATTCAGGATACTGGTTCATTTCAGATTTTGCCCGGTGCTGTAACTGATTGAACGCTGTGTGAATGTTAGAGGGCATGACAGGATGATAGTGCAAAGTGAGCAATACTTCAGTTTAATTGGATGGGGGGGTGATGTGCTAGAGCACTTCATTGACAAATCTTAGACTGCCCTTTTATTAATCATCAGCAAAAGTTTCCTGCCCTGTATGTATTAATAATGACAAGGAGATCAGAATAATATAATGGAATGTGCCAAGCGTCTTACATCCATATCTTTAATGGTTAAGAAATGGTATTTTAACATAAAAGTAAGTCTGCCAGGGTTTTTTAATGTATGCAGTCCTGTAATGGAGGCATTTGACAGTAATGATGATTTTTCCCTTTACTAGTTAATTATAACCACCTTGCCCAGAGTGGTTGCCCAGCTTCTCATTTTTTAAGGGTTTAGGCTAAAATTGAAGTTAAATTAGCCTAAAAAACAAAAAATGGGCATATATGGATTCAACAATTTGCTTTAAATCTCACAACTTTTTCAATTTCAATATGTAATCAATATTTTTTCTAAAATTTAGATTTCAGCAGGCTTGTGAAGACAGTAAATGCTCTGCTGTCCTGTGTGGAGAGGCTTAGGGAGCTGCCTTGGATAGCATGAAAGGGAGAAACAGCTGCTTTTATCCACAAGAGCCTGCGACATGCAGGAGGCCTTTTTTTTTTTTTTTCCCGTGGTGCCTCGTTGCCTGCCTCTGCAGCCCCGAGCATGGAGTGGATGAGGGGTCTGAGGAAGCCTCGAAAGTCCCTGATGAGCGAGAGAATAATCTCTGTATATGAGAGCAGCAGCAACTTCCCTCAAATCCCATTTCACAGCCGCAAAAATGAATATTCTCCCGCAAAAGAAGAAAAGAAGACATTTAATGCAACTTGACAGGCGAAACATCCGGTGTGAAGTAAATTTTTTGAGCACACCTCACGGATTGAACTAATGCTGTATGTTTTACCTGTTCTCTCCAGCAGCCCATCAGCAGACAATGAATCCGTCCTCTGACTTTCGGCCTACTGTACCAAGAAAATCGTGCCATTGCTTTCTATTTGAAACCTTTATGCAATAAAGCAATGTAATTTCAGCCCTATGTAGAAAGAAAATGAACCAATTTCTGTGGTGTACAACTAGATCGGGGGCTGTGAAGTGAGAAGCAAATGTCATTAATTGCCATTTGAATATGAATGAGCTTGAACGTCTCACTTTGAAGGTCAACCGAGGACCTGCCTGATTTAATATGGTGTGTTCTATAACTAATCTTCATCCATCCTTGACCTTATTTAAATTGTGATGACATAACCCACTTAATTGGAACCAGTCCCACAAGGAGGAATTTCACCATTGAGCAGACCGAGCATGATTAAATGCTTTGTATTATTAATGTGATTGATTGTATATGGAGGACAACTACACCGTATGGTAATATGATATTAAATTGACTATTGAAAAATCTGGAAACCCCTCTTATAAAAATGTATTTGAAAACCTGTGCCTGTGCCAGTTTGGAGGACTGTGTGCTAAAATAAAAAATGAAAAAATGGAGCTTATCAAATCCCACTCTGTTCAGCTCATTTGTGCATGCTCCTGAATGGGGAATATTCAATCAAATTGCTCCCTGTGTGTATACTAAACACATGTGTTGTACTGCTTTGTGAGGCTCGAGCATCATGGCATGCCAATGGCTGCAGGGATTTCTCTGCAGCGGAGAGGAAGTGAGCCGAGGGAGTTTGGGGAACGAGGAACGACATGAATCAATGAAAGAAGAGTGAAAAGCAGGCAGGAGTTGAATGTACTGCTTAGTGGAGGAAGAATGGAAGAAGAAGATGAAGAAGGGGGTCCTCAGAGAGCGTTACTCAGTTCTCTGCAGGGGTTATGTTCAGCTGAATTAATCTGTTGTGAAATGTGCAAGTCCTGCCTGGACTGATGCCTTGTGTGCTCTGGAGATTGGGAAGAAGAGGAGGGGGATGGGGGTCTGTGGGGAGGCTATGTCATGAAACAGGATCTGAAAAGGCAAATTTCCCCACAGGGTTTGAGTCTTTCATTCCAAGTCCCCTGTCACCCCTGTATTACTCTGTCTGAACCTATTCCTCCACCCACACATTCACCATCAAGACACAAAGCACATTAGCGTAGCCTATAGGCAGGACGATGTACAGAGTATGGACATATAGTGGGGGGCCATCCTGTGGTAATAGATTTTGCTTATGGCTCTACCACATCAGCTGGCCAGATGTTCTCTGTGTTTTCACTTGAACTCACTTTTACTTTCTTAAAGTAGTTACTTCTTGTACATGCTTAGTTGTTTTGAGTCCCAACATGTAACACTGGATTACACACTGAAAATATAGTTGACTTTGTTAAACAGTATGATTGTTCTGCATATATTCTTTTTCCTGATGATCTTGGTACATTTGTAGTTATTCACTCACTTAATAATACCAACAATTTACCACAATTTTGTGTTTGTGAATTTGAGATAGATGATGTAACTAGTTCTTGATATATTGGATTGCCAAATGCTAGACATTATGTGTTCAGCTTTAGAGATTAGTACTGATGTCAGACAGAGAGACAAGCTCACTGTTTCCCCAGTCCTACTCCCTGGTTTCTATGCTAAGCTAAGCTAATCACACAACATCATCTCCATACTTAACACAGATGGGGGATATTATTTATCCTCTTTGATAATCTTCCTCTATCTCAGTTTACTCATGAAAATAAGTAAGTAAGTGAATAGAAGTGTTGCATGCTGGACCAACAAAATGCTAAACCTGTGAGAAGTCACTATGGAAAATGTTTTTAAGAAGGGCTGGGAAAGTAGCATTCTGACAATAAAACACAAGTATTTTGACCAAAACGTGATTGTTTAGATATGAAAAAAAAATAAGAATGATTAAAAAAACAAAACAAAACAGAAAAATAATGGAACTAGCCTTTAATTAACTTCAAAGCAAAGTCACTCAGACACTGATTGTTGCTAATACTGTGAAAAAGAGATATGAAGACAGATGGGAAATGAGAAGAGTCATAATTAAAGAACACGATTTAGACAAGAGAGAGAGAGCGAGCGGAGCAGAATAAGCTAACCAAAGGGCTCATTAATGAGAGTAGCAGAAGATTCTGATATGACAAAAAGAGACAGAGTGATCATTGCTTCCTGCTGGTTCTCCCTCCCCACACAGTTCAGAGGGCTAAGAAGCAGTCACTTGGGACTAGCCAATTAGCATATTAGAAGGTGATGTTTATATCCACAGTGTCATGTGTCTGTACAGATAATGTAGCTGCTCTGAATGCCATGACAGATCAGGCCCTCAGAAATCAGCTGGTGTCATGCAACTCCACTGCTCATGTCTCCGTCCAACTGTTGAGCTGGTAGCTGAAGTTGTAATATGCTAGATGCTCTTTTGAAATGTATTTTGCATCTCTTTGGTGTCACTTCAAAATCTCCTTTACTTGGTGTTTTTGCTCTGCAATTTCCAGAGATCATGTTTCAGTCTTACAGCATTTACTGGATATTTTTTTTGAAGTGTTGAAGAATGTATTTGAAGTGTTTATTTGGACATTAAGCTTTTACTATTGTAATGTAACAATTATGCTAACTCATTAATTTCAAAGAAACCGCTTGCTACTTCCAAGAAGTAATAACTGAGGTTAAAGTTAGCATTTTAAAATTAAACTGCTTTGGCAGTACAAGAATGTTTAGCGTGTTTAAGAACATAAAATACATAAAACTGTCCGTATAATGTAAGCTGAGCCCGGACTGCCTAAGGAAAAAACAGATATCCTGAACATTAGACTACATGAGACCTGTATGCCATAAATCCTGCACTTTATATGTGACCCCTCAAATAAGATTGTGTCAAAGAATATGAAGTGAATATAAGCAATTTTTTTTGCCACATTCAAATCAAAAATGAGAGTCAGAGTGAGGAACTGTACTATGTTTGGTGCTGAAATCTTGCATTTAATACCTTTAAGCTTTAGTTATGTAATGTGTTACAGTTTGATAACTGAATGTTTCATTTTTCATATGTCACTAACATCTGTGATGACCCCGGCCACAATAAAAAAAACAAGTCAGCAAATGTGACTAAACATTACATAAAAAAAACTTAAATACATTACTTCAGTGACTGTTACACAATGAATTAAACATATCCCATGATCCTATGCTGCTCCACAGCGTCACTAAACTACATCTTTTACTTGTTCAAATTTAAATTGTCCTCCTCAAGGTTGTGAGGGGGCTGAAGTCCATCCCAGCATAAATGGGTTAGAGGCAGAGCACACCCGGGACAAGCCGTCAGTCCATCACAGGGCTAACATTCATGGACAGAAAAACACATTCTCACCTACAGGCGATCCAAATATAACCTGCATGTGTTTAGTTTGTGGGTGGACACCCAGCTGGGGCGTTCACATGATGAGGTGTAAGGTGACAGTGGCACTCAGCCTCTGTACTACCTCCTCACCAAGAGACACATAGAAGTCATAATAAAACACACTGAATATGACTGATTTTGATGTTTCACCCTGCTTAAACTACTTTACTGCTATTATATATGTAAATATTGTGATCATTGAGTGTCTACAGCAGCTGATGTTCCTTAGCTAATAAAGAGGCATGCCTAACGGAAAAAATAAAACAGTAAGAGTAATTAAAAAAGTAATTTTAAATATATACTTATATAGTTTTGCAAATGTGTTGAACAGTAGCTTGTCACTTAGTATGGCGGAGCCCCTCTCTGCTCAGTTGTGGGCATTCAACATGTCATCTTGTTATTCTTGATAGGCAGCCAGGTGGGCAGGTGTGTCGAGTCTGTCAGTGTGTATTCTGGGAAACTGTGCACTCCGCAGGCTGTGCTTTCATCTGGGGAGAGAGGGACCCTACAGTACATGAATATGAGTGATGTTTGTTTGTGTGTGTGTGTGTGCCCTTGCATACATGTATGTATTTGTACATTTTGAATTTATGTGAGGCTGCCACTGCCACAAAAAGGCTAAGTATCCTTGTCTTTATGGTCATGCTACTTTAAACAAAAATAACAAAGAGGAGTTGTTAATGTTATCAGCCTGTGTTGGTTTTAGCAGGATTCTCAGAATCTATCTTTCTCTTTTTTTATTCACTGTCAGGGCTCAGTGCATAGCTGCTGTTGGCAGGTTGGAGAACTGAGGTCTCATCCTCGGCTGCAAGTGAAGGTTTAGACAGCCAGAAGTTAGAGAGTCTGGGGATTTACAAAGATGGATAGAGGGAGCGGAGTGGGGTCTCTTAGCACACATTCTGGTCAAAGACGCAGTGTTTTATTGTTACATTTCATTGACTACAAACGCTGACAAACAGCAAAGATGAATAGCTCTGCTGCTTTTAGTAAGTGGAAATCAATTCTGTGGTATATGGAATATGCTGTTCTATTATTTTGCCATTTGCCTTAAATTCTAGTCTTTAAAACTCATTTCTTCAACCAGATTTTTTTTTTCATTCCTTATGTTTTATTATCATCTTCCCTCTGACATGTTTTACTTTCACATTTCTTGCTCTGATTCTCATCTGTGTCACACACAAACCCCACGCATACAGTTACACTGATTCAAAAGCATCTGTAAATTTAAAGAGGGTCACACAGGCGACCCAGATTGATAATGCAGTATGCTGGTATGTGTCATTTCCGTCTCTAACATGGTTTTTCCATCCGAGGCTGTTGCCTGCTGAAACAACAGGCTGGGAGCCATGTGAGTGAGACTTTATGCAGCATAGCAACAGTGTGCTGGGAGCGAGTTACCCTGCTGTCTAAGCTGATTTGACACACTCAGGTGAAACAAGATCTGAGTTTCGTAGGGAAGACTTCTCCTGTGCTCTGCTTCTTTGTTGGCTCTCATGCTGTGTGTGAACTCAACAGTAGATCTGCCTGTCTCAGTGATCTTTTCATAGATAGATATGGACACTCACAGTGAACTGTGGCTGTTGAAACAGCATTATGTCAAAGAAAGTAATTTTTGTGCAATTTGGTACTCCTGCGGGTTCTGGACCTCACTCTAGGTCAGTCTCGCTTTTCTCCTCTCCATCAATCTCCTCTTCTGTCTTTATTCCTCTGTCATATTGTCTGTAGTGGCTGCTAGTCAGCTAGTCAGCTAGCTGCGGTAACAGGTTACTTCAGGAAACATCACAGAGACAAGGCAGAGCAGCAAGTCACCATCAGAGGCAAAACCAGAGGGCGGTTTTCCCTTTAAAATATAATCTAGTCTCACAATATTCTCTGATATTTTTTGGTGGATAAGACAAAGTGTAAAGCATTGCACATTGGGATCCACCACACGTCTGTGGGTTACCCAAGTTACTGAGTGCTGGAACCACCAATCATTCACCTACATTCACCTTATCACAGGTGAATGTGCCATTCAATGTCAGGGGCAATTCCCTGATTTCTTTTCTTACACCACCATGAACTGCATCTAAAACTAAAAACTCAGTACCTTCAGAAACTTAACCTACTTGCCTTTTTAAATAAAAATAGATCAAGTAAGCACTGCTCTAGATCCCAAGATGATTTTGTCCTTGAAACTCACTAGACTACCAAGACTGTAACACAGGCTTTCAAGTTTTACGCTTCACAGAACAATTTACAGAAACCTGAGGTTGCACACACTGATGCCTTTCACTCTGTTTAACGTTCTTTTGCTAGCTTGGAGCAGTGTGACTGTGTTCAATTGACTGTTTATGATGCGTTCTATTTATAGACTACTGTATCTGTATAATATATTCACGTTCATTACATTATGTATCTTATGTTTGTATTTTTGCTTACTTTTATTGTCCTGGGCACACAAAGAAAGTGAACTTTTTTATTGGGCCACCCTGTGCAAAATAAAAATTCAACATAATAATGAATAAAATAACAAAAAATGAATGTGTTATTATCCGATCTAATATTGTCTTTTTTTATGTTTCTGGGTGTTGGCCCTGTATATGCTCTATATGTCCCTCCAGTGCTCCTCCAGAGTCCGTTTTTTTTTTCTTGGACACCTTCCCTCCACCCCTGTCCTGCATCAGCCTTGTTAGCTCTGAGTGTTGACAGTAGTTTCCACAGCCAATCAGCTCCTTGCCTTTGGCATCGTCTTATTCCTTTTACCTGAGCTTCTTCACCTGTTTATTATCCCCTAATCAGTTTGGTTTGTATTTCAAGTGTTCAGTCTGCCTTTGCTGAATTTCTGTCATTTGCAATCTAGTTTCTCTCACCTGGGCCCACCTCCTTCTCTACACTAATAAGACAGAATACATAAATGAATTAATGTCTTAATGTATTTTGCATATTAGTTAAGCAAAAAGTTGAGCATGCTACTTACTTGCAAAAGTTAACATGATTACGCATTAAGGTGAGATAATGAACATGGTAGACATTGCTGTATCTGCTAAATAACAGTATGCTAGCACTGGCATTGTGAGCCAGTTGCCATTAGCATTAAACTCGACAACAATAGCAACAAGCTCACAGAGCCACTAGCATGGCTGTGGGACTTTTTTAGACCCTACATTAGTTTTTGTTGCATAAAGTGCAAGGATGACAACAGCAGCAGCTACAATGGGTTACATGCAGCATTTTACCATTAATTTATCAGTATATTTATCTTGATAAGTTGCTATATTTTATACAAAGAAAGATGGTATTCACTGAGAAGAAACTGCATCCTACAGAAAAACAAAAATAAAGCCCCTAGATTGCATCACAATCTCATGACACTGGTTTCAAGCAAAAAAAGAAAGAGGATGTAGCTCCTCCAGCACTTCATGACAAGAAGCAACAGAGTGTATAGAGCACATTAGCATAAACAGCATGCTAACACTGTCATGAGCTGGCAACGTGCAATTATCTTGACCCAAGTCAGTCAACTTATTGCTTTCATTACAATAAAGATAAAAAATTAATTTAATAAAATTCTGATGCTGCCAAGCACATCTTCACCCTATTGATGAATGATCAGTGGCTGTGTGGATACTTGATGGTGCTCTGTGAAAAGTGGACCATCATGTATCTGTAATCATGCTCTCTTGTCACACATTCGACTACAGCAGCGTACAAGTGACAGAGGGGACTCTGCAAGTATGTGGAGATGAATGTTTTTTGCCTCTGCACATGGCCTGATCTGTCTTGCTTCTGCTCCTCTTACATCATGGCACGTGCCCCGAGGCTCTCTCTCTACAGAGCAGGCGTTCTGTATTTAGAGCCTGATTTATACACAAACACACATACCACAGGGGAAGACGCAATGAGTGTTCTTACCCCTGCCGCAATTGCCAGCAATATAATCATCTTCCCACACTTCAATGTGCCTTTAAGGACTGCATTCAGAGGCAACAGGGAAAAAAAAATCTCATGTAAGCAAACAGTAATTTCAAAGGCGTAAGTGAATGGAAAAACCAAGAGATGGATGGTTTAAAATATACTGAAAGCGGTCGTTGCAAGGTGATCATATAACCAAAGGAAGGAGATTTTTGTTCTATTATTTCTATTCCAGCTTCATGCTGCCATTTTAATCTCGAGTCTTTTCTTCTTCTCAGCATGGTATGTGAGATTTGCTATAGAAGTCAGTCAACACCCTGCAGATTGTGTTAATAGAGGGAGGTGGTCATGAAAAGGAATCCACCTGGTAAACGCACAACGAGAGCAGACACAAAAATAATTCGTATTTCTGTTTCTCTTCTTCCTGCTTTCTTTCTCCGTCTTTGTTCTCAGGTTGTTAGAGAGCTCCATGCTCAGCGCAGAAGTGAAAGAAGGAGAGATTCTGCCTCCTACCATTCAGAGGCTGATGAAAGGATACAACAAGTACCTCAGGCCTTTCTTTGACAGTAAGGAAACTGCAGACACATGCAGCCATGGAAATGACAAGAGCACTCAGGGGAAATGTGTGTTTGACAGAAAACGAGAAGGGTACATATTGCAATTTTGTGCTCGCATGCCCCCTCTGAGTAATATACGCTGACATATAAACATTAAATTTATTGGATATGTAGAATTTTATATGAAATGAGTCTTGCCTTTGAAATTGCTTTGCTTCGTCATTAGTTTGGGTGTAATGAAACGATAATAAGGATATATGTACTCAAAGAGCAAGACAGCTCTTATATGAGGCCAGAGCCGGTAATGCCTGTTGTAAGTTAGATTCCAATTTCCAGCAGGCAGACAATTTACTAGCAACAGAGAAACAGAGCCTGTCTCGGTGTACGCTTCCAGAGGAAAAGATGTTATGTTATTCCCTAGCATTATTGTTCTAAGCCCAGGGAATCCGTCACAATGGGATTACGGTTTGTTCACTCCCTGTTTGATCTGTAATTACACATCGGACTTTACCAAGGCTGGAACACAAGTTTGGCACACACTGATGGCAAAAGCACCATGGTAAGCACAAAAACACATTCACACACCAACACTTATGTTAGCATTTGAAACAATGTGAAAATTTCTATTGCTTTTGTTTATTCCAAAACCCTGCAGAAAAAGAGCAGCCAGAAATGCTTCTACCAAATATGTGAAACCTATAATTCCTCTATCGTGCCTTCTTTTCCAGTGTTGTGCTGTCATTGCAGTATTTGTTAGCCACACATACAGTAAAAGTTCAACTAGTTTCAGCATATCAGTGTAAGGTTCAGGATTTTAGTGCTTGTCAGTGTCATCTTGTGGTCAGACAGCCCCAGGCACAGCCAGCAGGCTTTCCCAGTGCAGTCTGACTTTTTGAAGCAGATTGCCTCCTAGCTCAAAACTTAATCATATTTTTATCCAAATGCTGAAGTAAGCTCCAAGAATTAGTTTGACCTTTTGGGTAATACACTTATTCGTTTTCTTGTTCTGAGTTAGATGAGAAGATTAATACCTCTCTATATGTCTGTAAGCTTATTATAAAAGGCACAGCCAGCAGATGGTTAGTGTAGCATAAAGGCTGGAATCATGGGGGAGGGGCAGCTTTCCTGGCTCTTTCCAAAGGTAAATAATTCTGCTCCCAACAAACAGACTATTTGTGTTTCAAATTTACCCCTCAGGTTTTGTATTGCTTCTACAAATAAGATACACGTTATCAATGAGCTTTAAAAGGAGCTGGTAGGTGGATGATGTTACCTACAGAACACAATCACACTAGCTGTTTTGCTGTTTCTAATCGCTATGCTAAGCTGAGCGAAGCTAGCTAACTGCTAGCAGTAACTTCATCAAAAGAGTCGATTAAACTTCTCATCTACTGTAACATAGCCAAAAGGCAAATAAGCCTGTTTTTGAAATATCAAACTGCTTCTTCAAAGCTGAATGCCTGTGCAACAGGCAAAATATGGTCCATTTTTTGGACTTTCTTTGGAAATATTTTGGATGTTTACAGAACTTGCCCACACATCTACAGTAGACACAAACAGAGACACATGCAATATCTGCAATGCAACAGCTGGCTAATGGATCTCTCGCTCTTTGGAAAAAAAAAAAAAGATTGATAAGTGAGAGAAAAGGAGAAAAAGAAGATGAAACACAGGAGAGCAGCAAAATTAGCCCTCTTTGATGGTGAATCAGGGAGAACTAATTCCCTCAAGGAGGTTCACACTCGACACACTGCAGCTGTTGATGCGCCAGGAATGTGGAGTCCTCTTAAATATGCTGTCCTTCAACAACCTCTCATTATACAACACCATGTTTTATTATACAATCTCAAATCCATATGTCACCTCGACATAACTTGTTACGTCATATAAGCCAGTCACATGCATGCATTAACACTGACAGACACACAGGGGTATATTTAAACATATGTAAACATGTAATAGATGGCAGATGCAGCAGTTTATTATTGGTTTCTGCTCTGATTCTAGATGGTCCTGTAACTGTGGGTATGAGCCTGGATATTGCCAGCATTGACACCATCTCAGAGATCAACATGGTAAGACAAATGCCTCACTGCTTAATGTGACTCAACAAAAAAGCCAAGAATATTAATAGGGTTAAGTAGAACATGCAGTAATTAAAGGTCAGTGCCTTTTATTTTTTACTTAACCTTTTTAATACTCAAGCAACAATTGTGTTTCTTCTCTAGGTGAATTGACTCACCCTTCACATCCTTTTTTAGTTTCAAATATATCTTTGTTGGACTTTTTTATCGAGAATATATATGATAAGAAAGTTAAACATTTGATGTATATAGCTTTTAGATGTTGTTTTTTATGAAAAATGCATATAAAAATCCATGAAAAATTCTTCAGTTCTCACCATTTCAAATTCTGTATGTGTCAAATATGAATACTTATTTCAGAGCTTTATGCAAGTAGTCAAGATGCAAAAAGTCTTCTTTTCCTCTCTAAATAACAGTCATTTAGGCATGTCTAGAGATATTTGAACATAACCAAAGATACATAGTGAAACAAAATGTTTATCAAGTGGAATAACAGATGCAAACTTAAAGCTGACTTGGCATTTAAACATGTGAAGAACATCACTCACCCTTTTGTATCCACAGGTTCCACACATATATTGTGAATTATGTACAAAAGAATCATAAACAAGTGATTGGTCCATGAATAAATGAGGCATTATATTGAAAATAATCAGATACAGTTTTCATGATTGTTGAGCCCAGTCTTCCAGTCTCTGTTTTCTGTGACAGTAAAATGAAAACTTTTTTGGAACTATCGGAAGAAAGAATAATAATTTTGATAAATTTTTGAGAAATTGTGATGGGTATTTTAATATGTTTTAGAGATCAAACAAATATTTCATTAAGAGAGAAATTCCTTGATGGAATAATTTGAGTCTAACATTTATTTCACAGCACAGGCAACTATTTACTGTAGCAATAATGAACCCTTCAAGCCTTTTCCCCCGAGTTCAGAAGAGCGGGGCACAATCAAACCTGATCTCAGTAACAACATACAAAGAAAGGTTACAGAAACGCATGGTAGCTCATTTTATTCATGTGTAATTGGACTATTGACTTGTTGATCGACAGCTAAATTTACTGCTCAGTTCATGGGTAAGCCTCACCTAAGGCTCACATTCCACAAGGGCTGGGCTTTATTCTTTTGCTTAACATGTTTGGCTTACAAACTGCACCCATAGCGTTTTGAACACGACAGATGAAAATTACTGAATAGTTACACATGCCACATAGTTATATATCCTGACCTACACAATATTTGTTCAGTGTCCAAAAAAGCAGAACAGACTTGCTGACTTGAAGCCCCTCTGGGGATTACTGTTGCTTTAGGCATAAGGGGGCTTAGGGACCATGCACCATCAATACCCAACAATGCAAAAAAAAAACACACCTCAAGCTGACTAATGAAATATAGCACACAAGAGGAGCTTGGTTTGCAATAAAAACTCATTTATTTGTCAGCAAGTTATTGACATACTTGTTAAAACATTGCATTAGATCTGTTGTGACCTTTGCACCTGAATCCTGCAGGACTACACCGCCACCATATTCCTCCGTCAGCGCTGGACGGACGAGCGCTTGGTGTTTGAGGGCAACAAGAGCCTGAGCCTGGACGGACGGCTAGTGGAGCTCCTCTGGGTCCCTGACACATTTATCGTCGACTCCAAGAAGTCTTTCCTCCATGACATCACCGTGGAGAACCGGCTGATTCGCATCTTTCCCAACGGAACTGTGCTTTACGCACTGAGGTGGGATAATGAACAAGCTTCTGTGGGTTTATTTGTGGTCGTTTTTTTTTTTTTTCTTTTTGCTGTAACAGACAATGAGAAGTGGGCGAGGGAATGGGGAAGAAACTCACTGAGGGAGGAAGTTAGATGAATTTGAATTTGAGTTAATGTGATTGCGGGACAGGGAGTTGTGTCAATTCTATTACCGGGATATTGAATTGTAAGAAGCATGTGATTTGTCAATAGAAGGAGCTGTGTGCGATCAAAGCAACACAACTCCTGTTAGGATCTTTCCTGCATTTATTGCTCAGTGTGCATGGGATTCTGACAAGCTCTTGGCAAGCTCCTGAAATGTGCCCGGGCATTTTGATTAGATATTGGGACAAGCAGACAGGTTATAGATAGAAAGGTTATAGATGATCCAGCAAGTGATTTTATTCAGCATTTTTAAGCTTGAGATGATGGGATTTAAACATTCTACTGTTTCTGTGTCAAAAGCTTTAACCTCAGCCTGTCTATGGATTGAGTTAGAGCTGTCCGTGGTCCTGATTCGACTCCACTCACTTAAGTCTTTTGTTCCTGCATCTGAGAGGTGCTGAACTTATTTTCATGCGTACTGTTTGTACGCACGGCTGCACGTGTTCTGGTTATACAACTAAAGAGACAAAATGGTCAGACATTCTTACTGTTCTAATGGCAACTCTGGAGCCATAATAGGGGAAAAAAATGTGCGTGGGTGTCAAGTTATAGCAAATTGGGTCTTGTATTCAGGCTCAGGCCAGGCTGGAGTCACAGATAATCATGCACTTTCCTGTGAGTTGATAGTTTTAAAAAATTGCATGACATTGTTATGTACAGTGTGACTCAATTTGCAGATTTATGCTTTGTGTCTGTGTGTGCTTTTTTTTGTGTATCTGCATGAGGCCATTTGCATCCATACAGAGGACTGTGCAGTTTCTGGCATTTACCTTTATTCTAAGTGGAAATGTGGAGGAGGGTAGCGCTTCACAGACAGAGAGCAGGACTAGTGAGGGTAAAACATGTCAGAGGAGATTGTCAGGAGAGGGATGGCCACCTCAGGGAATTGGGGGTGTGAAAAAGGACAGAGAGGAGTGAGAAATGTGAGGTGTTGAAGGAAAAGGACAGCTGTGGTAAATGTTTCAATGCTGTGCCAGAGGGAATACATGAGAAAGCACTGAGGTTACTGGAGTTAAAGGTTGAGCAGTTAGGAGGGAAATTCATTTAAGATTACTGTATGCTACTTTTATGGTTAAAGGAGGGTTCACTGTACTATAAGTCACTTTCAATTAAACAAAAAATAAGTCAGAAGTCACAAATTCACATTTAAGAAGACTAGTAATGCCTATTAATTTTTTTGTTGTTGTTTTCTAGTTCCCACCACCATTTTTCTATATTTTTAGATCAATTACTGCAGCCTATTGGTGCACAGAAATATAAGCAATTACCAAGAACAAAATCAATGTTCTCTTCACTGATTATGTTTCCACATCATGATTCATAATTGTGAAACCAAAAAAATCACAGGATGTGAAACTTAGAAACCCATGAAACTGGGGAATGGCCTTAATGGCTCTAAACTCTCATTTATGAGTCAAAATATTCTTAGTGTAAAATAGGATTTAGTATAAAAAGTTCAAAGAAACTTGAGCAGAGTAAGTGAGACTCTTGAGTGCTGACTGCAGCGGCTCATAAGTATTGTAAAATATGGACAAGAATGATATCTATAGCCAACAGAAGTCTTCTGGAAATGGTGCATCATGGCTACAACACATCGGTCTCCAGAGCCTGATGCAGATCCTGTCATGATTAGGGCTACAAGACGTTTGTTGTATCGAGCACATCCATCAATCAATATATTGATTCTTGCATAGGAAAGTTTATAGTTGATTGAGTATTTCCTTTACAGTTCTGTAAATTATAGATCATTTCAAAATAAGCAAAATGAAAATCTTGAATGTATTATAAAAAGATAAAGTAATTTTCAATTCTCATCTATGGTGGTACCAAAAAATGTCTGTATAATATAAATAAAGCACATGTTTAATTGCTATTTTTCTTCCAAATTAAAAAGGTTGATCTTATTTTGGTTTGCTGACAAGTGTATACATATTTAGAATCCTTTGTGTTTGTTTTTGTGATGTTGTTTCTTTATTCACAGTCTTTAAAGTCCAAATTTCTTGTATTTTACAGCAACATTTTGGGCATTTATTCTTCATTTAAGACCAAATTGCATCATTCCTAAGCCCTTAGGACTAAACCTACAGTACAGTGTGAGAGGCTCTCATCCACGCTGGCCCAGATTTGCAGCATGACAGCAAGGCAAAGACTTTCTTCTCCTTTACCCGTGATCTCCATGTGCAAAAGAGGGCTCAGCTTTCACATTTCACATACATCTCTAAGTACATATTAAAAACCAAGCCATTTTTTTTCCTGACATGCACAACTTCAGCCATAGAGAAGGGAAAACGGTCACTAATTTACTGATTTTTTATTTTAAAAAAATACCTGTAAAGCATTAAAACCCCTGTGCTAAAATCTAAAAAAAATAGATTAAAAGCATCTTTTGTAGAATTCTCCAACAATAACAACGTTTTTGTCTTTTAGGATTACCACAACTGTGGCTTGCAACATGGATCTGACCAAATATCCCATGGACAAGCAGACGTGCACGCTCCAACTGGAGAGCTGTAAGGACACTTCATACTTAATAAAGAGAATCTGAACTGTGCAGCTTGAAGCTGTGGCAGGGATGTGGTGGGTGGGCAGGGTGTCAAATGAATCTGATCAAACCAAAGGATCAAACAGATCACTTTCTCTCATCTTCTAAACTGCTGGTGTGTCACGGTGTGTGTGTGTGTGTGTTTGTGTGTGTGTGTGTGTGTGTACCAGGCCAGATCTGGTCATTTTTTGAGAATTCTCCTGCGTATGTTGTCTGTCATGAATGACTGGCAATAAAATAAAGCTGGAAGGTAACTTGTGAACATGTTCTGTAGGTACTGTACTGTAGTGTAAAAGTCATATGCAGAGTTACTCACCTGTTCAGCGTTAGTTGAAGACATCAACACCACTCTTAGGCAGAGGACCATTAGCTTAGCTTAGCTTAGCTTAGCATGTAGATTGAAAGCAGGGGTGAACAGCTGGTCTTCACATATGCACGCTCCACACTCCACACACATACACTCAAAAATCAACATACTTACATCTTGAAATCACACTAATTAACATGGTTGATCTTGTTTGATTAGTCTGTACAGAAAAAAAAAAATTTGGAAAGTTGTTTCATGGTTTTAGGTTTTAGTTAAGTGTGGCTTATGTTTTATCTACGAAGTTCTGTCCTCACATGTGATGTTTTTGTTCTGCCTCCTGTCTCTGTGTGCTTTCCAGCCTTTATGATTGTTTAGTTTCACCTGGTTCCTTATTGGCCTTCCCTCCCTAAACAATTTAAGTGTGTTTTTGCCACAAGCATTTGCCTTGTTCGCATGTAAATGTATATTTATTATAATATAGCTTTTTCTCTGCATTTTGGACTTACTTTGTTCCATACACAAACTTTGTAGTGCTGATGTGTAGACAGGCAAACCAGAGTTTTGGTTTGTTGTCAGAGTGAGAAATGCTTCTAAAGTCACTACATTACCCAGGTTCCAGGTTTTGAAAGTAACTAGTCTAACCTGGCTGCCATAGCTAGCCTACTGGTAATGGCTTTTTTTCAGGCTCCTGGCCAATATGGTGTTAGGGTCGGGGATCCAAAGCTTCCTGTTGTTTGAGGATTTGTGACAGCGCTGTAATTGTGTTTTTGTGTTTTCATTTGGATGGATATTTATAAAAACAGTATGGACAGTATCTGCTTTGAGAACAAAGCAGGGCAAAACTCTGTTTTAAAAATACACGCAAAAATTTGAAAAGGCTTTTGCCAGTTTGTTTGCATCCAGTTGTAAGTTTGCTACTGAATCCTTTTTCCCATGTCATACTTATCTTGTAATTGGTATCTTTGTTTTATATATTAAGACCCACTTTTCATTCTTTTACCTGCCTGTCTGTGTGTCTTGCTTTGGGTTCCCTACTTGAATCACAAACCCACAAAAGATAGTTTTTATTGAGAGGTTATGTGTTCCACTTACATCCCTTTGGTGAAAGGATACAGCACATTAATCAGCGAACTAAAGAGGTGCATATGCCATATTTGCTTTCAGTCCTTTTGCTATGCTAAGCTAATCATTTCCTGGCCGTAACACAATGACTAAAGTTTCCTGTAGAATTTCTGTGAGTTATTAAGGGCCCC
>JAQNCA010000003.1:4665083-4677269 GCA_029783725.1 Acanthurus tractus
TTTGACTGAAATGTTGGATATAACTACACAATTGCATGGTTGGTTTATTGAACACGCACACAGACGCTAAAGAAATGCTTCCATTCACAGTGTCATTCACTATTGGGAACATATTAATATCAGACTATGCTATGGTGTTGCTTAATTTGGTTCCTGCTGATAATGTAAAAACAATTACTTGATGGAGATTCAACTCCTCCGTCCTGGAAGATGATGCCTTCAAAGTAATGTTAAAAACTCAAATTGATCTTTTGATTGAAACAAATGTTCCCTCCTCTACATCAGCAGATATAACTTGGGAAGCCTTTAAAGCATTTATAAGGCTTCATGTAATTCAGTTTTCATCTCATAAGAAAATGCAGAATATGAGAAGGCTAGCAGCTTTGGAAAAAAAGTAGAAGAGGCTGAGCAACAATTGAAACGGGACTTCTCCCCACATAATCTGAGTGTGCTTACAAAGCTTACATATTAGTACAATCACATACTTTCACAGGAGGTTGAATTTGGACTTTTCAGAGTCAGGCAAAAGTATTTCAAATCTGGGGACAAGGCAGGGAAGTTACTAGCCTGTGATATTAAGCAACAAGAATCCATGGCCACAATAACTGCTGTTCAGTCTGAGGAAGCGGCTCACATGACAAAGTCAGCTGATATAAATGAAATATTTGAAAAATTCTACATGAAACTATGCATCATCATCACTCAGTACACAAGAACGAAATTATCAAATTCTTGGAGGGGCTGGATCTCCCTACACTAAGCTCTGATCAGAGAGATAGAATAGATCCCCCAGTTACAGCCAATGAAATATTTGCAGTCATTAGGACTTTGAAGGCAGGCAAAGCACCAGGACCTGATGGTCTCACGGCCAGATTTTTCAAATGCTTACCAGAGGAGGCCACTACACTTCTGCTACAAATGTATAATGAAGCTTTGAGCCTGGGAAGACTGCCCCCCACCTTATGCCAGGCCCTGATAACCCTTATACTGAAAAAAGGCAAGGAACCTTCAGACTGTAGAAGCTATTGACCAATCTCTCTGATATCACTTGATATCCAAATACTCTCCAGAATCCTTGCAAATCGCCTTAACAGAGTCATATCCGCTAATAAAACCTACCAGATAGGATTTATTTGCAATAGTCAGGAACAATAACTTACCAAAAGCAGCTGTTATCCTTTTTTCCACTTTTGGCTTTGGACAAACATTTATTGAATGGTGCACTTCAGGCAGCAGTTCAGACTAATGGGGTGACCTCCTCTTATTTCAGGCTCAGCTGCAGGACCCAGCAAGGTTCACCGATTTCTCCTCTGCTGTTTTACCTAGCAATAGAACCCCTCGCTGCAGCAATTTGCAAGGACTCTGATATACCTGGTGTCGTAATTAGAGGTTCCGCAGACAAACTTTTGCTTTATACTGATGATATTTTGCTCTTTGTTCAAAGATGGCGCCACAGTAGGCAGCCTGTTGCCACAGCTCCCTATTTTCCCCCTTGTTTTTCTATGTTTTTGTATCTTATCTTATCTTTGTCACAAACCCAGGCAAATCCATTCCCGCTTTACTTTGAATTACAGAATCTTTCTCTAGTTTTTTCTGGCTTTCGAGTGAACTGGGCAAAGTTGTAGGCCCTCCCCTTGACCTTATACTGCCCCAAATCATTATTTCAAACAGGCTCATTCCAGTGGCCTGTATTACTAAAATAAACCCATATATAAGTAAGTCTTCCAGATTATGGGACAATCCTAAACTCCTAATTGGAAAATCCCCAAATAATATGGAAAGAGTGGGTGAATAAAGGGATCCATACCCTGGGTCAGTTATATGAAGGAGACATACTTAAGTCTTTCAGCAACCTGGTTTAGCAGTTTGATTTGGCTAACAATCAATTTTGGCTATACCTCCAATTAAGACACCTCCTGGTTCGCATCTTTGGCTCTCCACAGGCCTCTCACCAAGTCTGGACCTTTTGAAAGAGATTTTACGCACTGCAGAGGCAGGACATGAGGCTTCTCACTATTATTCTATGCTTATAAATAATTCTGGCCATAATAACACCACAGCCCTGAAAGCAACATGGGAAAATGATTTGGACATTTTTATCGAAGAAAAAGATTGGGTTAAAGTTATTGGTATTACTAAATATTCCTCCAGAGATGTCAGAGTAAGACTAATACAGTTCAAAATTCTCCACTGATATCACTGGCACCCTAGCAGGTTATTTAGATTAGGGCTGAAAGACACCCCAGAATGTTGGAGATGTAGCAGGTTGGTAGTGGATCTAGTACATGCATTGTGGTCATGCCCAAATGTACAGGCCAGAATTCATAATTATATCTCAGAGATAGCGGGGATTGACTACAAACTCTATCCTGAACTATACATAAAAGGGAACCCTAAAGCCATCAACCATATGGTAAAACCTTTAGCAAACTGGGTCAAGACGAGCATCATGATCGGCAAACATAATAATGAGAAAGTGGAAAGATGCTGTGGGCCCATTATTTCAAGAATGGGTTTCAGAACTAGGTAAGGTGTCAGCATTTGAGAAAATATCTCACATTCTTATAAATGATGTAGAGAAGTATAAGGATAAATGGGAAAAATTTCTGCAATTTCACTCATTACACAGGGTGTGACGGGCTCATGTTCAGTTTTTTTTTGTTTATTTTTCTTATTATTACCTTCCTTCTTTTCTATTAGCAATTTGTAATCTCATCTTTGTAATCATCTGTGTCAACCTCTGTTTAACGAATCATCTGTACTTGTAATGTGTTTGTGTATGTATGCATATATGTGTGTACATATATGTAAATGTGTGTGTGGGTGTATGCATATGTATATATACAGTATATATATTTTGAACCTACATTTGTGATTTCTCAATGTAGGTAGGATGATGTGATGGCACTTCACAAGTGAGGCCATAGACATTATAATATGGACACTATTTGAACGTTTAAAGATTATGATTCCTCATGCGACAGTGGAACAGTGGAAATTGGACAGACCTTTATGCTGAAGTTCTTACTTTAGTCACACCAACACTGCCTTGGGCCCCCTAAGTTTTGTTGTATATGTTGTGTTTCTGTTGATTCATTGTGCCCACTACTCTGTGTTTGTGTATGGTTGGAGGTGGTTTGTTTTTGTATTGTAAAAACAAAAAACCTAATAAAAACTTAAGTCATAAAAAAGAAATCTTAAAACCAACCAAGACAACCAACCTTAAAATTTCAATTGCAATGTTTTCCACACAGAATGAATTTTTAATCATCGTTGCATTTTAAATAAAACAGACATTATTAAAAATTGCTGTGAATAATTAAAAGTGATTTATTAAACACAGTCTGCAGCGATCAGTTCCTTGAAATTATACAAGCAGAAATGTACAGAAAATGTGCATTTTATGCACAAGTTTTCAATTATATCACAGAATTATAATATTTATTTAAATGCTGTTGTAAATCTAGATAAGGAAGTTGGTGTAAGACCACTGTGAATCTATTTATAGAAGGAAAAATTAACATTGTGGTTGTACCTCATTGCATCAGTTCATTGTGTCTGTTCTCATCTGCAAAGTTGACAGCAAAATTTTTTTAAGGCACCAAACCTGTATTAGACATTTCATTTTCCAATGATCATTCACACACTCATGTAATACAATGCAACAGTTTGAGTCATCAAAAAAACATGTTTTTTTTCCTGTTTTCATTCACTACCGTGCACACACACACCACCACTGCCATTCATCCCAAAATGTCATTCATGGGAAACCTATAGCAATGATATCGCAGAAATCTCCACAGGGATACAATCTTTCAATTAAGAGAAAACTTATAAACACTTGTAGGCTTTTGAACTAATTATATGAATAATAATAATCATCTGCTCACAATAGTCTAAGGACTGAGCATTTATTTGGTTTTAGTACAGTACAGACATCATTTGTGTTTTCTTGAGATTTTGCAAAGAAACCTTGTGAGCTCAAGCAATGGTAATACGTTTCTTGACTTTGGTGCCAAACCATTGTCAAACATCTAAAAGTTGTTACTACAGCAAACACTCTAAAACCTATAAATAAGAGACAACAATGATCAAAGCTGAATGACCAAAAATCGATCTCTAACAATGACTTTGACCGCAGACACAATGCTTCTTAACATCCCAGACAGTTAATCTGTATCACAGCTGTATGGCACTCTGATATATCAGTTACATCTGTGTAAGAACTGATAAGAGGAATCTTGTTGTGGAGCCTCTTACTGTCCACACAGGACACGGGGTTTGAATCTGGTTATGAAATTTTCACTTCATCTAAACAGACTGGAGCAAGAAGAATTAAGGGTTTATCAGCATTAGAGAAACAAGTATTCAGGACTGGAATTTGTCTCAACAGAAAAATGGCACAGGAACGTGAAATAATGTGTGCAATCATTTTTTTTCCTCTCAGTCCATGGAATATCAATAGTGGACTAATCAAACAGACAGCAGCAGGGGGTAGAGGCCACGAGTAATTACAATCTAGCCGAGCAGATAAAATGTCTAAAGTCACTGAGATTACTGACACAGAATTGATGAGACCTTTTGAAAGCATGCAGCAGATTGATCATACTGCAAGTGCGTGTGTGTTTGTGGATGATGGATTGTGGAAAGATTTCTTTAGAGCCATCCGTAAGTATATGGCCCTTGTGTGCAATGGTGGAATGAATAACTAAGCACTTTGGTACAGTTTTGTCCTTGTTCTTGACAAAAGTATTTTCACTTTATGCTACTTCCATTATACAACATTTTTTATCACCAGTTATTCTACAGTTTTAGATTATTAATACAAGTTTTAAATTAGCTTATAAATGATGATATATGATTAACAGGTTAAACCAACCAGCTGTATATAACTAAAATGAGCCTTTCTTTGCCAAATGCAGCACTAAAGTAATGCTGCCTTTAATGCATTAGCAGTTATAATCCAGTAATACAATACTCTGATTCTGAAATGGACCATTCTGCATAATGAGAACTTTCAGGTTTGGCAATTTCAGCATATTTTAATGCTTATAAAGGTGCACAGAAATGAGTCATAAAATCATGGAATGAGACATTTTTGGTCCACTCATCTTGAAGTCAGTGTTTTGTTATCTTTTTTAAATAAAGACATTCACATTTTGTTTTAAGGACATAAAATCTGTTAGTAAACACCCCACACACAATCTCTGAAACCTCTACATGTCTCATAAGAAGCCAGTTTCAAGTGTCTTAATGAGACTGCAGAAGTTGCCAAGGACATTAAATGTCATTATGCTGAGGTAATCTACTTCTCCTCCCATTTTAGAGCCTCATTGTGTTTATACTTATTCTTCTCCTTTTAACTTAATATTCCTACTTGTTGACTCATCAGCTTATTTAGTGTGTATAGTATGACATTAAAGTCATTTGACTGTGGTGTAGTTTGTTTATAGTTTGATAAAAGCTTTTTATCTCCAGCTAATACATTAAAAAAACATATCCATTTAAAAACTTAGTGAGGTTATCTTTATGAACAAAAAATGCTTTCTGGTTTCCTAAAACTTCACCAAAGAGCTTATTTTCAGTCATGATCTAAAACCCAAAGAAAAAATCCCCTGAGTTTGGGTCAGGAGAACAAGGGCGATGCTGCCTTACAGGCTGGGCTACTAATGTTGTTAATCCCTGCAGCATTTCATACTCATTCATACTTTCGTACTGCTTTTTTGTGAGTAAAAACATTTATTAGAGAAAGAATAATTACGCTGCATAGTATGATTGTTACATAAGTGAAAAATCTGACACTACATTGTGTCAGTAGCCTTACATTCAAAAATAAAATAATGAGTGTACCTAATATACTTCTACCTTTAAAGTCCACGTGTCTTGTCTTGCTGCAGTATCGCTCACTTGCAGTGTTTGTGTCTGCAGCTTTAAAACCCATTATTAAGACCCACATGGCTGCTTTATTACTAATCAGCTAATTTTGTAAACAGTCACAGTGCAAATTTCAAATCAGTAAACCATTTAACATTGTGATACCATAACGTGTTCTCCTGACACTGCCAACACAGCAACAAAAACATGCTTTTCCGTACCACCACAAGATGGCAGTATGGAATTATATTTCACCATCACAACCACTGCAGTGCAAAGGAGCTGCAATGTGGAACAAAGAGAGCATGAGATTTACTCACATGTTGATGCACTGAGGACATACGAGCTGTTATCAGACTTTATTGACAATCCTCCTTAAGTGTTAAGCTGATTACGGGTGTGAAACTTGTGCATTTGCATTGCGTGTTTTTTTGTTAAGCTGTTGTTTAGTTTCAGTGCTGATGTCCTGAGGGAGCTGCAGGTTACAGTCACAGGAAGATACATGTGTGAAAAACAACATGATGCTCATTAAAATGAGGTTTGGCCTGGGTGAAAGAATTGTTCATACAGATTAAAGCTGCAGTGTTAACAAGCTTCTCACTAAACTGAGAAGAATACAAGATTCATCGGCTGATTACTTGATTGATTTTTGCTCTGAACTACTTGAGGTGATTGCACTGATTCTTCTTCTGTGCATTTCCCCCCCCACCATTTACTTGATATCCTTGGTAGTACACAAATGATTTACATTAGATCAAGATTAATACTGGATTTTTTGGGCCAGGTCAATACCAAAATGAGGGAATAAAAATCTCTGTTATTGACATTATCAACCAGTATTCTAATAATCAGTTATACACCCAATGTGCACAGAAACACATATTGTTACAATGATCTCTTAAATGGTGTCAAATATCTGTGAGAAATGAACCTAATGGAGGCAGAATATGTTACAAATTGACAATTACCTTTTTCGGCAACAACACATTAGTGCAAAGAAACTAAAAAAATTTACTTTTTACTTTTAGGTATAAAAGTTACATGGTCATTTGTTGCATCCTTAAACAACAAAGGGTTGCACAACAAAATGTATTTTGTAGTCCTTAATACAATACAATACATAGAATAGGAGTTTTAAAAAGAGCATTGTTTACAGAAACTTATATCCATGTATATACATCTACCTACACCCCAAGAAAAATCTGAGTATTTTATGAACCTTCAGAAAATGGAATGCTAATTGCAGGACCAAGAAAGCAAGGATCTTTAAAATAAAAGTTCAACATCGAAGAAAAAACTCTCTATCAATCTTCATTCATTTTTTAACCTTAACCTTTTTTTTAAAGAAACAATAACTTTACTATTAAAAACTTCTGTGAGCATCCTTTGCTACATAATATCTTAATACTTTCATATCAGTACATATCTGTCAGCATATATATGTTGAAACATCTCTGATATTTTTGTAATAGACTGATCTTATGGCCCATTGATAAACTAAAACTGAACTGAACATAAACTGAACTACATCTGAATAAACAAAATAAGGCTTGTTAAGGCTCCATCTCTGAAACCATTTTTCATTATATATGGCTACAGGCATCCATTCACATCCATTGCATTTTAAGTTGGCACCTGCACAATGCAGAATATTACAATACATTACAGCACATTCACATCCTTAAGTGCTTACAGTTACACTTATCCAGTGTATGTAAGACCCATTTGCTCATTTTATTCATAACTACGCACCTGTAAACAGCACAAAGTCCATTCAAGTTGTAAAGTGCTAAGTGTTGCACAATGATTGACTGTAAATACAGACCAGTGGACCACTACTGTGTAAAATCGAACCTTTCAATTACTATCCAATTATTCAATTATGTTTAATAAACTCCCCAGTTTTTCATAATAGAACAACTTGCACTCAGTCCCTGTTTTCTAAACTGGGACTTATTGACGTCCATGGGTCGGGTTTCCAAGGGTCCCTTATAGATTAGAAATAGATATTCTACGTTCTTGAACTTCAGGTATGATGATATACATAAAATGCTCCTATTTTGTTAGAAAAAGAAAAAGTTTAGAGTTTAGAAATAGTTTTTACATTTTCGGCTATTGAATTGAATAATCTCCATCTTTTACTTGAAGATTTATGTTTCATATCTTTACAGCTGGAGGGTATTTCTCCCATAGTTTACCTGTTGTTTTGAAATGGCTCTGATAAGAACAAGAGGCTGAGGGACATATGGTGCTGTGGCACACCACAGAAGCTGTCAACACTGACCTTTTTTCCCACCTGATATTTTGACTGTCATAGCAGGAAAAGCACAGGTGTTATTAATCACATTAACAATGACTCCTGTTCTATTCAAGTGACCC
The DNA here is from genome assembly GCA_029783725.1 of Acanthurus tractus. Classification (NCBI taxonomy): domain Eukaryota; kingdom Metazoa; phylum Chordata; class Actinopteri; order Acanthuriformes; family Acanthuridae; genus Acanthurus; species Acanthurus tractus. The sequence goes on from JAQNCA010000003.1 coordinate 4,673,337, forward strand.
AGTAAGCCATGACAGTTTGACAGCAAGTCAGCATGCACACCACTAACACCCTGAGAGCGAGGGCGCTAATGTGCTACTGTAAGTCAGCCATTATGAATTTTCTTATAAAAAATTTAAAATTCTTGTATGTGTTTATTTTTGCTGGGACTTATCAGAGTGTGTTTTTGAGCCCTATTCAGATGTAAATGAACAAATGACTCACCTAAACAGGATGCAGTTGTTACAATTGATGTTAGCAAAACATGAGCTTTGCAATGATGCTTTGAATGCTTTGAAAAAGGCCCTTATTCATATTATCTAACTACACATCCAAAAAGCTTAGGATTCTGTGCAAAAGAAGGTCGAATAGGTGAGTGAAAGCACCTGTGCACTGCAGGTGAACCACAGGTGTGTTGATGACTGTTTTTTATAGATGAGCTCCTATATCAAATCATGTTCTTTGCACAGCATATAATCACATATTCTTGTTGGCGCGTGACGTTAATACACCGTGGCATTTTTTCAGCCAACACATGCTGTTTTTTGGGCTCAAAGTTAGCTTTCATTTTCTCTGCGTGGATATAAAAGTTCAGCTGAATTCTCGGCTCTGAATAGACTCTGAAATCTATTGTGCATGTTCACACTGAAAGCCTCCAACAGTCTGACTCACCGGCCAACTCACAACCCACATCATAAGGATGGGCAGAGTGTTTAGTTTGCAGTTAGACTGTTAAGGTTTCTCGCTCAGTTTGGCTCTGGTGGGTGACTTGTGGTATGGCAGGTGTTTGCACCTTTTTCCCATCCAATTTACTGACTACACAAAGTTAAACACAGCTCATGACATTAAAAAAAGAGACTGTTGCAAAGTAAATAGCAACGTAACCCAAGTAACCTACTGTACAGTGAGTCAGAATATAGCCACTAACCAAGTTACTGTAAAAGCTGAGGATGTGGTTTTATTATCTCTGTTGTGGTTATCATGCAGCCTTCAGTTATTCAGAATTACACAATCAACCACAACAGTGTTATCAGATGGGGCTGTCTAGCACAATATCTTATCAAATGTGCTTCCCCACTCGTTGTCGTGTGCAACCGCAGAGCATGAACAAACCCTAATCCTCCCTGTTTCTTTCACCTATGTTTCCCCACACACATAAACACTTACACACACATACACATACAGCCCTACCTCTATCTGCCCCCCACCTTGCTCATCTGTGAGATCACAGCAGAATGGCAGCGTTTAGCCTCTGCTGAAAGCCGTGCCGGAGTGATCCCTAATCTGCCCTGAGATCTGTGTTTCCCCCAATGGCCTGTGAGCACCATGTAATTGGGCTCAAATTGGAAGCAGGATCTGAGCTTGTTTATGTAACAAGCATTTTGTGTGATAACGACACTGCGCTGTCTGGTTTGTCCGTCTCTTTTCTCTGCTGACTTGTGTCCAAGGCTCCCGTGTGGCTCCGAGGCGGCAGGAGTGTCCACGCTTTTGATGGTGGCCGAATGAATCTTTTTAGGAGTTCAATGTCTGAAAAATGCAAGAAAACGCAAGAAAAGTCAGTTTTGAATGGTCAGGACCCTACATGCTGGTGGATTTCAAGCCGTATATACATCATTACTGAACCTATTTCTCCATGCGTCTCCTCCTCCCCCTCTGTATGTTCTTTCTATTCAGTGGCATATTTTCTCACAGGTTATTTCAGTGGAATAGCTACAACCTGGCGTTGGATTTCAAGCCCATGTTCATGCGCTTGTTAAGCCTGTTCCTCTTGGTATGTCTCTCTGCCGCTCTGTCTGCCTGTATTCTTTTGTGTCTGACCTCAGAGATCTCACTGAGAGCCCATGATGAGTCATAGCTCAGTCTGAAGCCTCTGCATCGCAGTGGGGAGTCGGGAATACAGAGCAGCTCCAGCGCTTCACCGACACACACAGAACACACAGGGTCGCACACATTTGCACATGCACAGCGGCAGACGAGCAGACAGAGGAGAGGACAAACTGATATGAGGACAGATTCACAAGCACACAGATTCACAGAGGCGTGTGTGTGTGTGTGTGCGTGTGTGTGCATGCATTTCAGAGTGAGCTGAGGAGACGTTGCAGCAGGAGTGTTTTCAAAGGTGAATACATTTGACAAGGTGTAAGCTTATAAGCCATACCTTCCAATTTACAAAAAGAAAATTTGCAGACGCACACACATGCACACGCGCACACACACACACACACACACACACTGACAGACATTGTTATTCATAATAATGCCTCATTTCCAGCAGCAGATTATCTTATTGTCTAACTCTGATCCTGTAACATGCAGCACTGTGACGTTCCTGTGATCTTATTCACTTTTTTCTGGAATCGTCAAGAGCCCTCCACATCCCCCGATTAATTTCGTTCAGCGCCGTGATTGAAATTCACGCTGCTACCTAACACTACATTAAGACAGTTTCAGCTGTTGTATTGCTGCCATCTCTCGCCATGCAGTATTTGAGTTTCATCTCTGTGTGACTAAAGAGCGTGTTTTCCATTCTCCCACCCCTGCACCTCTCGAGACTGCAGTGAGATCTTCGTAGAACAGCATGCTGTGATGTATATTTCAACTACTTCCTTCGGCAAACCCCTTTCCGAAAACCCCCTTTTTTTCTTCCACCCCTCTTTCCCTTCTCCGTCTTCTGTTGCTTCTCTGCAGTGGCGGCTACGTAGTCGTGACATCGACCCCATAAAATGTTTAGCTGTGCAATTCCTACTTTCCTGTTTTTTTTTTTCATCTCAATTCTCCCCTAATCAATGACTTGGGTCTGAGGTATTTGACAGGCCTACCATGCATCAGAAACGAATACAGCCAAGCAAAAAGGAGAACTGTCTCCAATTTACCCAGGTGAGCCTCGCTTGGAGTTTGAATGCGTTTGGCCTCCTGTGAGTGAATGTATAGAGATAAGTCATGGTTCTGACACATTCTTGCTGAAGTAAATAATCCACATATCCTGCAGCAACACAATGCAGCCTGTGAATAATGCCAAGCTGTTTACTCACAGTTGCATTTACAAAGCAAAAGCAGGTGTATTTGGGCATGCAGGTCCCGATTCTCTGTTGTAAAAGAGACGCTGCCTTGTGAACTCAGTGTAGCACAGTAATATGACTGCAACATCTCTGTTGAATTTCATTCTGCGCCTGTTAAAGCACTTTACCATCTGCAAACACACATACAGACCTGTAAAACAAGTTACAACTCGCACCATGATGTTGCTTTTAGATTTGAAGATTTGAAGATTTGATTTGATGAAGAATTACAATTAAATAAATTCTGAAACATGCAAGAGACAAATTTTAAAATTGGCAACAGAGGCTGAAATATCCTGATGTTTGGTCTCTAGTGTGAATAAAGCTCCAAATCTGCTGGATTTCCCAAAAAGCGAGCCAAGGCTGTGTTTCATTACACCACGAGCCAAGAAATACTTTGATTAAACAGATCAGGAACAACGTGTTACTTGGTGAGCTTTAAGCCTCGTGCACACTGGAGGATTTTTTTTTAAGTCTTAACAGATTTGAAAAATGTTAGATTCCAAAGACAAAGCCGCAGATTTGACAGAATTTTTAAATGTTTTAATCTGAAGAGAACACACGCATCAGATAAGTCAGTCAAGACACAGGAGCACACACTTGCTGTTTTTACTAGGATTCAGAAAGGCGATGGCAGGTCTGTGGGAGCTCACAGAAACTTGCATGATCAAACAGGATTCATAAAACTCCAACATGGAGGCAGCTAGTTTCTGTCGGCTGGTTAACTTGGGCTTCCTATGTTCTGCTCCAACAACAAAAAAACAGAAAAGTAATGTGGAAACAGTAATGATGGAATCAGCGTGGCTCATACTGTCTGCAGCATGAGCTGCAGGGGAGTTGGAAATAGAGCTTTGTTTGGTCTCAGAAGTGACCAGAGCGTATGTGAATGTTTCAAAC
>JAQNCA010000003.1:4692275-4726687 GCA_029783725.1 Acanthurus tractus
CATGACAGCTGCAACAGTGTGGACTGATTTCACTGGAATACAATGGAACACTGAAAATCAATGAAAACTCATTAAAGAAGAATAAATTATGTCACAAGAGAGGTTATTATATTGGTTTTTAACTGTATCCTACTTCTTATATGAAAGCCAAGATAGCTCCTCTAATCACTTAGTCGTTATTGTAGTGGTCCCAAAACTCACTTATTACATGCTAATACCATGTAACACTAACATGTAAATTCAAATTCTTTTAAATTTTTTTCTTAAAAAGTCATTTAACCTGGGACATACTGATATTGGTCTTTGGCTCTTTGTGTTTCTTACAGTTTTTTTTTTTTTGTTCTTATGATTTTCTCTTCATCAATTGCTAGGACTTAAATATCCTAAAAATGTTAGCTTTTCTTCTTCTTTATTTTTAAAAGACTTTATTTATCTTGTTTTTTATTTTGCAAACAAATATCTTTCTGTTTTTCTTTTTGTTTCTCTGCCAACTTAATGTCACCATTTCCAGAATAATGTCATTCATAAGTATGAATGCTTACATATTTATCATTATTGTCGTAATTGTCATTGTGGATCGCCTTAACTGCCATCGCAGCTTCTGAATAGTGAATTCTGCATGACTCTGTGTGGATACGTAACCGTTATTTCTAAATAAGCAGTATAATGAAACAGTTATACTGATTTAAATATAAGTTCACAAATTTAATACAAAATAATAGATGGAAAAGCAGACACCAAAAATAATAGCTTTAAAAAACAAAATAGTTTTTTTTAAATTGCAGGCTATTTTTCCCAAATGGATATGAAACAATAAAACATTTTTGTTGACAGACATTGCATTTCTTTTGACTTTAAGTGAGAAAAAGGCTGTGGTGCAGTGTCTGCTCTTCTTAAGTGTTATAAGTGTTTTATGGAAATGATTTTGGGTGGAAAAATAATCAGCCTGAGTTGGCATTAAATAAATGCATTATTGCTTATGTGTCACACAGTTTATTTATTTACTCTAAATGTATCTTTATTTCTCACCATTTCTGTTACTGCTCTCTGCCTTTCAGCAGAGATAGAAAGGCAGGACATTATCAGGTGAAAGAAAAAAACTGAAAAAGGCTGTTTTTCCACAGATCTCAGAGCCCATCTGCCGGAGCAGCTCTTGTATTCTTTCCTTCATTAACACCAAAAGTTTTCTTGCTCACAGAGTGGAGGGCTGATTAGGGCTCATTTTCCTGTGTATTGTTAAAAAGAAAGTGTGAGCTTGTCTGTGAGAAATATGTTTATTTCGAAAAGCCGCAATTAGGATTAAAATAAAAATGAAGGCAGGGGACGGGTGCTGTGCTCCATAAGTCTATCAAAAACCAGTTGTAAAAATAGCGCAGCTCAGAGGCCCTGTGCTACCAGTCCAAAAACTTAGGGGACTGAGATCTTTATTGCCTCATGACAGTTATGTAATAAAGGTAATAAATTCTCTGCTTAGTCATGTGTTAAACTTATGTAGCTACTTTATCAGTGTACTTGTCCATAAAGTCCCAACTTGTTGAGAGATATACGTTATTAAACTAGAACTCTGCTTGTTTACATGTCTATATTTCGCAGAGTGAAGGGATTTAATTGACATGAACAATGAAACAAAAAGAGTTTGGCTTAAATGCTGGTTGAATTTCAGTCAATAAAACATTCCAATGATCCAGTAAGTGAAGAATGAAACACTGTGGCTCAGAAACGGGTCAATAGCAACTGCAAATTGGTATATGGAGACAGATTGGTGGAGATTAGCTGCAAAAGATCCCGAGAGGAGACTGGAAACTATCCCAGAGAAGAATCTGAGGATGATTTTTGCACATTATCTATAGGTAAAAACATAACAATTTATGGATTCTCACCTATCTGATTCACAAATAACTGAGAATGGTTATTTACAAATGCACTAAAGCCTGTTTTGATCTGTTCTTGGCTGCAAAATACTAGAAAGCCTGAAACATCATCCCAGTTTCTGTGCTGGAAGTGGATTTCTTCTGCTCTGTCAGTTCGGATGATTCTGCCCGGTACAGTGTTGTGTTGTGTTTTTGTGCAACCTTGCCATGAGGTAACAGGAGCTGCTAATAAATGCAGGTATGATAGCTGCTTTGTTTTCCAGCTGCAAAATCCACCGGTGATTCACTTGTTTGTTTAGCAGAACCCTCTTGTTTTTTTTCTCACAGAAGTCTTCAGTTTTAATGAGCTCAGCTGTTCAAGGCTATCTGCTGTTTTAGCTCAGATGGGAATGCTCCATGTATGACCCTCTGGTTTTTAAAGGCCACGACTTTATTTTCTCCAGCCGTTGCCAGCCACACCCCTCCTTCTTGTGCCCACAGCCTGCTGCATCCTCCCAGTCTTTGCTGTGGCGGAGCGGTGGAACATTCTGCGGGGACGCCGAGCCACACCAGCCAAATAAGCGGTTTTGACCAATTAGAGAGCGTTTTTGAGCACAGGGTTCGGTTTGGTTGGCAGACTGAGGGGCTCAAGAAAAGGTGTGAAAGCATCTGAGCACTCGGGACGTGGGTGGGGGTAAAAAAATGCCACCAGCACATCCTGACCATGAAATATCCATGAGAATGAGTCTCCGAAAAGCCCAGAGTTGCTTCACTCTCTTGGCGAACTGTCTCTTGGTGCGAGGCAGGGCTTAGCCGGAGGTTTCTGTGGTGAGCGACATATGCTTTCTTGATTTCCTCCTATCCATCCTTTTTGATGAGGGTGGAAACAGAAAAGAGATGTTTCTGTACGAAGGCCATGTCGAGGAAGAGTGGATTTGCAATGAATTAAGGATGGTTAAAAAAAGAAGCACTTACTGGGCACACAACTGTAGTGCAGCAGGGTTGAACTCAGGCCTTGATACACTTCTACCAAAGTGTCCAGCTTTAAGCCTCTCTCAGCAGCAATGAAGAAGACGTCTCTGGAATGAGCCAAAGCGTGTCTTTTTAATAGAGAGGGAGGCAGAGAGATAAAGAGCGATCCACCGACAGGCGTGAAATATCTGCCGTGGGAGAGCTTGAGCTCTGACTCTGCAATGACCTATCTCACCACTGAGAACAAGTGGCAATTATGCTACTGAAATGGGCATGATAGGGCCGAGCCCTGCCTGTTACCCCTTGCTATTCTAAGTTTACAGCCATGGGGGTCAGAGTTCACACGCAAGCCGTTCCTCTGTTTTAACATGAAACCTATTAGACAATACGCCTTTGTTTAAAACATGTCGAAAATAGATTCCGGTAATACATGCTCATTTTAAACATGTTTCTGCTTCTTTGTTTCCTGTTCATTGTTTGCACTCTAAACAGTGAAAAGTCAGTCAGCCAGTGTATAAATCCCTATTGGCTTCTGCACACATCTTATAAAGAAGAATATAATAAAGTGCAGTTTTGCCCTTCTCCCTAATAGGGCCCAGTATTGTCACTTAATTCCCATATCCATTATTGGATCACACTGCTGGGACTCTTCGCGGTATGCTTTCCCAATCTCTTACCCTGTGTGTGTGTGTACGTGTGTGTTGCTATGTGTGTGTGTTTGTGCATTTTATGTATTCTGCTCTTTCCCAGCTCTTTAGAATACACAGAATTGCACACGATCCAGGAATAACTCAGATGACATGTAAAGGGCAGCAAATGTTTTTTTTTTTCTTTTAAATGTTGCTTTAAAAAGAATCAACAGAAAATAAATCTGTTATTCTTTAATCTTTAACCTCTGAAATCTTTCAGAAAGAGATAAAGCCACGGGAAGACATCTCTGCGGCTCAGAATCAGCATGACATGTTTCAAAATGTTCTTCCTTGTTGAAAAAGAGACCTGAGATGAGCTTAAAGGTGCAAGTGAACTGTGTGCACCCTGCTGGCAGATTGTTTTCAATGTTTTGTTTTATTTAAAAAAAAAGTAATTGGAAGACTGGGAACATAATAAAAATGACTTGTTGAAACAGGATTTCTTTCGCAGTGCCCTTCACCCCTGTCTGCTCTGCCAGGAAACCTTCCCATGGCACTCCATCTTCTCATTTGGTCCCCGCTCACGCAGGCCGGATTATGGATGGAGACCAGAATACTTATAAGGCCGAATCCACTGCTGCACCACAGACAGCTGGGCTTCGTATCCCCTATCTCTGCACTAATACTGTGTCTGAAAAACAACAAAATAAAGGGCCACAGTAAACAGCCTTGGAGTAAATAGCTTTTATTCGTGTCAAACTTAATGTTGAGGATCGGCAGACGGTAGCAGAGTGACCTCCATCAGCACTCTAATGATGACAAACGACGAGCTGATGAAATTTCACGACGACCGTATTGAGATGTGAAAACAAAAGAGGAGTTTATGTGCAGCACGTTTATGAGACTTGCGGGGGAACAATGAAAACGTATGTACCCGACTTATTATCCGCAGCCTCCCCTTCAAAACAAATTTTTGTGAAAAAGCTGTCACGTGCCCGGTTTGTAAATGGGGTGAAAACGACCGGAACTCAAACTCATTGTTGGGCATGTGCCCTGCCGTGCAGCGCTCGTACTCTCAGGCGAGGGGAAAAGTGGACGAAGGCTGTGGAGGCAATAACAAATCCACACTCTCATAAAAAGAGCCTCATAGGATTAATTCCAGTACTCTCTGTTTGAATCATTATGCATGTTCCCAAACCGTTACTGAAGTCCTTGTGCCGTACCCTGGTGGTTGGTGGTCAGTGGGTCCACCCTGCCGCTGTAGCAACACTAACATGCCAGCTCACACCACACCGTCCTTCTTTCTCAAGTTTAAAAGTAGCACTGGTTTTCCCAAACCCCCTTGGCACCTTATTATAGCGGGCCTTGGTTTATTGATGGTAAATTCAACCCAGGACCTCTTTTAACCAGGAAATGAAGCCAGATTTTTTTTTAGTGCATAACATGGATTATATTTGTGCTGCTGCTGTACTTTTGTGCTCTCTGCTGAGAATTAGTATTATCACCTTTTTGACTGTGGCAGCACTGGATCAGATGCCAGCCACTCACAGACACACTGCTTACTCATTCTTTCCTCTTCTTTATGTCTATACAGAGTGATAAAGTACTTTAAAAAAAAGTGATTTATGAATAAATCTGACTTGATTTGACTTGATTTTTCGTGACCGTCATCCTCGGGGCTTTAAGCCGGTTAAAGGCCGTGACCTCATGTTGGTGTTCGCTGTGTCAAAACAATACATGTCACAGGTGCCCAGTGCCCATTCGCATTTCATCAAACTTCCACAAGGACATCTTGACATGTCAAAGAAAGATTGCATATATATGCTGATTAAGTGTCTGGACAGCTCATGTCTGACTCACAGAGACCAGTGGGTCACGACCTTCAGGGATTTGGACATGAAGCTGCTTTACTTCTCATGGATCTAGTTGTTAAAAATCATCATTAAACTACATTTAACTTCAGCTAAATTCCTAGATTATAGGGTTCAAGTCAATGCAAAGAGGGTCCAGAATCTAAACTTAGAAATATGATGCAGGCCACCATTTACAAAGGTTCCTGTTCACAGTATTGTGTCTTGGAGTTGGGAGATTCAAACAACATAAAAATTTCATGCAAATTATACAAGGTGGGTTATATAAAGACTGTTCAGTTCATTTTAAAGCTCTTTAAACTTGTACCCACTTGGGGGCAGCACAACATGAAAAGATGATACAATCCAGCAAACAGTTGGCATTTAAACATGCAGATGATACATGACAACCTTCCATTAGGATCCATAAACTCATGTGTGTGACCACCTGGGAAATGTAAGTATGGTAGTCACACTCCTTGTAGCTCTGTTTTGGTTTCCACCAACTTGTAGGGAAAATACCTGGAACTAGGCTGCTTAATCTTTCATTGTGCTGGGCAGGTCGTGTACAAGGTTTTATCAGCTGCCTGGTGTGCCTGAAGTCGACACTAATGAGAACAGTGATACTGAAACTAAACAAAAGCCGTGCCCCGTACTACCAAACAATGGGTTGAATGATCTTTAGAATGATCTACAAAAGGAACTATAGATTTTTGTGATATTTTCATGTGAGTTCATTAATACAAACCACCACTTTGGCATCTCATATCGTCATTTATTTGATTGCTAATATAAAAACAATGAATGGAGCCGCTCCAAAATGAAGACGACAAAAGTTAGGTCAAAGGATTTAGTATTTTGTATGTTTGCTAACAAAAAAGCAGATATCTGTTTTTTTTAGGTGTAACTCAATTATCTGACTTTTAGTTTTTGAAAACAGACACACAAAGACAAAACAAAAACTTAACACTGACTTGAACACCAATGATGATTTTTACTATCATCCACCCTTAAATAACACCATTATGAATGACTGTGGCACCATCATTCATATTGGTGTTATCTGCCATGTTTGCAAAAAGCTAAAACAACAGCTCTCGCCCTCCTTTGCACTTCATCAGCGACACTGCGGGAACTCAATGAAACCAGAAGAAGTTAACAGCCGTGAGCCTTTATCCCAAAAGTCATGGCGTAATAATGAGAGTCTGTCATCTTGCTGTAGCCTGACCTCTTCAAGTGCAGCAGGTAAATATTTAGTGAGGACTGTGATTGCTGCCGGCCATGGCCTATTCATCTCTGTCACCAAGTCGTAATGGAGAGACGAGAACACTAATGTGAGAGAGGGTAAACATGAGAACATGCTCTGCAGAGGGGGACAGTTTGCATGGCTTCACTGCAACTGACTCCGTCCCTCCATTGTTCGCTAATGACTTTTAATCTTGAGTTAACGCTGCAATTTGGAGCTCTTTTAACGATAATTTTTGACTGTAAAAATTTTATAGATCAATTATTGTTGTTTGTGCTGATTAGTGATCCCGTACAAAGCAGGTTGTTGGTGTGAAAACACTGCCTGTGCCAAAAAGAAAAAACCTTTATAGAACGGGCCCATGTGCAAGGTTCTGTTTTCCATTAAGAGCATACAAGTAGCTCAGTGAACAGCCATGGCTCTCATCCAAGGAAATGTTTCTGCAGGCTCCATTAAAGATGGATCATTTCAAATGGTAATGTCAGCTACACTGGATGACTCTCCTATTGGCTTCCCAGGGGTCAGCTGGCAGGAAGATCCTCCTCTGCACTTACAGGCACGAGGTAAATATACATCTGTGTAAACAAGTGTGAGTGACAGACCGAGAGGGCGTCATGGGAGCACAATAAGAAGGGAATCGGGCCTCCATATGTGGATAAACACAGAGGGGTGGGATGTGTCCTGCCCTGCACAGCCTGCTCCTGTCGGGAGAATGTCCATGTTCGCCTGTCAGGCAGAAGAATAGGGAACACGGACTGCTTGCAGGGTCAGTGGGAGCGGCTTCAAATCCTCCTTTGTGCTCTCGGGGGCTGCGTCGGAGACAATGTGGATAATGAGGGAGGAATTTGGCGCAGGGCGCAGTATGCGCGCACACACACACACACACACACACACACAGTCATAAATAGGGGAAGCACCTCGCCCCGAACCCTGGGAGCCCAACCTGCCAGCTGTCTTAGCTTCTGTCTCCCCGGGGCAAGACATTTTCTAGCCTCCACAGCATCCACAATCACTGGACATGATTGATGCTGGTGGATAAACTGTGTAAGCTGTTCAAACTCTTCTTCCTCTGATAAGAATAAGTGAAACGTCTGGGACCGCAAGACATCAGGACTCATTGTCTTTAGTCTTCTGTCAAGAGCCAATGAGTGGCTTGGACTAGAATGGCTTTTATCGGTATGGAATAGAGTTCATAACAGCTGGAACTATATTTTTTCTGCAATTATACCTCTCAGTCAGCATGGTTTGTTGACAGATTAATCTATTATCAAGTCACACTCAATTTCTAAGGCCCTGAGACAACATGAAGACAACTTTAAGACAGCTAAAGCTCCCCTTTTCTCTTTCTTTTCGTCCATTTTTGAAATGTTTTTAAGTTCAGCTGTAAAAATAGAAGCCATTAATCATCTCCTTGGGCCTAACATTATGTTACAGTGTAAACCTGGTCACTTTCCAACTCATATTCTTTATTTATTGCCATCATTTAAATGAATGTCAGGTTTACAAGTCTGTCCTTTGCTCGTAAAGTGCCTGATGCTGCAGCAGCTTCTCTCACTAGCACTACTCAAAGCAGAGCAGTATGGATCTTGATACATGCTGCATATTTTTCTTTATTTTATTTTGAAGGACACTTAATTATGTGTATTTGATTTTTAGGACAATTTTTAGGATTCTATTTAAAACCCATCCTCCACCCAAAAATGTATGTACTGTGAGGAAAATACTTTCTTTTAAGACAGGAGTGATTCGGAAGTGATTTAACGCTTAGATTATTTTCAGTTTGTATACAGGCCTCCGAAAATGAATACAAACTGTTCATTTGCAGCTGTTTCTGAGAAAATGACTAGACTAAAACAAACAGCAACACTTTTCATCAGGCAATGTAAATGTTTGGGTTGGAGAAATTATGCCTGACACACAGTGCGCACAGCCGCAGATCCCAAAGTGGGGCCCGGGGGCCTCCAGGGACCCTTGGAGGTGGCACGATCCATGGAGGAAAACTTTAATTTGAGTTTAATTTGAGTTCATCTGGTGATTACTGTTTGGATACTCTGTTACTCCGTTTTCACTGCAAATAAAGTTAGGTGAAAAGTGTAAAAGGAAGCACTCTTCTCTGATGTGGTTCATTGGTATCAGATGTTATCAGGCTGCTGTCTGTGGCCTCATGTATATTGGATAAGGAAAGTTCAGAAACCCACGCTGGAGTCTGTCAGGACTCGGCGGGGAGGGACTTTCTGGACACTGCGCAACAAGTAGGGCGCAAGAAGTACAATATGAGAGTTAATGACAACACGGCATGCAGTGGCTCAGGCAGGAGAAGGATTTCCAGTGGATAAATAGATCCAATTTTGATTTCTATACCTCAACCGCGTATGTGCTGCCGCTCGGAGAGGATGTGTCGCAGTAAAGTTTATCCGGACGTTGAAAGCGCGCCGTTGGAAGTTTTTCCTCCACATGCTGCTGCAGAGAAAACAGTTTGGGAGACTTGCTTTGACAAAGATTGGCGAAGATACGGCGTCTCCCAGCCCTGATGCTTGACGTTTCTCTCAGGTTCAGTCGCAGAAGTCGCGCTGCGAAGAGTTTCCAGCTGTCGGCAGGTGACCGGCAGGGCAGGCGATTCGGACCGCAGCTCGGTCACAGGCTGGGCTTTTTAATGTGACGGCAGGGCAACGTGAGATGGTCCCGATTTGTCACAGATGCTGGGAGGATATAACTTGAAAGGAGCGTTTATTTAGGAGAGCCTCGGTCCACCATGAGAGCGCTGAGTTTGCTCTGCGTAATAGTCGGGCTGTGGGAGGCGAGCCTGAGCAACAGAAACTGTCCGGATCTGATCGTTGACAGCTGTCACTGCTCGGCGGAGAGGTCCAAGGAGCTGAGCAGGCAGCACGTCCGAGTCAAAGTTGTGTGTGATGATGTGGACTTGATGGACACCCTGCAGCCCAGCTTCTTACCCAACAGAACCGTTTCCCTGTAAGTAGGTTTTTTTTTTTTTTACAGCACCGCCAACACCACAGGAGACACTAATTAGACGCTAATTAGGGAGGCAATGTGTGTCCCAGGGGGCCCTACCGAATTCTGGAAACATCTCTCACGTATTTGTTCTGTGCTTTTATAGGAATTAAATAAAGTAAGAAGAAGAATTGGAATGAAATTTTGTGGATAGACTTTTTTTTTTTTCTTGGGGGGGCCTTAAAGGGCCCCTGGAGATCCTTAAATCCCAGTTAGAGGGCCAGGATTCATGGGCAGAAAGAGCATGAAGTGGTATGAGTTGATTCCACAAGGTTAAATGGCTTGGACACAATTCATCGGTGAGGCTCCATCCAGGATAAACGAGATCTGGAGTTTTGCCACAGAAATAAAATAAATCAACAGCAGCAGTTTATATTCTGAACAATATTATCCTCCAGCAATTTTATAGGTACATATTGATATCCATTGATTTAAGTATCCAAGTGTGGTTGCTGAACTCACCTTAAATGCACTCCCTCACGGCAGCATATAGGAAGAACTGCAGTGATTCCTTTAATAAGGAAATGAAAGAGAAAAAGATGGATATGCTAAATGCTGTTTTTCTGTATTTAACATCACAAGCACAGTGTTAAAATCATCAAATTGAACACATTAAAACACATTAAAGCTACTGATTTCACAAAATGTAGTCCCATAGTTTTAGATGTGAGTTGGTTGTGGAAGTTTTAAAGCTTTTTATAGTCTCTTCTGTTGATATGGTGCACAAAGCTGGGAGGCAGTTGTCACATGTATTCTGTATTTACTGGGACAGTTAACCAGACCTGAGATCTGCTCTTTGAACACAAGTTCTAAATTTAAGGGGAGATGTAACGTGCTGAGACAGTGTTGACACTCATAAACAAAAATGATAGTGTGTTGCTCTTTTCTTGCTGCCAGTGAGGATCAAGTTTTTCATATATTATGCATCTACACGCACAAATTATTTATTTTGCAGCTGAATTATCGACACCATAAGGTAGTTGGCAGGAGCGCCAAGTTTTGGTGAAATCTTGGGGCCCTTAGTGGCTCCCAGAACCCCTGTTTGAGAACCACCACCTCTGTGTAGGCCACGCTGAAGCCTCGCCTGTCTTGCGTTGCTGCTGCTGCTGCTGCTGCTGCCTCTGCATAAATCTTTGCCTCTCGCTGAACTCTTTAGGGATATCATTTGCATTATATTCAAAGTTATTCAAACATAGATTTTGCGCTTTGACGGGGGAGAAACGTCCCTTAGTATTCATCTGTGGCTCTCATGTAGATGAAATAGCACTTCAAACACTCAAGGGGTTGATAACTTTCCCCACACGTTCCCGCTCTCTCTGCAGGTGCACAGATTGACTACAAGATTAATAGACTGTTTTATTCGTGGAAACTTGAGGTCTGCCTTCGAAGTGTTAAAGCAAATACTAAATGTAAAGCCCCTTGACAAGTTACAGCCAACCACTTGTTCTGAACTAAGAGCACTGTTGATTAATTGTAGCACTCTGCTTACTGCAATTTATTTGGAGTGGTGTTTGCTTCCGTGTAGGCAGGGGTGCTTTTGTCCCTTTATGTGGAGAATGGTTAAAGGCTTTGTTTTCTCTTCCACATCCATCAAATGTTGGGCTGTTTTGTAGCTTGTAGGTAATCAAGTTTGATTTTTAAAGTGGTCTACAAAGATAAATAGCACTAAGGTTTTCCATAAAAATGTACAATATGTTCAAAATGACTGGATGCAACTTGAAGTGCCTCCTTCACATGAGGCTGCTCAATTATGAGGAAAAAAAACAAAAACAAAAAAACACAATCAGGATTAATTTGGTTAATACTGAGGTCATGCCGATTTAATGCAGTTACCCACTGACTTACTGACTGAATAATACGCATTCATTCAACTTGAGACAACTTTTTAAACAGTGGATTTCCTAGAACTTGAATTTTGATTAAAAAACAAAAATTAAGTCTCATAATAATATACCACATTATATTAATATATGATGTAATTTATCTAACCACTTATTTTATACGTCCTGCCAACAGTAAAGTTGTTTTGGTTTATAAAATGGGAGAAGTGATCGCTAAAGTTGGACTTTTTGGTCAATCTGAGTATTAGTACCATGACAGCAGAAATAGATGCTCACCAAAAATCAAGTAGCGCCTGGCTCAACTGGGGTATTGCTAAACTAAACATGCCCCGAAGCCTGGCTGAGAGTGAGTGTGTGCTTTTATGGAGGTAAGAAAGTGCTAACTCTTGCCCCCTAACTCTTTAAGGAAAGCAGGTGAGCTGGATTTATAACTCAAATCAAAAGGGAGCATCATTGGCAAAACAAAAAGTGGCACAACAATTTCATTTCAAAGATCTTGTTTGAAGGCAAAATCATGTTGAAAATGAAACTTGATTAATTTTGCTGCCCTGCCTGACAGAATGACACATTTCCTCAGTTTACTGAAGAAATGTAAGGTTGTTTTTATGATTCAACCAGTAAAAATAAGTCTATTCTTCGCTCAGTCCTGCTCCTTGGTGAATGAAATCCTGCAGCCTGGCTTAAGCTGGCCAGGAAGCAGTTTTCCTGCGTTAGGAAACGTGACCTTTGTCAGGCCAAAGTGGTCTCCCCGCTCGCTCTTTTGTTTAGATTTACTGTGCAAATAAACAGATATATCAAGGGAAGTATGCACATACCGATCTCTCCCTGTAGATAGCCCTACAAATCTCCTGAATGTCTCCCCCACGTGCTCAATTCATTTTCTCCTGAACTCAACACCAACACAGAGTATGAGCTCCCTGCAGAGCCATTTGTTCAATGACAACTCAAGCACAGTGTGTCGAGTTCATGTATACTAACCCAGATCCAAATGCCACCTCTGATTACGGGCTCAGATTGGGCTTTGTTTGCTTTTCTTTTTGACCTTTCCCATTGTATCTATAAAATGTTTATGAGGAACAAAAATCAGCTATAACGCAGCGCCTTGCAAAATTCCAAGAAAAACAACTTAACAAGCGAAAAAAAAAAAAGAAGAAAATTAGCATGAAGAAAAGAGATGAAAATGAACTGTGTGGGAGAGTGTGCCAGCAACCCTGTGCAGCACAATGTTCTCGATTAACACCTCCGACTGTTTTCCTTATCGTCCATGCGGGGGACAGGGAGATGAGGAGCCTGGAGCTCGGCCTGACAGCTCTGTTGACCTTGGGACCTGGCTGGTGTAATGGTTTCAACGCTGCCGAGCAGCAGAGGCGCTGCCTCTCTGCAGAGAGCAGCAGCTGAAATTGTAGCCGACACCTGTCTCGGGCTCCGCCGTACCAGGGGGAGTCACCGCCTGTCCGGGGGAAGAGGAGGGACAGATTGTGGAAGAGACAAGGGGATAGAGCAAAGATGGGAGATAGACATGGAGAGGCGGTGAAAGAGCCATTAAAGGAACCAAGGGAGTGACAGAGAAGACTCTGGGAAAGTGGGAGAGGGGGGAAGTGTTTAGTAAAATGTCACCTGATGGCTCAGACAGAGACTGATTGAGATGATGTGGCGAATTGTCTGGACAGGGAGGTGCTTGTCGCGCGGTAACAGCAGATTTGAACCGAGTCTCCTCACTGCTGGAAACAGCATGCAAAGAGATAAGCACTTACATAACTGCAAAGTTCTTACCAAGTTCATATAAAGTAATACAACTGCTGATGTTTTTCCTCCTACAGAGCTGTTGTATTATAACCACACCTGGCTGCGTCATTTACATATTATTATGACCTGCTCCTGCGGGGTCTGTATGGTCCAATGCATGGACTTTGAATTCATTTGACATTTTTTCCACATCTGCATAAATGTTGCAAAACAAGAACTTTCCAGCAGTACCCTCCTATATGTAATCAAACTTTATTTGATGAGCAAACCACAGTGTCGATTTTGGCACCAGATTTTGATATAAATTTAATCTTTTGACAAAAGTTGGAATAAGTTAAATCCACATTTTAGTTGTGTGATTTTTTAAGAATTTGGCTGACATGATTCAGATGATGGCATGAAGCATATATTTATTTGAATCAATAGTCAGGGAACATAAAGGACGGCTGACCAGAAGTAATGTCAAAGGAACTGTAATCTGTAATTTTTAACAACAGATCACATGACTAAGAGTTCATTTAAGGGATCTCATAATTCTCGTCTGATTCTCCATTTCTACAAAGCCCCTTACTTTAATATTCAACTGCTGCAGAGTGAAAAAAAAAAGCAGAGTAAAAGCATTCTTGAATAAGTACATTGTGCTTTTAATTCCAATCTGGCTCATCTGCAGGATGAATGAAATGTTGCTGTACTTTCAGCTGCTAAAACTCATCATCATCTTGATTTTTTTAATGTTCTCTTATGAAACCCTGCTAAGCCTGCTTGTCTCCTTTTTGAAGGAGAAAAAGCAGGGATATTTGGTCAGGGCGGGACTCAAACGTGGAAGCTTTTGGCACAAAAATGTCTGGTCTGTGGCCTCATCATCATCATCATCATCACCACCACCATCATCATCATCATCATCGTCATCTTTTCAAGGACAGACAGAGACTGTTCGTAGTGTCCAGAGTGTGATTAGGACGGGGCTGTAGCTGTTTGCAGAAGATTTCAAAAACGTATTGCTCATTTTGAAAGTGAACAGGTACTCAGGAGACACCACAGGAAGAATGGCTGCATGGTGGTCAGTGGGGTTCACATAACGTTCTGCAGCAGTGTAGGTGGACAGCTTGTGATGTCCTCAATGGCTTTATCAGAAAGGTCGAAGGTTAGTATTGATCTGTGTGCATCCTTCCAAGCTAATGTAGCGTGTCAGAAGACAATTCATTTTCCCGTTTCTTTTCCTAAAATGAACGTCTGCATACACTTTCATTTTCTGGCATAGCTATAAATATCATTCTGTGTATTCTACTCTCCCCTCCTCTCATATTCACTCTCTCTACCTTATTTTTTCCTCGCTGTTATCCCTTTGGGGCTTTTTTCTCGTCTGCCGAGGTGCTGTTTGTGCTCTACCCTCTTCAGAGTTCTGAGTACTTCTACATGAATATTTCATTGACATGCACACACACAGCCCGTCCATATTCTCCTGTGCATTACCTCACTGAAAAAACCCAACGAGTGCACACAGCATCAAGACATTCGGAGCGTAAAATGCCTTAAATGATATGTCACACATTTACATAGAGAGCTGGCTGTTAATCCAAGGAGACTCGACCAAAATGACCCTGATACAACATGTTGTATCTAACATCTCACGCTGAGAGGAGTAATGCCAATCTCGCTTTCTCTCCCTGGCCCTCAGTTGGCTTCTCTCTTGCTTATCTCCAGTGATATGGAAGATTTTAAAAAAAAAGCAAAAGTTCATCTTTAGATGAGTGCACTCTCTAATATCAGTCGTCTAAGCCCCAGAGGGTGTAATACTTTTAGATCCCCAGCACTTTACCCTTTGTGATAGCTAAAGCCAAGAACATTTGCCCTTGTGTTATCTGTGCACTCAGGAACCGTGAGGTCAGGGCCGATCAGTAACGTTGCTGCACGTTAAAAGCTGCCAGTCTCCTTAATCAGGAGCTATTGATTTATTTCTTTCCCAGCAATGGGTTAGTATTTTGTCAAGGTTTCGTCCAGCCCTCCGTGGATGTGTATTGATACATCACTCAGAGATGGTGCAGGTCCACTGGCCTTCAGATTGGCTGGGTGAAAGGCTCTGTAACTACCACTCATGTGGCAGGCTTTATAGAAACAGCTGATCAGTTTCGCTTTAGACGATAATGAATCAGTGATTGAGAGTTCATGACCGCTGGGGGAGAGAGAGGAGTCTGCAAATTGTGCTCCAGCCTTGAAAAACCAAGAATGTGTCGAAACCCAGACTTACCATCTAAAAATATTAGGTAAAGACAAATACTGTGTCTGCCAAGGACAATCCTTTGCTTTCCCCCTCCACCACAAAGCAAATACTAAAGGTATTTAAGAGATCATCATTTTGAGAGAGAAGGCCAACTTAGAAGCTTGTTGTCTTTTTTTTCCTGCTTCCTGACTCATTGTTAAACGAGGTGATTAAAACTCTGATGTGTGTTGCTGCTGTAGCAGGGTGTGATCACAGCTGAAGGCATTAACTCTCCGTCTCTCGTCTCACAGGATCCCTGACAGGCCATTATCACTGCTGTGTGCTGCTGTGTGTGTACACGCATGGGTGTGTGTGTGTGTGTGTGTGTGTGTGTTTGCATTCTATCTTTGAGTCAGGGCGTCCCTGTGTATGGGTGTGGTTGTATTTGTAGAAGTCTTGACAAGCGCTAGCTTCTAAATTCATCACTTGAAATGCCACCTAACCTCATCCACACTCAGCCAGATCAATGCAAATCATTGATCCTATGTGGTTTTATCACATGATTGAGAGGTGATGAATACCTTTAGATCACTCATGACTCCAGTCAGGTTATTACAGGCAGCTGTATGGTTTTACAGTTAGATGACTAACACACCGACTTCAATTTTTTTTTCATTTTTTCTTTAAGGACAATGTTGAGAGCCTCTATCTCAGACTTCCCTTCTGGAACAAAAGGCGAGACTGCAAAAAAATGTGAGACTATTGGAAAGTTGAAGTAAAGACAAACTGTTTTAATACCATAAATTTAAAAAAAAAAAATTCTCTCTCTCTGTATTTATTCCTCCAGAAGCTCAGTTTCTCTCATACATGCAATCATCATCAGCATCTGTGTGCTGGCGACTGTCCCTCCGTTCTGCCAGTCCAACCTACACAACACTTAAAACCTTGCGATATGCAGATAATCGACAAAAGCAAATGTTGTTCTAGAATTCGAATGGCAGTGTTATGAATGAAAGTCTGAACCTTTAAACTGTGCAACACAGCCCTACCAATGTTTTTACATACTGAACTCGAACGTTAAGATCAGATCTGAATCCATCTTTCGTTAACTGAAAGGAGAAAATAAAACCCAGAAAACTCTTTTTTTTTTTTGGAAGCTACATCCGTACAGCATAAGAGTATTGATTTAATTAATCTGACACATTGTGTGGAGTGCAGCATACTTTTACTTTAACTTTAAACACCTTTTTTTTTCCTTTTTTTTGATAGCTAGCTCCAAACTCATGCAGATCCTGGTGCAGAACTATCAAGTTTACAACTGTAAATGTTACATATTTGTCAAAGTGAATTAGATTATATACTGAGTGCTAACAGGGGATCAGAAATGACAAACTTCCATGTTTTACTGCAAAAACACAGAAATGTCTTCGGATTGTTTGGAGGTGTTGCAGATCGGTGCCTTTTCCTCCTCGGATCTCTGACTGCATGCAGCAGACGCCAGTTTGCAAAAAGCCCACCAACCGCACCCCAGTCAGAGTTACTCAAGTTACTCTGAGCTGATATAATCTGCTACCAGTGATGTTTGAATTTCAAATGCTGAGAGTAAAAGTCAGTGCTGACTAATAACATTCCCAACATCGCTACATTATTTCATCAACTTGCATGGAATAGATTTGAATGTATAATAGATACAGCATTAATGTTTGTTGTCCCCACAAGGCAAAATCAAGCTCAGCATGGCAGCGAGTCCAGTGAACTGGCTTGTAGGCTTCACTTCAGATTTCCTACACTGTCTTGATTTTTAAAAAAAAGGACCTTAAGAGACAAAATGACCAGTTAGAAATGAGGTAGTGGGTGATTAGTGATTCTATTCTGGTTGCTTGCTTACTGAAGCTTCTGCTTTTCCTTGTTTTCCTGCTTTGATATCAATAAAAGCTTTATTTGTTCCACAGAGACATTCAGCGGTGGCAAACAATTAAAAAATGTGATGAAAATGTTGGACAAGCTTCCAGTCTTCTAACCAATAATATCTCTAGCCATTTCATTTCTGTGACTTAGTCATTTCTGCAGCATCAAACATGTTGCATACATGATATTTCTCATCCGCCTGAAGACAAGTGACAGTATCATGGGATTGTCCACAGTAATGAAATCTCAAAACTGATGCTTTATTCAAAAACCCTTGAAAAACGTGAAGGTATTTAACTCCTTTGACACATTTGTACTGATAAAACTTGTGGCTTCTTCTTGACATTGTAGTTTGTATTGTGAGGAGAGGTTTCCCAGGCAGATGTTCTTCACTGTCATATACAGACATCTGTAGGTAAACCCTGAACCCTGGTTCCTGTCCAAGGTCAGTGTTACAAGATATGAATTGTTGTTTTGGTTAGCTGTTTTCAGTAACTGGATCTTCTATAATAACAGAGAGTTTGGCTGCAAACCCTGAGGCCAGCAGATTCAAATGTTTGTAATAGTTCACATTGCGATCTTTACTCCACTTGGTCCTCATGATTGGTGTGTTGGATGGCATCTGTTGAAGCTATTTTTGATGCTGCTCTCCTGTAATAATATAGCCGGATGTCTCTGGTGCATGACATAGCAATGTTTTTTAGTTAGACCTCACAGAAATGTCCCAGCTGTGGTGTGGAAGGAGAATAAAAACCAGAACAAAAGCCAGAGCTACTGTTTAATGGAGAATTCATAATTGAAAACTGCCTGCTTGGTTAATTTGCGGTCATATTGAATAAAACCAAGAAACTGTGCAAATCTCTGGCATTTCTGTTCTAACAAAAGACATGCTTTTATGATGTAAAACAATTTTACATGAAAGTGTCTTAAAAAAAGAGTATATCTGTTTTTTATTTGTGGATTTTTTTTTTTACATTATCTTCAATGTTTCCGACAGTGTTTCAATCTAAAAAAATCTTTCATTTTATTGAACATAATAAATTCATGAACATGAACAATCATGGACATTTCTGCCTCTGTCAGTCAGATAGATTTTCATCAGCGGTAATAGCTGTGAAATACACAAATCCCATGATCCCACGCTGCTTCATGAAGTCAAAGGCTGTTGATAGAAGGACACCTAGGGCCACCTGAGTGATTATTATATAAAATAGTTGTTAATTTCCTACAGTTGACTCATTGATTAATTTACTAATTGTTGTAGCTGTAATAGGATTTTCTAACATTTACAAAAAAGGGAGTTATTACTGTCTTGCAAGAAGTCTTTTCATTTGTGCAGACTCTTGAATACACTGTGTGTATTTGACACAATGGGAAGTAAAAAGAATGATAACAAACTTTCCGACTGCTACTAAACTTTGCACCCCTACAATTTTAAGCTCATAAAAAGCCAAATTTACACAAAAAAAGAACTCATGGTCAGACGTTGTGAAGGTATATTATACACGTCTGGCTGTGGCTGGCACTAAAACACAGCAGGCAGTGACATAAACCATTTGCTGCAGCCCGCAGAGACAATACTGAATCCGTGCACTCCTCCCTCATTGAAAGCAACTTGTCCGCAGAAGACATAATTGATAATGTACATAGAGAGTTGGACGGATGCTCCAGAAGTTTGTCACGGGCTGTTTACATAATGTTCAATTCTGTTTTTCCTGTAATTTCCTGGACGTTACGCAGAAGCCTGAGATAGGCATGCAGAGGTCGGCAAGCAGACGCACACACACAAACACACACATACAAGCAGCATAGCACAGCACAGGACACGCTTGAGTTTGCACAAACAGAGGCTGCTTGTCCCCGAGTGGGACGTCCGTCCGCAGAGGGAGGTGTAGCGGTCTGGGGAACAGAAGGGAGACGTGGGACAAAACACAGTGACAGCATTGGTATCCCATGATCTCAGTGTTGACTACCTTTACATCATCACAACATTCGAATGTGGCTTTGAAAAGAGGGCTGCTGCGTTTTTTTTTTAACACTTGTAGAAACTGCTTCAGAGTAAGGCTGTGAATATAAAAGAAACCACTTCACCTGGCCTCTAAAAGTGAAACAAATACATGTATTTTGGCTATTTTGTCTCTAAATATATGTGTGAAGCATTGTGAAATTGACCTGTTCAACTCGGCGAGTAGTTTCTTTCCATGGAAGCTTATAACTGCTGATTCTTCTTTTTGCTCTTGTAAAGCTTTGTGTCAAGATGAATGCAAACTGACAGAAACTCAGCAGGATATTGATGTCTAGATCAACAACAATAAAGATCCATATGAATTGTTGCTTACACACTCTTGCCCTTTTAAATGGATGCCAATAAATCTTATGGTCTATTTCTTCATAGTTCTGGTATTCTGATTTGTGGATAAAGAGGGATATTTTGCACTGTAAATTTAACAGGCATCCACATGTTTTATTCCTGTTTGCTTAACCTCTCCCCTGAAGAGTGATTGTCCAGCAATGACTGTAAGTAGCCACAGCAGGCCTGTCAAGCTTTGTTTTTTTTCCCTCATGCTTAATGGTTTACATTGAGCTGTAATAACTAACTGGGCTATCTAAAGATTTTTTGGGGTTTTGTCTTTATTATTGCATTTCAAAACCAGAACCACATGATTAAACATGTTATTTAAATGTGTTTATCTGCTCTAAACTGAAAACATTAGCATGTCCAGGCAACGAGCATATGTCTTAGAGTTTAAACCGGTGCTATAAAGACAAGCGCCATGTTATTAGCCATAGCTGATGATGTTAATAAAACTCAGGACTGGAACCGACACTGCTTGGGAGAGCAGATGTTGTCCTGCTTATTGGTTTTGGGAAGTTTACATTTTAGCACCTTCAATTTTCTCTGATAAAAATGACACCAGACTGATCAGAATTACAAACATTAAGGCATAAAACTGACCATGATATTGCTTACCAATAACCAGCTTATTTTTTCATTTCGGTAAGCTACTTTACCATAATGCTAGGGCTGACTACCTTTTCAGTGCAATGCATAAGCAATGCTTCTTCTTACGCCAAATCTTCTACATCAGCTAGTTACTGACTTTTGCTGGGACTCAAAGCCATAATGATTTTAGTAGGTAGCCAGAATAACAAATTAATTTAATCTTTAATAGGATTCCTGTGTTAAAATTGATAACTAAAAACATTGAGTCAGCTGAAGATAGCATTTTCAGTGATTGAGTTTTAGCATTAGCGTTATGTTATGCGAGGTTAAGCTGATAAAATATTCCAGCCAGAGACGTCATCTCTGAGGATAAAATTGTTAACTTAAAATAAAAGTGTGCTCTTGTCCTCTTCTTTTTGGATTCAAAGACCAATTTTTCTGTAAATTACTGTAAATTTGGAGTAGTAAAATAGGCATTGCATTATGGAGGCAGGGCCTCGTAAACCACAAATTAACTCATCAAAATATTACACGGTCACATTATGGTATTATACTTCTGAATCTTGTAGACACTCTGCTGATTTTGTCCTGTCCTTGCTCAGCTCTGTCTTTTCTATTCAGGCTGATTTACCCACTAGTACTTTGTAAATATGTTTAATTCTGAAATAGCTGAGACGTGATATTCTCTGAAGTTTGCTTTCGGGGTAGACTCAAATGTAAATACAATCTTGGATGTTGACACAAATTTGCTGACACAAGTTTTTGTCCATCCTGGCCTTTTGCTGAGGGGGGACTTCCTATCTTCAATTCCATTTTTCCTGCCAAGACAACTGTTATCACTCTGGGGAGAGATGGGTACTTTCCCCAAAGAATATGCATAAGCAAGCTTGTTAGATTGAGTAACAAAGCAAACTGGAACAAATGAAAAATTACACAATATTCAGAGTATCTCTGCGTGTCTGCTTTTAAAAATATACACAATTTTCATAGTGTCCTTCCTTGATATTTTGTGACCAAATGCTCAGTTTTATTTTAAGGTTTAATTTATGTTTATGCAGCATGTGACTCTTCACTGTGACATTTTCATGGTACACTTTTGCTTGGCTCTTCTAATAGTTTGGCCAGCAGTTTGCCCGTTCAGCACAATGCATTGTGGGATCCTGCTTCTTAATCCTAGGGTTAAAATTGAGTATATGCTCCCTGCAGCCATAACGAGCTCTCTGTCGTCACAGAAGAAACCGGTGACACATCCCAATTACCCGTCTCTCTCTAAACCTGGACAATCACTCGCAGAACCTTGTTAAAAGAAGATGGGACGGTGGTGGAGGAGGGGGACGGAGGGATCTGACCTTGTGGAGAAATATGTGTGTCGGTGTGTGTTTGTGTATGTGTGCATGTGCCTGTCTGTGTGGCCCAATGCTGACAGGAGATACGCAACATCACACATGCAAAGCAGGGCTTCAGCCAGAAGGTCACATGGGCATGCACAAATCCACATCGTCACAGACAGAGAGTGGCCCTGCGGCAGATGATTTAAGAGCTGGCTGGAGCAATCAATATTTTAGCAGATATGAAATCCAGCATTGCCATCCAAGGTGTATTTAAAATGATGTTATTCTGGGCTGTAGAATAAGTGCGATATAAATCATTAGCAGCTTGCCCTGTTGTACTGTAGCTCACAGATCTGTTTGAAATTCTGCGTGTATGTGGGTGTGTTAGGAGAGGACATACAAGATTTTAGAGGTTTTTACAAAGTTAAACTTTGTAATGATAAAACCTAAGACCAATAGTTTTAGACTTTTGCTATCAGAATTTCGATGTCTGTTAAATTACAAATATTCAGTGTTTTTCCTTGGTTTATAAAATGTGTTTGCTGACTATGTAATCAGCAACAGTAAAACCCTGACAGTGAATATGTTAGCAAGCAATGGAATTGAAAGCATTAGCAACATTAGCATTTATCTCTCGTGTTGCCAGCTACACCCCTCGTCTTGTAGTTCTGTTTTCATCTATGGAATTTAAATAATCTGGTATGTTTGTGAGCTAGTTGCAGTAATCATTCACCACCATATCAGTGCAAATAAAATGCACATAAATCCATTAAAAAGCAATGAATGACTTTTGCATTGCCAGTAGATGATCATGTCTCTAAGTTTGGTTTTCTGGGGCGCTCAGGAAAACAGGAAACAGCTCTGAGGTCAGTGACAATGTGACAGCAGTTTTTTTTTTTTTGTATTTCTCACTTCAGTCTCTCTTTCAAACTCAACAAAGACTAAGAGATGTTCAAACGCTGCTTAAACAGGCATGGATGGTTGGATGTTGCTATACATCTCACTCTTCTTTTTACCTTTCCCTTTGATTTAGAGCTCTCTCACCTCACTGTCTCGCCGGTGCTGCATCTTGCACTAAAAGAACAAAATCAACTTTGTAGATTGCTATCAGACTGTATAAAGCATGAAGTAATGTTTAAATAAAGCACACAACATATCATCGCAACAGAAAGGGGTGGAAATTAGCGTGTCAGCCTGGATGTTATGTTTACTGCTGTCTGGAGCTGGAGGCGGTAAATACTGGTGACTACTGTCGACACATTTGACCTGAGAATAAATCCTGATTGTACAGATTACAATTGCAAAAAAAGCCAAATGTTTGTGGGTGCTGGTGAGTTTAACATCCAGTGGAAAGGGAATAATGGTGTGAGTGTGTGCGCATATCTTGTGTGGGAATGTTCTGGTCCATTTAAGTGGGTTTCTTTTTGTTTGTTTTTTTCTCAGTTTGTTAAAAATAATGCACTGCTGACAAGAGTTAAGGCTAAACAAAAAGTATAGTCAAAACTGTGTGTAAAAACAAAACAAAGCAAAAAAACACGAAAAATTACTTTTTAAGTTGAGGGGAACTGGAAAGACTGATATTCATCATTTCTTTGTAGGTTTCTCTTGAGTGACCCCTTTCACATTACTCACAGTTGATTCATTGTTTTCACAAAACTCAGTGATAAGCAACCGTTTATCAGATTTGGACTTTAAAAAAAATCCAAATGCTGATTGGTGCATAGAAATTTGTGACTTCACCAGTTGCTGACTAAACACTGCAGTTAAAACCAGTGAGAAGAGCACAGACAAAACCAAACAGAAAGAAAATTCTCAAGTGAAACTGAGGTCTGTTCTGTAAAAGGAGGTAACTGGCTTATTCAAGTAACTTCAGTAACTTTGTGACATCTGTAGTAACTTCCCAGTTAACCTGTGCTACTAAAGGTGGATAAATTTTACATGAGGTATGTTGTCTCTTAGCTGCTTGGAGCACTTTACCTTTGTGCTTAAATTCATGTTATATAAGCTCTGCCCTTTACCTAAAGTCTTCTGCAGAAAAGAGCTGGCACATCTAAAAAGACCCAGCGTACACCGGTGCAGGGATTGTGAGAGCCTTACACCACATCTTTACTCAATGTTAATGATGAGAAGTTTATTAATATGCACCACTTGATAGTACATTGCCATATTAATCCTGACTTGATGAAACGTGTTTTTCCACTGGTGTTTCAGCTTGAATGATTGTTGAAATAGAGTTGTTCTAGTGATGTACATATTAAATTCACACAGGCAGCCCAAAAGCCTTCTGCTGCGGGGAGTAGATCTCATCTATTCCCTAGATTATTCTAATTATTTTTTTATGTTACATGGCTGTTCTATGACAGCTTATTAGGACAATTAGAATTAGGAAAAAAAAACAAAAAACAGGAGATATGGGGTAATAATTCAAGAAAAAGGATCTCTGAGATTAAAGTCATAAATTTATGAGATTGAATCCAAGTAAGTTCAACAGTCCCAGTACTCATTAATGTCTCTTCAAAGACCATATGCCCATCATACTATGGTGATTGTTGGCTAAAATCTGTTTCCTGCAAAGTATGATATAATAAGGTCATTGACTGCACGCGTAATGCTGCGGTGTGATGAGGTTGACCTATCCTACAAAACCAGACGATATTTATGTTTTTTTTCTTGTAAATTTTGATTTTTTTTCCTCATTTCTTTACTCCTTTAATTTCTGAAACTTTTTCAGAATATCCTCTCCCTCAACTCCATATTGTTATTTTCTACAATTGCCCTTATATGCTGGTGTATCTTGTCATGTACAACAGATGAAGAGTCTGCGTAAAATAGAGAGCACAGGACAAGAACACTGTTACATGCTCATGAATTTACCTCATTGGCAATATGCTGTCAACAAGCCTCTCTGGCTTTGTTGGGAGCCACAGTGGTGGATTTGACCGTTAATGTTTCCACATACTCTAACATCATCGTTGTGCGTTTGTCTGGGGAAAAATATGAAGCACGAGTCATGTTGGAAAAACTCTGCCTCACACCTCCATTTAATGTGAACGCGCACAAATCCCAGTCGAGTTAATGATGACTCAACTTACCAGCATCTTACTCACCCCTGTAGTACCGTTTAAAACCGATTTTAAATTCTGTTGTAGTCTGTTTAGACCCTGAATTTTCTTAATAACTCACAGTTAATTCTGAGCAGGATAAACTTCCTTTGCAATAAAGGTCTGTGGTCCAACTTTTAGCAGATATGTAGTGTTCATGGAGGACCACATCAGCCTTAGTGAGAGGCTCATTTAAAAAAAAAAAATCATGTAACCAGCCTTCAAACCTCGGCTATCTTATGAATATACTGAACACCATGTTCCTTTATTCTACTTTATTTCATCAGGAGTTCTTCTTTGCCTTATATAAATGTGTATTTTTAATTTGTTTGGACGATTTTACACGAGCCAAGCATCTTCTGTCTTTAACCACACCACACAGTTTCTCATTCCCCATGTGGTGTCCTGCTCCACCTGCACTGCCCTGCTGAATCGCTGTGTTCGCAGCAGCAACTGGCACTAAGTCGCTCATGTCTTAGTGTGGCCATGTCATATTGGACAAACATAGTGGAAGTTATTATCTGAATGGATGAGTGAACCTGATCCCACGTCTGAAATGTCTCTTGCAGTCAAGCAGCAGGTAGCTGGTAACACAGGACATATGTGGTCTAACAAGTCACAGCGGGAAAACGGCAGACTGCGCTGTGTGTGTTACAGCATGTGTGTGTGTGTGTTTGTTTCAGGGCTGGTGCACCTTCTGTTCGCATTCTTTTTTCTACAAGACATAGGTTAGGTTAAAGGGTAAAGTTATCCATGGAGTGCTGAACACTGACAGATAAAGGAAGTCGAGGTTAGGGAATACACACCTTTCAGATATTGTAATATAAGTGCATAATAATAATATAAGTGTGTGTGAGTGTCTGTGTGCTGTTGGGTTCTATTTGTGTCTTTTCATGCTGGTTTGTTAAGCGCCGGGGAAAGGCTCAAGTCCCAAAGTCAAGTGTGTTAAATATTG
Organism: Acanthurus tractus; assembly: GCA_029783725.1. Taxonomy (NCBI): domain Eukaryota; kingdom Metazoa; phylum Chordata; class Actinopteri; order Acanthuriformes; family Acanthuridae; genus Acanthurus; species Acanthurus tractus. The sequence goes on from JAQNCA010000003.1 coordinate 4,717,858, forward strand.
TGACAAAAATGTGTGTGTGTGTGTGTGTGTGTGTGTGTTTGAGCCTGCCAGTAATATTCCCAGCAGGCACAAAGCACTACTTCTCTTTCCTTGCCAGACAAATGCATCACTTGAAGAACATACAGTTCGTATTTCACCTTATTTCACCTTTCAGCGCAGACATAATTTATCAAAAATAAAAAAAAGACGGGAAAAAAAGGAAAAGGTAGCGTCGACTATCAGTCAATTAATCCGAACGGAGGCACTGTAAGGCCTCTGAATTTTAATTCATCACTTCGAGATCCTGTGGTGCGTTTCATTGATTTGTTTGCTGTTCTAATGTGAGCGATGGATGAGTGAATTGCGCTGAACTGGCGTTTCTTCGAGCTTTTTCTCTCAGGCCGATATTTTGACATGGAAGAGTGGAGGATCGGGTGGAGGGTGGGGGGTGGGGTTGGATCATTACCAATCCTAACCACAAACGGCCATAAACAACACAGAGACGTGGCCGGGATGAGTAATTTACAACTGCAATCTCATCAGACATAAATCCTAATCTCTTGCCAACATATTGACAGTCAGAGGATAAACAATTTATCAGCCATTTGAATAAGTAATTTCCTGCATCTTGAATCTTTTTTTTTTTTTCTTGAGATGTACAAATGTTCTGTATGCTCATCTTGTCTTCTCTCCTTCATATCTCTCTCTCCCCCCTAAACAGAAACCTGAGCAACAACAAGATCTCCCTGCTGAGGAACGGCTCCTTCTATGGCTTGGCTGTCCTGGAAAAACTGTGAGTACTTAAATCAGGATCTCTCTCCTGTTTTATCCTCCCCAGAGTCCTAATAGCTGTCATCACAGGAGCTGTACCGCCCTGTAGCAAGAAAAAGGCAGAAAAAGGGGGGGACACAGTGGGGAGTAGGAGATCCTTGTCGGGGTTTACCCTGCAGGAGGCTTGCCAAAGGTTTTCACCTTCCAGCCCTGGTGCTTATCCTCAATTGCCACAGTAAATGTCTTAAATCGGATAACACTATATAGCATCATATAAAAGCTTAATGCAGTGCAAGATAAGGGAGCCGACTGGTGACAGATGGAGTGACTGCACCGTGTCCATGTCAATGAGCCCCACATCATATGCAATGTCCCAGAGGGCTGTATGAGCCCGGCCTTATGATGAGCTCCATGATGGCCTCTCTGACTCTTCCCGCCTGCCCCCTGAAGTCAACTATTGATTGCTTCCACCTCCGGGCCCAGCCTAGTGATCAGTGCTCCTCCACCTGATGGTGACACTGACATTGGCTGATGATGGGGAAATCAGAGAGGGGCTGAAATCACAGAGAGAGAGAGAGAGAGAGCGGCTTGATAACTCTCCCCCCCCTCCTCTCAGTCAATCATCCTCAGATGTATACGTGCACGCTCTCGCTGACACTTGGAAGCACGCATATTAAGCTCGCACGCACACACAAGCCACATCAGAGACTGCTTTGAATATTATCACAGTCAGTTGGCCTCATTCTCACTGAGTACTTGACAGTTAAATTCAGGCCGGAATAATGTCAGTGGAATAATTCCGCCCGTCTCACATGTCTCTTTGGGTGGCTGTGTCGCTGGTCGACCTACAGGATGATGTCACCTGTCTCCCTAGGCCTTATTAGTGCCATTAAACCTTTCCAGCCTCATCACTCCACTTCCAGTGTGATGGAGAGACAACTGCAAAGCTTTTAAGGACACTCGGCCAAAGGTTTGTCGAGGTTGACCTCTCGGAGCAGCAGCAGTTTGCGTGCTCCGTCCCTTCCTGGGCTTCACTCTCTGAGTACAGCCTGTCCATCCGTCCCACCACATGCAGCATTTGGCAGGGATATTTCTGTTGTTAGCAGCTGATGCCAGACCAGGTAGCCTCAGTGAGTTGAAAGTGGCAGCCAGCTGTTCTCTTGTCTGGCCCAGCCGACTGACTGCCTGCCTGCCGGCCCAGCTGGCTAACTGACTGTTGTGGTGAATTGGCAGCTGATTGACAAGCTTAATAACACATATGTATGTGTTCGCAGCACTCGTGCTGCAGCTGTGGACTTTTTCTGGCAGGAATGGAACCGTGATTTTCCCAGAACAAGTTTTTAAAACAAAAAGAAAATTGGTTTCCTTCGTTCAAGGGTCATTTTACTCAAATTACATGACATATTTACAGCTGGTGGTACGCAGCCATGCACATACAGTAATTTTGGTTAAATATGTCCTGGCTCTGAGACATGCTTCTGCCTTCACCCCAGGACAGTGGAGGTGATAGGGATTATGTTCCCTGTAGCATACAAAATTTTCTTTTTTGGAGTATAAAGCCTTGAGGGCACTTCTGTGAATCTGTACTGAGGCACAGCGGCGCTCTGAGATGAATGCTGCAAACATGCTGATGTGCTCACAATGACATTCTGGTGTTGAGCAGGTAAAATGCTCCTTATTTAGCCCATTTAAATTGTCTTGTTAGCACTTTAAAAATAAAGTGCCATTAGTTTTATCGGTATTTAGTTAAAGCATTGCTGAGCAAATAAAAAATAATGGGGATGGCACAGGATTTATAAGGTTGTTAGAATATATCCTCCTTCCCAAAATCAATAGGATTTCTCTACTGGAGATAATAAATGCCTGTACAGGGCAACACTCCTAATATCTGTTGAGATATCTCAATTTTGATAAAAGTGGTTTACTGACTGACTAACAAATCAACAGTGACATTCCTCGAGTGTCTTGAAAATTCAGTAGTATTGCACCTTTTCTACACTGAAAATCAGATACAGATTTCACAGGAACTATTGTTTTGGTAGAGAGCAGATCCTGTTTGATCTGTTGATTACTGTTTTAACCAGAGTTTTTTCAAAAGGACTCATGGCTTCTTGTTTTCCTAAAGGGGTAGAAAAGCTTCATAAATATTTTTATGTCATATTTAAATAAATTGTGGAACTGACTAAAAGCATGTTCATAAAGAGAATGATTGAGATTGGTGCAACAGAAGACACGTACTCGACATTTCTATGTAGGACTCAGACTCAGAAAACACTGAATCCTACGGTTCTCGCAATGCATCCAATTACATCTGTTGACAAAAAAAAACTTAATTTCTGGTAAATGCATAATGTGTGTAATGCTAGCTGTCTGTTTAAAATTCCAAGTTTAACCAAACCTGAGAAAATAATCCAGGTGATATCCTCAGAGTCATTTTTCCAGACATCACACAACTGTTTTCAGAGGCTAAGAAGTACCCATCGTGGCAAGAAACTAATATTTATGTGTACAGCAGCCGTGAGCACCACAAATGCAATTCCATTTCCACTCATTGTATTGAGGTTGAGGCTGAAATCACAGAGGCAGATGCTTGAAAACCCATAAAACCTATCTACATGGCTGCCTCTTAGGGTAAGAGAGAAAATGTGTTGTGACCTCACAAGTGCTCCATCCTAATACTGTCATCACCATCGCTGCATTTAAGTCAAGCGCGAATGCACGTCAGCAACTTGTATTAATCCCCCAAGGAAAAACGCTTCTAATGTGATTTGCCCCTGCAGCTCAGATAGTGTCCTCTTAATGGATCCCTGTATGTTGGATGATGGCCTGGATCCCCCCATATGGACACAAGCCCATTACCATCAGCCAAACTGGGTCCCATAGCAGCAAAGCGGGAACAAAGCCCATCACTGTTCTCTGGGCAGGACACTGAATCTAGCTTTTGCCGCTTCATCATGGGTTCCCACCGCAGAAGCCCTCAGTGTGTGAAGAATCAGTGTGAAACGGATGAGGCTGGCATATTTTTCTGTTTTCACACTGGTTACACGGCATCCATTTTGACACTGCGCTATAATAAGTTGGATTAAAAAGTACATTTAATTCAGCAGAACAAGACTTTTTCAGCTGACATATATTATCTCTTCACAATCCATATCAGGTAGGATGAGTGGAGTCAAAGTAACAAGTCTGTTCCTCTATAGATTTACGCATTTTTCACACCTACGCTGAAAATAATTTTTCGACTAAATTAAAGAGAAGATATACATACATACAACGCAATCTCACAATGACATTAAACAATAAGATACAAAGCTCAGAATCGTATATAGATGCAATAATGAGGTGAAAGTATTTTTGGATTGTCTAATTTACACACTGCTTCTGACAGAAGTGCACTTTCAACCGGCTGCAATTGTTTTCTTTACAGCAGGAGTGAGAATCTCAAAGCACCTCATGGTTTAATTCAAATCTCATTCAGAGGGCAGGAAAATCAATTATAAATGCGTTAAGATACATCTTTGTCTACATTTCTATTAAAAATGTATAGATACCTGATGTATAGACATCCTGTTTTAAGTTTACTGAAACGGACTGTGATCAGAGTTGTTTTTGTTTAATGCTGCAGTGTGTGTTGCTCTGCTGTTCTCATTTGCTGCTCCGCTCCACTGATGTTATCTCTGGATGATGAAAAGTTCAAAATATACTTTAAGTTTTGATCTACTTGCTAATGAAATAATAAGTGATTTAAGTTTAACATTAGCATGTGTTTGCTATAGACTGTCGGGGTGTTTCAATGTCCAACCAATTAAATTCCATCTTGCATCTCAACATTATGCAGGAACTTTTAAGATGACATCCTCATCATGATGCATCTAATAATAGATGTTTTCCCCCTCTGTTTCTTTCCTGTAGAGGTTATTAAATTGTAATTGAGGTGATTGTGACAGGAGCTCTATTCTCAGCAGATTCTCTGAATGTTTTTATTGAGAGCGGCCAGTCCTTTTTTTTCTTTTGGTTCATTTGACGTTATTTGTCTAGCCTGAGGAATTTGGAAGCAGGCTGAACAGACTGAGTGGACCTCAGCCCAGGGCAGAGACAGTATCAGAATTCAGAAAGGGGTTTGCAATTGCTCATTCTGAAAAGTAGATGTCAGAGGTGTGACGAGGCGTCCTTTAAAAAGTTTTGCAACTCCTGCTGTTCCCATCATAGAGGTGACGTTTATTCAGTCTTCCTCATGAATGCGTCTCCTTGGTAGGTGATTGATGAGGACATGGCAAAGCGCTGAAGGACACATTCTCTGGCTGGTTGTGCATAAGAATGTATGACAGGGGGAAGTCCACACTCAGTTTGAGCTGTTTGAATCAATAGTCTTTGATTGAGGCAGAAGATCACTCAATCTAAGATATTAAACACATATTAGTGGGCTGTGCCACCTTGTCATTTTTTTGATGGCATCATGAAAATATTCCTCTTAATTGAGCTCACTAAGTATAAAAATAACAATTAAATGTGCTGTGATGTTGCTCTACAACTCAAGTTATGGATCATTAAATACTCATCAGTTTTTTTTGTTTATTAAGAAAACTGAAAAGATGCAAATCGTCCATCTGATTTAAACTCAAAAACATATTTCTGGCTAATGTCACAGTTCCTTTTTGATCCTCTTTTAATTAGTTAACAATTACAACTGTAGTTTATGATTTTAGTGTAATTAAGTCATATTTCTAAAGAGATGTTCCTCCTCACCGCTCTTCTGTGGTTTGAAGTGTCAAATGGTGAAACGTTGCAGTAGCAGCCTTCATTTTTCAGATTTCACATCTTCTTTACTGCCTAGAAGTATGGCTGTTTTTTTTATTGTTTACCTAAGAGAGGAGATGAAATAAGCTGAAGCCTTAACTGGATCAAAGTGCAGTCTTAAAATATGAATGGTTTTATTGTTATTTTACAGGGACCGTTGCTGGGTCACAGCTGAGGCGAAACATGTGAGCGCCATGGGTGTAACCAATTTACTGACCAAGTTTGGAGAGACAGGGAAGACAAATTCCTCTGCCGTCTCCCCTGTGTTTTGCTTCCTGGGGGCTGCTCGTCACAGATTGTCTCCAACAATTTAAAAAAAGTAGCAGATGGATGCTGGAAAGCGTCTTTTAATGGAGACATTTACAATATTTATTTCCAGCTTGGGAGTATTGGGATTTATTTCTTGTTTTGTTTTGTTATGCTTTTTGAAAATAGCAGGAGAGCAAGAGTCCTCGCATCAAAAGCATCTCTTAAAAGAATTTGTGTCACACTCTCCCTGAACTTTTGCTTTGTTCTGATAGAAATATCATGTACTGATGAGAGCAGCAGCTCCAAAATAGAATAGTTTCTAAGCTGTGAACCAGGAAAGTATCTTCTTCACAGTTCACTGTTTCTTAGAGCTGTGGTTAAATTCATGCTGTTGGTTTTGCATGACTGTTTTAATATTTGAGTGGGCACTAAAATCAAGGTGTCATCACACAAATGTAGCTCATTTTTTTTATAAGACTCATCCTGGTTCCTCTTAGGTAGCAGATGTATCTGAGAAAATCACAACAAATATCCCATAAAGCACCACTCATTCCCCCGCTAGGAATAATTACACTCCGGTGACGTTTGTTAAATGTTAATCACTTTCTCAACTGGGCTCAGACTGTGGAAATGTTTAGGTGTCAAACACTTACACCTTTCTCTAAATCCTATTTCCATAATGCAAACACACACATGTGGAGGAAAGTCCATTGCCGTTTGATGCCCTGGCAGCTGTAGCAACAAGCCTGTCACAACGTGTCCACATTCAGCCTGTTTAATTGGACTGAACTGCCTGACTTTCCACCGTTTTCCCCCTACTCACTGAGCTTTCAGCACATATTTATTTACAATCCAGTTGGTGGTTATCTGTCTCAGTGAGAGGTGTAATTCAGAGTGTGTGGCCAGACCGTCCCTCAAAGCATCTGTAAAGCTGGCTCATGAATATTTAAGACATGAATAAATGGTTAAATAAATAGATACTACTTTGCATTAGGGTTTGTGTCAGTACACATAATGCTTTGTCTTGTTAATGACGGAGACGGTTAGTAATTTTAAAGAGAGGGCCGCATTAAGTGCAGTTATTGAATAGATTTCTTATCAAATAATTGTGATTTACTTTTTTAAGATCAAAAGTCCACAAAGTAGGCTATGAACAACAGTACAGGTAGCGGCTCTGCGAGGCTGCGAATACGTCTAAATACTAACAGTAGCATGCTAACACATTAAAGGTCACAGTGTTAGCAAGATTATTTTTAAACAGGAATAACATCAGTGAAAAAAAAACACATGAAAAACCGACATCAGTCAGGAGATCGCTAACACTACAGTGATTTAAGTAACACTATTATTAGCTGATAGCTAACATAGTCAAGTTGAAGAATAAATATATCTCTTACTGCTTACTGTTTTACAGAGTGATGCATAAAAGACATTACTGTTCAGATGGTCCTCTTCATCTACTTCTGCAGGAACTGTGTCTGATTAAAACATGCTGCCCTTGTAAACATTATGTAACTAGCAAGATGATGTTGGGTGAGGGAGCTGTGAAGGGGACTGGTTGCTAGTAGCAGGTGTGGTCATGTCATAGATCTTATGATTAATTGCTGCAGTGTGATATTTAATCGATTTTAAGATATGAATTAATTTAACATAAAAATCTAAAGTTTGACTGTCAGACAGGATATTTTAGGGCTTAAATCAATGACAGGAAAGGGGTCTTCAACTCTGTTCTCCACTGTCTTTTCTAAATAAAGATAAAAACCTGAATGTTGTTTGTTTGAATTTGTATGTGTGTATTCATGCATGTGTGCGTGTGCGTGTGTGTCTTCACTGCTCTGACCTAATTATCAGCCCTCTGTTACATATGAGATTCCTCTTGTTGGCTGGAAACAAGGTGCCTTTACATATACACATCGTACCGGAGGCAACAACATGCCACAGAGAAATATGATACAAGTTATTCTAATGAATGTGTGTCATCTCCTCATTTCATTAAGTGCGCATACAATAGAATACATCATGCAGCATCACTTTCCATTTGGTTGAGTGCCCAAGCGGCCGCAGCGAGCTTCAGTTTTATTTGCTTATACTTCATGTGCAATTTGACCTTTTGTGAATCTGATGGCATTTCAATAATAACATCAACATTGAGATCTATTTAATGAGACTGCATGATTAAATAGTGTTTGGTATCAAAAAGAAAGCAGTGCTCTGTCCAGTGGCTGTGCCTGCAGCGTGTGTGTGGTCTGGTCAGTGGCCTGAATGTGCTCTCAAACAGACATGAACGCACGGGCAGCTGTGGACACCACGGAAGCATGGTGGTTCTGTTTATGCTACTTTTTGGAGTCTTCTTGGAGGTCGGGTTCAGTGTGCACTAGATCAGCATCTACAGGGTCATCATGTAGTGGCCGGACCACAGTGCGAGTACATCCAGGTCTGCACAGAGCCTACGCATACACTCTCTGTTGACAAAATATGTGTCTTCCTGACTCTAGCAGCTCTTATCATTTGCAGTTGCATAAAGTAAAATCTGAGCTTTAGAATGTGCATTTATGCTCACACTGAGCAATTTTCTTTTTTTGTGCACACCTCTTACGCAGTGTGACTGTGTGATGTGGTAATCATCCGGATTCAGGGAGGAAATCTGCCCATTAGTGTCACTTAGTGAGCAGGCAGATATTCTCGGGGTCACATTGCCCGGGAGAAATTGAGCAGGCTAATATATACAGTGCAGTTTAAATTAATTGGGAGGCTCTTCAGTAGCTTTTTAAACATTAACCACAAATGTTGAAGTTTTTACTGAGGGCTGCTCCTGCTCTGCAAACATGCCTGGCTGGGGGAGTAGAAAATGGTTATTGTTTAAACATTTGTCTCATTTGAGCTGCTCCAGCTGTATCTACACTGGATATGTGGGGTAATTCTCCACAAAGGTGGTTATCATGTTTGTACGTGTGTGTGTGTCGGCTACTATAAATTCTGAAATAGTCACCAGGGCTTTTGTTTACTTCAACTAAAGTAGGAGTACTTTTTTTTT
>JAQNCA010000003.1:4726787-4740578 GCA_029783725.1 Acanthurus tractus
CTACTTTCATCAATAAAAAGTCTCAGGTGGCGGAATCGTCTCTTTCCCTCAGAAGCCTTTTTCCTATAACAGTGTGTACACAGCAGCGTGATAAAGTACAACCAAATAGTCAGATTGATGAGAACCATATTGCTGTTAAAAAAACAAGCTCAGACCAGCAGACTGGTGAGTAGGGCTTCCCCTGTTGCTGCATGAATGGAAGTAAAGTAGATTATGCTGCGTTTACAAAAGTAATATCGGCTTGCATTGGACTTTATTTGAACAATAAATTGTAACAGGATTTGTGGTTGTTCTTGTCAGCATGTGTTCATCATCTAGTCGTGTATTATTATGCATTTGTACAAGGCACTATTATAAAGTTCTTAAGTTCTTGTTGGATAAGTGACATGTGTTGATAAAAGGAATAATTCCCCATTGTTAGGTCACATTCCATAGATGGATCCTTGGGTAAACAGGACTGATCGCAGGAAGGTAAACATCTAAAGTGTTGTTTTCTGCTGCACACAACAAAGTGCAGCTATTAAGTATAACTAGCCAAACAGGGTTGTTGGTCACAGTTTTTAGACCTTTTTCTAGTAACCAGATTTTTTTTAACAGGAAATTTTGTAAAAACTGTTTCTGACTCCTGTATTTCCATGCGTTAGCTTGCTTAGGGGTCAGCACAGGAAGAAGGTTTGATTCAGTGATTGGAATCTTCTGTGTGGACTACTCAATGCCTTCCCTGTGTCCAAACACGAGCCACTAAAGTTAATTGAAAGTTCCAAACATGTCCCGTAGCTGGTCATCTTTGTGTGTGTGTGTGTGTGTGTGTTAGGCTGCTGACATGTCTTCATATACTCTTTACCCAAGGTTCACTCGGACTGGATCAGGCTCTTTGTGGCCATAAACAGGATAAATAGAATAAAGCTGAATGGGTGTTAAACTAGCATTTGTGTGGACTTTGACTTAATAACTGAGAAGAAATATGACTCCTAAGGCCGGACAAGGTGTGAACACATGTTGTCCTTGTTTGTGTGTAACAGAACATGGGGAGAACATGAGAATTGTCGGAGTGACTTTTTGAACTCATCAGTGTTGCTCCTCTCAAAATTATATTGAAACAAGTATGTGAAATAGTTCAGTAGTGTTGCACACGCAGTTCGAGGCATTATTGCATTCTGTCTGGGGCGTACATAAAGCAACACCAAATAGTTTGTTCCACAGTGACAGTTTGAGGCCTCTGATGAACTTCAGAGCCGGACTCCAACACAAACTTCACAGTTTGATGCATGCACTGCAGTAATTTTTCCGTTTGTTTTATCCTGTTTGGAGTACCAGATGTGTCGAGCTCACTGACAGAAGACATTACAGATCAGGCCAGACAGTTCATCACAGAAAAGGATGCAGAGAAGGATGCTAAATCGACTTCCAGATCGTTTCCTCTGATTGTTCAAGCGTTTTGGCAGCAATTCTGTTGTATTATGTTGCAGACCCCACCCGTCTGGAACCTCAGCATTTTATAACACACAGCCATAATTTATATCATTTATTTGCAGATACTTGTTGGCTCAGATCTGATGACCATAAAAGGCCGCTGTGTTGTCTGCAGCACCAGTGTTTGTTTTATGTTGCTTTAAAAATGACTTTATATAGAAAGCTGGTAAAACAAACAAGGACACAGTTGATTCAGTGGGAAATTGAAAAAAACAACATAACCAAAGAAACTCATTTTTTACTTTTTGTGTCAATATTGTGATAAAAAAACATTTTTCTGATATTTTCATTTATATATTCTCTTCATTGATTTTTTCATGAATGGGATGAGAGTTAAAGGCTTCCTCAGGCCATTAAAGTTCCTTTTAAGTTTTAACTTCCCTGCTGCTGTTGTTAATGAACAATAAAAATTTGTATGGAGCATTCCTTGGAATATTTTGTACTGTATAACATTTCCTGTACATGGACTCACCGAGCAGTGACTTTTTGCCCTTGGTATGACAGTCAGCAAGGTGAAAAGTTTTGGACACTCAGCATATTCAGAGACGGCAGAGCTGTGAGCCAAGACAGTTCAGAATAAAAGGAGGTGCTGCAGGCACAACAGATGCCCTCTTGACCTGCACCCTCCACCCGCTCTTTTGTAGCATATTGTACAAGATCAAAGACAATATCGGATGAGAGCGGAGATGAGAGCTAGCCGCTTGCTGACCCGAGCGAACCCGGAGATTGGCCTGTCAGGAAGGCAACCTCGGTGCTCCTCCTAAGGCGTGTTACACCTTGCTGTGTGAATGACCAATCCTTTCTACTCAAACTCTCATTAGTGATTCTGGTTTTTAAAAAGTCAGCAGAAATGGGAAACTAGTATATTCGGGTGTTAAGGTCAAATCAAGTACACTGATTAATTCAAATACCAGATAACTGAGAAAAAAAGGCACGTGACACTCTCTTAGAATAAGAAAATGCATGAGCTGAGAGCTATTAATGCATGCACGCATACTTTTATGACCTTTACCTGGGCCACAACCTGATTGGAGGGTTAATTGGGAGTCTTAATGGTGCAGATAAAGTGTGTTTTGAGCATGGGATGAACACAGTTTAACACAGGATAAGGATCATTAACCCTAGATGAGAGTCATTTTTCTGCCGCTAATGATGGCTCATCTTCTGTATGTGTAACTAATGCTTTATATTGACTAAATTAGCATCAGCAACGGTAAAACATAAAGTTGAGGCTTTCCACACAATATATGTAGCAGTAATTGTATCGAAAAAAGAAAAGAGAGTCTGTATTACTCGAGGACTTTTATATAAATCTGAAATTCTGGATCTAGTATGGTGGTTATTTAGCTTCCTCTTAACTAAACTGTCCCAAATGTCAAATAAAGAGAGTTCTAGCATTACTTTTATTTTCTCTTTGGGACAATGGCTTAGTCTTTGACAGTCCCACTGGTCTTGTTTTGTTTCTTTTGGCTGGCCCAGCACTGGCTTTTGAGACCGTAAATAAAAAAGAGAAGTTTTGGGCTTATTTGAGCTCTGCTGTTGCTCACATTTGAAGAAAAGGCACTGGCCTCCTTCTCAGTCTCATCGCACTGGACATACAGTACAAAGTTAAAGGAAACCAGGGACACAATTTCAGGAAGTTTTCTTTGGCCTGCAGAGAAACCCAGAGTGGAGATTTTTCTCTGACCCATTTTTAGTAGCGTCAGAGGTTTTGGGGTGGGCGGTGGGGGTGGACAAGGAGTGCCTGGTTAAAACCGCAACACGTGTGTTTGTGCCTCTTGGCTGGATGTGATGTGGGTCTCAGGCATGCAGGAAATGGTCTGTGCTGTCCAACCAACAGGTGCAAGTTTACCCACTTATGAATTGTCCCAGTATATCTCAATTAGAAGAGTATATGAACAAAATACACACTCTAAATTGATTTAAAACTACCACTGATGCTTAAAGATGCATCATTTTGAATGAACTGTTCTTAGTGTAATGTTGGTTAAAACTGCAATCATGCAAGACTTGGATTCTCCTGATTCTGCTAACTGGAAAAAATGGGCTCATTCTTTTAATTCTCAACAGATAGCAAACCATTTTCTGTGAACTGCACTCTACTGTGTGAACATTATAAACATTTCTCTTGTTCTTTGTAAATTAATAATGTTTCCTTGGGTTTTTAGTCAGTAGGGATGAGCTCACTGAACTCCATTTCAAAACTATGTCGGACTGTTTATAGATAGATAGACAGAAAGAGATCACTAACTTAACTGTCAACTCAGATTATTTCTGTCTCTTTCTTCTCCAGGGACCTGAAGAATAATTTGATAAGTACAGTGGAGCCCGGGGCCTTCCGTGGTCTGCTGGCTCTGAGGAGACTGTAAGTATGATGAAGCCTTGTAATCGTCTTCTCCAGGGTCATGGGGACGAGTTCTGTGGCTTTAGAGACAACGAGTGGGAGTGTCTCAAGTACAGATTGATGACTGGATCATTTAAGTGAGGCTAAAGTGCTGAAACTTCCATTTAGCTATGTTAACAATGCAGGCCCAAGTGGCCATAATTAAATTTTTCCTACTTACATGATTGAGATGTGATTGTTTCTTGGCAGTGTGAACGACACAAATCACCTGGAAACCAGTTTTTTCAGTTCCAACTTGGGTCACTTTCATATCAAGTTCTAAATCTGATACAGATCTGATTCTTTTTAAATGCAGCCACAGTCTAAACAGCCATGTGACTTTCACATCCTCCTGGAGGTCATCTCCTTGAGGTAACTTCATGTAGTCAGACATGAGGACATGGTGCGGGACTTTTTAAAACTCCAGGATGATAGAGGAAAAAAAGAACTTTGCCTGCAAAACAGGTTAGACCATACAAGGTACCTCACACCTGTTGCAGTCTAATTCAACCTGACGCTGATACACTTTTTCAGGTATTATGGGTCTTCTGTAGTGAAATGTCTTACCGTGAGAGTCTTGTGGTGAGACCTGACAGGTGCAGCTAAAAGTAGCTCTTGACATCCTAAAATTGTGAATGAAAACCATTTTACTGACATCATTTAAGAGACCATCCTACCACTCCCGGGTCCGACTCTGCACCCACACACACCTTGGTACAGAGGTTTCGGTCCTCACTTCACAAACAGCCATAATTAAACATCTAGCTCAGCCACAGTGCCCTTTTCCTGCTATTACTTTAAGCACTTTAAGTAGTGAAAAGACGAGAAAAGTGCTCTATAAATGCTGTCAATTTACATTAATATGGACACATGTACAGGTAGGAACTTCTTTGCATGTGACCAAAGTCTGCAGGATTTGAAGTTTTCATATTTTGCTGGAGGGCAAATCATGTTAAGGAAAGGGAGATCATTTGTCAATCACTTCTTCATGAGACATTGGGAAGTACACCACTGGCCATGTGCTTACTAGTGTATGAAAGTGAGAGTATGTAACCTTTGCCAAAGGCTAGGACCAAACATGACTCAGAATTGTATTTGTCCATTCAGGTTTACTCTTCAGTTGTGACATTCGACTGTTCAGTCTCCACGAGTCTCATGTTTACTTGTAAGACATTTTACTCACTGAATAACCAAACAGTCAGAAAAAGTAATAGTAGGTGCCCTGCTGATGGTTGAGTAACAAATTACCAGCACCTCCCTAAGTGTCTCTCCTGCCAGGCAGCTAACAGCGCTGTCACTCACAGTGAACAGCAATGGGGGAGACTGTACCACCGTCTGGTTCAAAAGTGGTTTAGTCCTCTTCAGTGACAGTAATCACTACAACACAAAGCAGCCAAGAGGCTGGAACCATGTTTGCCTCTGTTTTCATTTTTCTGTCAGCTTCCATCACAGGTAGCTTTGAGGTTTGTGGACATTTTAAAAAATTGGATTCTAAAGTTTACAGCCTGCCATGCTGTTGCTCCTTCAGTGTCCTTTGGTTGGATGCACAGTTAATAATCAAAAGTGCACTGACTCGACTGACACAACTACAAGTCGGCTCAGGAACTTCTCAACTCACCACTCGAATCATCACCTTAAGGTGGCTCCACTACTGTAGGCAGCAAAACTTCTTTCCATGTTGCTACATTTTTGAGTGAGCTTCTTTGAAGAGACATACTGTAACAGTGACAGAAGTAGAGCCATCACGTTAGCAAACAGCTGTAGATATTAATCAGCCACACAGCTAAAATTTAGCCACAATTTGCTAAGAGTAGCTGCAGTACAGAGATTCACCAACCACAAGGTGAGGGCTAAAGTTTATCAAAATATGAAAAGTCATGGATCAGAATTCATTAAAGCAGGATGATTAATAAACTTAAACTTAAACTTTCCAGTTTTACCATTTTCTCGTACATTATCTGTTTTTTTTTTTCTAGAGTAAAAGTAGAGCAGGCTAACAAAAATTAACCTGAAGTGCCTCAGGGTGTCTCAGTCATGTGACCCTTGTCTTAAATGTCTCGCAGCTGACATAAACAACTGGTCATACCACAACCAAGTAATGCTGCCATGACAAACCCGCGGGGATATTACAGTATGCATATTAGTTGGAACAAAGATTCTATATACATTGTGAATTCTATTTAAAATATCAAACTTCACCTTTCAAAATTACATTAAACTTGAAATGGCTCACGGACACAGTTGCGATGTAAGCATGCATAAAGTAATGGTTTTGTCCACAGAGAAAGTATAGGATGAAGGGTTTTTTGTTATTGCTTTGGGCTTCTTCTACTCAAGTAATTTTCTCGACAATTACTCTCATCCTGGCTTTCTACATATAGGCTTGAGAGTGAGTGACATGATTGCAGCCTGATAGTTAGTGGGATCTGGGCTGGCAGGGCTGTGAGCGGTGAGTTAGCCGTGCTGATTCGGGGCGCGTGTGCGCCAAGCCTGGGGAGCAGCAGAGTGCTAATTTAAGTGCTCCCCAACTGGTGATTACTGAAGTGCTCTGCTTATTTTCCCACAGCTGCTCCGGCAAAGCAGCTCTTTAATTACAGAGTGCGAGGGCACGGAGCCACGGACGCGACAGCGCTCAGCCACTCGCATACAAGAACCCACTGCATTTGCATGTGTCTGGAATATAGGGGTTTGTGTGCCAGCAATGGTTATACGACGAGTGTAAGGTTACCAAGGGTCAGAACAGATATTCCAGGAAGCGATAGATGAATGAACACAGCAGCGGATAGTAGCATGGCCTTCACAGCTGTTTAAGTTCTCTGTGTTTCAAGAAGGCAAGTGTGCGTAAAAACAGATCCTAACACAGACACAAAGTTAAGCAGGTGATTTCTTTTTCTGTCTCCTGTTCTAACTACAGTATCAGTAAAATTGATGTTCACTGTATAAACTGAAGGACGTTCTTTCTTATCTTTTTTGTCCTTATAGGGACCTATCCAACAACAGGATTGGCTGTCTCTCCCCTGAAATGTTTCTTGATCTGGGCAACCTCTCAAAATTGTGAGTAATCCCTAAATGGAAAGCATGTGTTGCACCATTACACTTATTTGATATGGATTTAGTAATGTATTTTAAAAAAAAAAAAAAAAAGAGTGACGTGGCCTCAGTGCATGTGAGGACTGACCTGTTTTCATTTCTCCGCAAACAGAAATTTATCTGGCAACATCTTCTCCACTCTGACTGTGGGACTTTTTACACACCTTGTGGCTCTCAGAGTTCTGTAAGGCATACACACACACACACACACACACACACTGTTAGCTAAGTTGTGGTGAAAACATACCCTTGAATTTTATTTGTTGTCATGCAGGATACAGAAGCGAAAATCAAAACATAATAGGTTATTTTAATGATTGCAGGTATTTTGATTTGATGTAACATTAACAAAGGCCTAACTAGTGACGCTAACAATGGCTCCTTGTGAGTCATTGCCTGTTTCCTGTGACTGACATATAGAAAAGAAATGAAAAAAATCATGTGATTTTTTTAAACACACTTCTGTTTTTCCCCGTGACAAAATGTCTGCTGTGACAAACGCAAATTGAATGAATGAAGTCAAAGAATTGTCATTCAAATCTTTAGCCATTAATTGCAAGCTATGGCAGCTGTCATAGGGTTAGGAAACATGAGTTTTTATTATTTTTTAATACAAAGCCGTGTTGTTTTTATTTTTAGAGTTACTTGCAATCATGAGCCAATCATGAGCAAAACACGGGGAACACAACAGTCTTTCTGTCTCCCTCATGGCGGTTTGTGCCACAGTGAGAACATGGTCTTTCAGAGTTCAAGTAATTTATACTTGAAATGTTGATTAGCCTCATTTTTATACAAGCAATACTACTATAAACTCATTAAAAATAAACAATTGAGTGGTATTTTCCATTTTCGGAGCGAGGGTTTGTCCAGAAGAAATTAAAAACAGTTCCTTATATGTCCTGAACAGAGCTGAATGTAATCAGTAAAAACCAGGCTACTATATGAAGTTTAAGATGTTTACTGCATGATTCAGTCTTTGAGCAGCCAAAAACACCTACTATGCTTTTGAAAACTGTTAACAGACACATACTTCATTTTTTTCAAGTATTGCGTGACTTGGAGGAATCAGTGGAAACACCTTTAATCTATTATGGCTCATAATTCAGCACTGTAGACTGAGGGCAGAGGTTGAATTTTTATTAGTCATTTGTTTAAACTACACAGACAATAAGAAATAATAGCAAATGTATTACATTACATTACCAACAGCGTGAGTACAAGCTGTTGGACACTGTTGAAAATCAGCAAGGAATGAATATTTTCACTCACTGATGGGGATTTTGTACACTTAGAGAAACAGCTTTGACATATTCTGCACCTATCAGGGGTCTGTTACGTCCTCACAGACAAGCAGGCCGAAATAAGAGCAGTTCAGAGGGCTTTTCTGAGCCGTTTAAATCTACTTAAACATCCACAAGCACACAGGTTGTAACTGTTTCCTTGTTCCCATCAGGCACTTCAGCACCGAGACTTTGTTCTGCGACTGCCAGCTTAAGTGGCTGCTCCTCTGGGCTCGAAGCAACTCGGTGAGGATTGGCAACGACTCGGTGTGTGTGTTCCCCACACACCTGCACGGGCTGGAGTTTCGCAAACTACGTGAACAGCAGCTCAGATGTGGTAAGGAATTACTGCAATGATGTGAATTTAACATGATTTAAGTGCCACCAGCTGAGATTTGTTAACATAACTGGCATAAAATTGAGCAAATGTAAGTAAAAAGAGTTTAATTTAAACAAAAATAATCGCCCTAAAAGTGATTATAAAAAAGGCAAAAATAACGACTTTGGCCAGTCTTCAGTGTGCGATTTTTGCTCATAAATAAAAAAAAAAATGAAATGATCAACGCAGAGTGTTAATTAACATTCCAGCACTCAAATGCATTTCATTGAAGAGCTTCACACCAGCTTGCGCATTCGCGACAACAATGGCTGATGTGTTGCAGCAGTGTGAATGGTTGCTGCCATGAGAGTAACTATGTTTTTTTTACACCTGCATTGATTTTCTTGCTGTTTCTGGTTACTGAGTAAATAGCTCTATGTTTTATGTAGACTCAATCTTTTTCTGCATCTGACTGGATTTATAGCAAAAGAAATAATATCCATCGCCCCCGAACAATTCTCCTCCTAATTAGCACTTGTGTTAATTAGTTCATTAATTGACTCCACCTGGCATCCCAGGTGTCGCTTCCTCTATGAGGAGAGGGCCAGAATGAAAACCAGCAGGTTCCTAAGATTTGATATTGACTGTCTTTAACAGAGAATCAGACAGAAAAGCCCTTGAGTTTTGCTTCCTTTAAGGAGGAATTTTCTCACAATGTAGGTTTTATCAGGAAAAAGATGTTAAAATACAGAGTATAAATGCTTTTGGTTTTGTTATTTTCTAGATTTTAAAAGCTAAGTAGATTTAAATAGTCAGAAAAAAAACAATATGCCTCAATAAATTACAACTCTTTAAGGGATTAAGCTGTCATAGAGGAAATAAACATTGCTTCTGAAGATGTAGTGGTGGATAATTTCCTTTTGGAAGAGCTCTTGTTCAGTATTTACTTGACGACTTAAAAAAAACATAAAAAATATGTCTTGCTTGCTTACTTAATACAACATACTTTGACTTATTTGACTTTGAAGAATGTTTTTTATGTTCTGGGAGATTCCATCGCCTTTTTAATTTCAGAACAACTGAGAAGAAAATGTTTTAGGTCTGAAAGTCAGATTGTACGTTTCCTTAAAATGACATTCTGCTAATCCCTTACGAAAACATACCTTTAAGATAAGGGACATCTTTACTCTTAAATAACGCCTCCCGAGACTTCTCATTAGCACCAAGCAGTTTAATTTCACTAACATTGTGTTTTTAAGTGGTTAGCACAATGAGAACAAGATTAAGTAGATCTATAGTGATAATGGGTTTCCCTCTCCACTGTTATCTCTCCACCTGCTGTTTGACAAGAATGATATAAGGCAATGATTTAGTGCAAAATTGCCAGTGAGAAAGCTCCAGGCAAAAACTGGCTCATAATACAGTCTTAGTGTGAACTTTGTCCCATTAAGTTCCACTTGTATTCAAGGCAGCAGAAGGTTTAAAAGCCAGAGGAGAGAACATGTGATCGAAGTTTCTTGTTACAACCTTTTCTTCAACAAAAGAGAATTGTGCAAGTACAATGCATTTGATTTAGAAGTTGTAATACTGAAGTTGCTCAGTGGACAGAGGTTAGAGATGAGAGGTGAACCAGCAGAGGCCAGATGTGACACATCTGGATACACGGCAATGCTCAGCATTGTAGTTTTGGCGATTGGTGTCTTTCACATGAAAACTTTGCTGTGAGTTTGTTTCCTTCAACAGGTAGAGAGAGAGAGAGGAAGAAAGAAACAAAAGAGATGGAAATAAATAAAGGAGAAAAGAGAGAAAAAATATAGAAAGAAACAAAGTGAATTCATAGAAAGAAAAAAGAAAGACAGACAGAAAGACTGACTGTTCCACTGTGGGACATTTCATCTTATTTCTCAGTTTGTACATCCTTATTTCCTTTCCTCACCTCCTCTGCTTGTGTCAACCGAGATGCGACGTAGGAGGCAGAGAAGGGAGAGGAGTTTAGACGAGTTGAGGCAACAGGCATTTAACAAAATGAGACGTCCTCTCTGGAGTCGTCACTTTAAAGTGGCATCGGTTCAATATGATGTGAGGCACAGCTGCATCATCTGCCCGTTGTTTTCTTTACAGCCGACAGCTGGATGTTGTTATCTCTCTCAGATGAACGTCAATGATGTTCATGACAGCTTACGAATTTGCGAATAAAGAGGACAGTTGAGGTTTACACACAAACACTGTCTTGTTGTCTGTCTTTAGCCTACAAATTATGTTTTCATTCTTCTTCTCCCCCGTCTGTCGGTTAGCTCGTGTATTACGAGGGGCTGCACAAAACAGTGAAGGGCAGAAAGTTTGATTTGTATTTCAACTGTGTGCAACGCCTCCCTCATACATCATGCAATTCCAAAAGAATTCCACAAAGGATACACCTGT
Organism: Acanthurus tractus; assembly: GCA_029783725.1. Classification (NCBI taxonomy): domain Eukaryota; kingdom Metazoa; phylum Chordata; class Actinopteri; order Acanthuriformes; family Acanthuridae; genus Acanthurus; species Acanthurus tractus. The sequence goes on from JAQNCA010000003.1 coordinate 4,737,754, forward strand.
GGATCCTCACACATAGCTCCTCTATCAGGCCCCCTCTCCGCTCCTCTCCGCTCCTCTCTCCTCCAGATGCATTTTAGAAATTGAGATGTCCTGCAAGACGGTGCGCCGAGCTCCGTTCTTGGCTCACGGGCGGGCGGATGGAGGAGGGAGCAGACATGAAGACACAAAACATGAGAAGAGAAATGAGAAGAGATCTCAGTGTTTTTACGGTGTTAGTGGAGTTACACGTCTTGTTTTAAAGAGAACGAGATTTGGGGAAAAAGCTATTTCGTCATGCAGACTATTTACAAAACTGAAAGCCCCAACTTTTAAGAGCGAATTAGTCCTGAGACTGAAAGATTCAGGCAGACATTGTTGCAGCGTGGCAGCAGTTGGTGCATCAAACAGAGTTTTTAAGCAGAACAAAAATGGCCTCTTTACTGACTGGAAGCTGTTAGCTACAGTAAAGAGAAATCCAAGAGCTTCTACTCCTTTTTTTTTTTCTTTTTTTTTCTCCCTGAAACACTAGTTACAGACAGGCAATCTCCCCCTGCCTCCCCCACCCCCGTCTGCCTGCTCTGTGCTGTGGTCCACAGGGGAATTGTATCTCATATGTGATAGAATCATCCTCCTCCTCTCCTTACATCTGGCTCATGCAGGGGATATTGCTCTGGAATGAGAAAAATCATTGGTTAGTAGTGGGACTATGTTTGTGTGTTTTCAAGCGTGTGTGTATGTGTGTGTGTGTGTGTAAAGTGAAGAGACACAGTATTGAGATGCACTGTATGCATGGTACTATACAGGCACAGTTTACAGAAATGAGGAAAAATGTGTCTGCAGCATGAACATGTTCTCCCCCCTCCACGGTGGGTGTTTTTGCATACACAGACAGTGCCACCCTTACACGTCTGCACCACAGACATGATTTTTTTTTTTTCCCCTCTTTAATCCTAAGTGTATGTGTTTTTCATTTACACTGAACAACCCAAAGCAATTACAGGGTAATTCTGCGCAGTGCACAGACAAAGAGCCATGAGTGGTATCCTGTGGCAGGACGACGAGCGCTCCTTTCCAGCCCTGAAGCATCCATTATGGGATTACAATGATAACGTTCTGTGCTGCTGCTCTTGCTGTGTTTGGATCCAGCTGCCTCTCCAAAGCACATCTCCATCTTGCACTCTCCTATTCATTCACTTGGCAACAAGCAATTTTCAATTAGATGCAGTAGGATGCACCGACAACTATACGTTTTAATCTCTTTTGGATGGGAGTTTTATTTTATACAGCTTTACTTTTCAAGGAAATGTCACACAGGCATGAGACTGGACTAGGATCTTGTTAAGGCTGCATTGTTTGGATAGTCCTCAGCTCCTGATGCTCGGTGTTTGTTAAGAAATGTGAAGTTATGGGATGAAAATGTCCAACCTCCACACTCACATATCATCGAAAACATTGATATTTCCCCATTGAGATTTTCCATCTAGTTTTTATGAAGATGCGTTATAGAAGATGCATCTGTTTCTTTCTTTCTTCAGCAGCTCCGGCATGATGGTTAGCAGATGTGTGCACCACGCATTCCAGAAATGAGCCCTCGAGCTGATATGCCTGATACAGGTCAGGTACTGCCTGCAAATGAGGGGGAACCAAGAAGTGCATGCTGCTTCCTGCCAGGATCAGGTGCTTCCTGTGCCGGGGTCAGGGCGGGCGTCTGTTGGGCTCATCTAGCCGCGGCCTTCTGGGTCACCGCTAGCATGAGAGTCACAGCACAGACATAAAGCTTGGAGCTAACGTGGCACTGCAGGAGAGGCCTCTGCTCTTTAGCAATATTTTATGCATGATGATACTGCAGAGCAAAGACACTTTATGGGCATCATGTCAATAAATTAAGTTTCATGTGCAGGCCCATAGCCTGCGGAGTGTCTCTAATAATTAAATGGTGTAAAAATATTATGAGGTATAGCTCAGCATAGTCTGTCATAGGGTGTTTGAAGTTCGGTCACATACCTCTTTAAATCAGATGCTTTAAAAACGGGATAATAAAGCGCCAGACAGTGAAGCATCAGTCTACATGCTTTTCATTTTTTAAAACAGTTAAGGTATGAATAAGCATCAACATTTAAAGTTAGACCTTAAACAGTTTAAATAAACAAGAAAAGGAATATCCAACATGTATAGTTTTCTTTTTTTTAACCAGACATTATTGTAAAACAAAGATTTTTATTGCTACAGGACTTCAAAGTCATGACAATGACCATAATAACTTTTGAAAGGTGCAGAGAAAAATGGAGTGTGTGAATAATTATAGATGTTTATAACTGCCTTTGATTAATGATTGATTTAAAATGCTTTTACAAATTGATTTAATTAAATTTGCATTTCAATGATGCAGCAGTAGGAGCTCAGAGCGGCCTGATCCATCACATGACTCCTGCTGACACAGCCGGTCAATTGAAGAAACAGCTGGCCAATAAAAGCTCCTGTTGTGTCTCTGTGGGTTGCAAATCCAATTTTAGGTGACACACTGTGTACACAAAATGTGATTTAAAGTCTTTAAAATGTTTTGCGATTCCATTTTGAAATAATAGTAACAATTCATCATTTAAAGTCAGAATAATTAAATATATATTTGTTCAAGTTCTACTCCATTAAAGTTGTAAGTCAAAGTTCATAAAAAATCTAAATAAAAAATGTTTCTGTGATGGAAAAAAACCAAAATTATGAACAATGCACAGGCCCCTTACAGCATCAACATATTGCATTTCTTGTGGCTTCTTCACAAGAAAGCTGCACCACCTGTTTGGCCAGTTAGATAAGTTTAATATGAACCAGCAGCAGTTGGACTTTTA
>JAQNCA010000003.1:4772528-4783446 GCA_029783725.1 Acanthurus tractus
AAAACAACTTTGTGTTGTTCTGTTTATGTAATTATAAAAAAATAACAAAAACAAAAAAAAACATGGCTTACAAAGACTATGCAGTGGTCAAACAAAACGTCCAGTGTGCAAAATGTAAAGTGAGAAAATTACACGCAGAGTCTCAGTCAGACATTAAAAAGGGGCACAAAGGCTGTTTTCAAAATGGCGTCATATTTGTTTAAAAAGTGCATCAAAAAGTACAAAATGGACCTGTTCTGGAATGGAAATTCAGAGTTTAGGCCTCTGGACTTAATTCAGGATTTGTCAGACTTGACTAGAGACTTCACTTGGAACATCAGAGCAGAAGTTTGAATCCTACTTTTAGCTTGCAAAATATGACTTGTTTCCTCCTTTTGTTTTGTGCTTTAATAGTTTCTCAAAGCATTTAATAAAAATTAACTTCATCACATGATCATGAGGGTTCTGTTTGACAAAAACACCAAAAAAAACCCCCAAACAAACCAACAATCTGATGCCTCAAGTCATGCTTGAACATGAGTACGCTGTGTTCCTATACAGCCTCCATACTTCATTCTCCATCTGCCTCAGCGTTAACAATTCAGTAGAATGACTTGCTCATCAAGCTGCTAATGAAGCTAGGAGCGCTGTGCTGCGCCTTTTGAAAAAATGAAAATATTTATGAATGTGACTGTAGCAAAAATTGTGGGTATTATCACCACAGTGTGAAGAGAAACTGGTGTGCAGGCGCAGTAATTGGAAATTTGCATGTTGCGCCTTCATCTATCGGCCTGGAAAAAACGCTCTGCCCTCTGAAAGCTTACGATTCATTATGCAGACTGAGAATTTGTCATGTTAACAAAAAAAAAAAAAAAAACTAGGCTGTTTTTCCTGGAAAGTTGACGCTGATAAAAAGGTTTCCTGCCAACAGTGGCAATATGGTACATGTCTCAGTGTAACTCTGAAAGTGAATGAGCAACATTTTTTTTTCCCTCCCCGAACAAGAAACGAAGCCAACACTCGAAGAACTGGCCGACACTGAAAGCCTGTTGTGCTGGGCAGTTGCCAGCTGTTTATGTTTGTCACTCAAATTTCGAAGCCTTGCTGAAAATAAAGAAAAAAAAAAAAAATCCTGTGTTTGCGAAACAAACTTTATGTAGATAAATTTTAGAGGTCTTTAAAGTGCATCTCCCGATCCTAACAGTTTAAATGCCTTCGCTCGACTTTTTGCAACACTTACTGACATTTTAGCTCCGGAGCCGGTTATCTGTGCCTCCAGTTGACATGACATTAGGTCATTATGGCCTAGTTATGTAGTTATGAGTTGGACTACCTCCTCCCACTACAGTCAGATGGCATTCATCATCCGGCGCCCTCTCATTGGCACTTATTTGACCCCTCGCTTCAGTAATAAAGAAGCATGTTTTAGCATTGGCATTTTCCAATCTAGACAGCAATAACCCTTCCTGCATTTCGTATTCGCGCAGTTGTCTGACCTCTTGGCCTTTTTTCTGTCTCATTATCTCTCAAACACACACACACACACACCCACGCTCCCACCCACCCACATGCACACACACACACACGCACGCACACATAAATTAATATTTTAAATGCTGAACGTTGGTTTACTTCTACACTTTTTCAACATTTCTATTGTTGCAGAGGTCAAGAAGTGATAATAATCTTTCTCAACCTCTAATGTATCAGAGGCCATCTTGAACAATTCATACAGTAAATGTTTCTCTGCTGCCTACGCAGATTATTCTGCCTTTTATACCTGCTATTTTATGAATTTACCACTGCAGCAGCGTAAAGCACACAACTCCGAACACACACATTTTAACTATTCCTCTCACTTGCGGCTCTCCCTTCTCCCTCCCTCATCCTTCTTCTCTGGCTCTTTTCATATGGCTAAAAGCAGCAAGCGCTGAGCCAACTGGCTGAGTTTGCCTCCCATGCCTCCCGTGCGCTAGTTAATCTTGCCTGTCCTGCTTTATCTTCCACCTTTGCTTCTGGTCTACAAATCACAGCTCAATTGACTCCCATTTCTATCCTCCTTTCTCCCCTTCTGCCCTCCTTCATATCCAACAGTGGGTGCCTCCCAACCAAAAGTAGGATGCAGCAGCAGGGAGTCCTTTGCAATCCGTCTCCCTGCTGCACACACACACACACACACACACACACACACACAGACACACACTTATAACCCCCTTCTTTCTGATGTGTTTTCCGAGTGTGATGCAAGCTGCTTTCATCCTACACCCTGCACTACGTGGGGTAATTAGGGGTAAATAATGAAGCATTAGGATGCTGTAAAAGCAGGTTTCCCAAGGTCAGAGCTGGAAGTGTACAAGTATTACAGACATGCTGTAGAAATCTGATAAATTGCAGCGTCCCTGAAGCTTGATGTTAACATGACAGCATACAAAATCCACATAAATCATGCAGCAAATGAAAGCTGAGGAGTTTTGGGTGTCTACCCCCCCCCTGTATTACTTTGGAACGAGGACCTACATTTCTGTTTGACATCAGCTCCAGTGTCGCTCTTTTTGATTCTGAACTCTGTTGCTGTGAAAAAATTGGAACTCGAACGCACTTTTCCTGCACTTTAAACACACGTGTGAAAGGTTGGGGACAACATTTAAACTGCTGTGTTTCACAGTTTAGCTGTGATTAACATGTGCTTTCAATAAGTAAAAAAGGCATCTGCAGACTTTCGCTCATATGAAAGGAGCTTATCTGAAATTCTTGCATAAATTACAGTTGTATTCTTCCTTCGCTGTTTTTTTCTCGAAATGATCCTTTCCTCTGACTTCCACCTCTTTTATCAGCTCCATCCACATCAAGTTCTTGTCTAATACCCGTGGAAAAAAAAAGAAGGGGGGAAAAAAATGACTTTTTCTAATTGCTCTGCAGTGTGTTTGTATGTTGCACCATCTGTGGAGCCTCTGCCGTTTCCTCAATTAGAATTCTTAGATCAACGAGATTTGAGCCGTACTGCAGCGCAAGTGTTTGCTCAGAAAGAATCTGCTGCAAGAACACCGGCTCTCACAACTTATAATTACAGTTACACTGTGCTCCTCTCTCACCAGTGGGATCTCTCTCCCTCTCCCTCTCTCTCTCTCTGTCTCTCTTTCTCTCTCTTTCTATCTGTATAATTCTCCCTAATTATTGTTATTCCTCATGTGGAAATGGTAGTTTTCACCCCCCTACTGTATCTGTTACTGCACTGTGAAAAGCTGTAAATTTGGCATAGCAGTTACGAGTCCTCCCACAGAGTGTCCATAATTTTGGATTTACTGAAACAGTATAAGCTGCTTATTTTTGATGAAACGTGCGTGTGTGTTAGTGTTTTGTGTGTGTGTGTGTGGGTGTGTGTGTGAGAGAGAGAGAGTGTGTGTGTCTCAGAAATAGTAGAACAAATAAATATGCATGCTACTCACATACAAACACATACAGTCTTTAACTCATGTTGAATGTTTTAAAGTTATAAATTTGTCCTTAAGATCTCACCTGCATGTGTTGTGCAATACACTTTAAATAGACCCTGATGTGTTTGCCCATTCGATTCGGTTCATTTAGACCAGTGTGAGTTTTGGGAGGACTAAATTTGTTTTGGTTGTTTCCTGAGCAAATACTAGAGTTTATTTGTCTGTAATGTAAAAGGAAAGCTGATCAAACACGCTGCATTTTCCCAAAAAGAAAGCGTAATTACTTCTGAATTCATCTTCTGATCAAACAGGGATCTGCCAGTAAAGCCTGCTAACAATGTAACAACATATGCTTGTCAGTACGCGTGTGACGGTTTTTCCCTGAAAAGTTAATGGACTGCCTGACACACTGTCAGTCAATGGAATTTGATTTCCCAGCTTAGGTCCATTTAGTGCTGATGCATGGATGAACGCAGGATGACAATGATTGAAACTGTCTAATGAATGAGTTACCTGTCAGTCCATATAACTTCATTTTTACAGCTCTTGGTTCATATCCAACAGAACAGTGTGCACAAAGGACCAAAAGCGAGAATGGATCTTGAAAGACGTTGGTGCACTTCGGTGGTGCATTGACACCTGAAACACCGGGGGGCTTTCCTTTGGTTTCTTTGGATAAGTGAGATCATTTAAGTTTGAATGAAATGTTTTCTATAATATATTCGGTTTTTAGGGCCATTTTTTGTCAAAATCAGGCTTGGCAGCGATCACTGCAGCTTTGTGCAGAGGTGTCATCCTGATAACGATGCAAATGAAGTCTTTGTATTCCCTCCTGACAGGGTTGTTCACCTCTGATCAGCTGATTAACTGGTTGGTAACTGCATAGTGACAAGGTGCCGCATTTTTTTTACAATCCCCAAATATCTGCACCTCCCATGACCAGATGTATTTAGAATGTAGACTGTGGGTTTGATCCCTCCACTGTGTAATTATATCAGGCAGCATTCTCCTCCCCTTTCCCCCACGTGCTGCATCCTGCGCTTGGTATCGCCCAAGCTGATCGGGAACCAGTTTAAAGTCATAAAACAAGCCAGAGTGTATTGATAATGGGTGTATCCAGCTCTTTCTCCAGCATTGAAACCATGCTGTGTTGATAGGGCCAGCTATGTGAGCCTGATATTAAAAAAAAGTAATTCTGAGGTCTCTTGGGGTTTAATAAGAAAGAAATTGACCTTCAGCAGCCAGCAAGTTGCTTGCTCTTAGAAAATCTTGCCATTGGAAAATGAACAAACCACATTATACAATCCATCATGCTTAGATTAAAGTTACAGGGGCTGAAATCAGATTTGTTTTGATTCCCTATCTGGTGAGATGACAGCTCACCCACACTCTGTCCGATTAATGAGCTTCTTCTGAGCCGGAGGACTTTTGTTTACATGCGCTGCTGTGAGTCTAATTGTGATCCTAAATGAACTAAACACAAAAAAAGTTCCGCGCTGCAGGGCAAAGCAAACAAACTGGAGGTAAGCCTATTGCTGGATGTTTAGATTAATGCAGAGCGCGCATCGCAATGCCTCCTTTTTTAAAATGCAGCTGAATATCATGTTTGCTTTTCCTGCTGATTCAATGTTTCACATGCTGATTTCAGCCTAATGCCGGTTTATTTTAAATGCATATCCCAGTAACATTAAAAGCATGTAAAAAAGTCATGAGGCTTCCCATAAGGTAAACACAGTTGTGGTGCAGTAGTTTACAGCTGTATAACAAATCCCCACCTTGTTTCTCCCAGGATGCATTTCAGCCCCGCAGCATCATACATTGCACAGGGGGAGATGGTACATCCACAGAATACACAAAACATGTATTATTCTGTGCTGTGACGGCAGAAATGTGGAATCCTCAGTCCTCATTCATACCCAACGCTGGAGTTCATCGCTGCGTCTGCCACCCACTCCTTCTGCAGTCTTCTTCTCCCACACACTCCTTCACAAACACCCTGTTATCACTTTGCAGCTGGACTCAGAATACACATCAGCTCTCCCTCCATTCAATTGCATTTCCTGTAGCTTATTGTCCAATTTCAGGGGTTGTCCAAGATTCAATAGTCAATATGCATGAACAGTGTCAGGGGAATGACTATGACAAGAAAAACATGCAGTGTGCTTGTTCGTGCATACACACATCATTTTGTAGCAATCACAACAACTTCCATTCAGGTGCGACCTAGCTGTGTGCTGCTCTGTTTAGTTGCTGGTTGTATAATCTGCTGTATACTCTCCACATCTCTGCAGAAGTATGTGGTGTCTGGTTTCTCTTGTATCTTGTGGGTATATTTTGTATTCTGATCCAGATTTCCTCACATTCGAGTGATGCCTGCATCGAAATGGCTTGGATGTTGACTCTGTTCAGTCTAATAGCTACCTGCTGTAGATATGGAGCAGGGGTGGACTGCAGTAATTACAATAGAGGAGACTGATCCTGCTCCACAGGCCTGGAATGTTAATGGCTTATCAGGCCTGATGCATGTGACTGCGGCAATGAAGACGAGGAAACTGGACTCCAATCTGTATTCTCTCACTGCCTCACAACTTACCTTTTTTTCTATTTCTAGAAAGACTAAAACAAGTTCAATATTGAGGGAAAATCCCATTTATTGATCTGTGTCCTTCTGCCCTGTTAAAGTTGCTGATGCTTGTTGGAGATACTTTGGAGGAGGACTTCCAGATACTTTCCAACTCATTTAAAAATGTGCAATTTCAAGATAGAAGAGTAAATGACATAAAAGGCTGTAGATACAGACAATAGTTTTTGTTTTTTGTGTCTTGCAGTGCATAATAGTACCATTTGTTTAGCTCGTAGTTGAAGGATAAAGCTCCCTCTTGTGTGTTCTGAAAACACTGAAACCACATTACATATCTTTCAACTTCCACAGTTTGCCAGTGGCTCTCAGCTCCAAGCCAATTCAATGCTGTGAATCATGTATAGTAGAAATGTATATCAGTTCTATTAGATTTTTGGTTTTAATAAATTCCCTGAACAGCAGGGCATTCCTAAAAACAGAAGCAAACACTGCATAGTATTTTTATTTTATCTTCACATTTAAGGTGACAAGATGGCATATGTGGGACAAGTCAATACTACTGAACTACAGTACTCATGGTCATAGTACTGAATAAACATTAATAGTGTTACTCAGTGATGTGTTTGTTACATGGTTTGGACAGTTATTGGGGTCTGAGACATAGAGGTAGAAGATGTCAGCCTTTAATTAAAGCTGCATCGGTCTAATCCAGTTCCTGTCCCTGCTCACAGGGCTGATTTCTGTGCTCTGTGTCTCGAGTTAGATTCCATTTATGTTGTTTATCACGCCAGGCACACATACATTATCCATGTTCATTAAAAGCATGATTGCATGGCTGTCTTTATTTGCATCTACCCACAACCCTCATGTATCTGCATCATTATTGGGCCACTGTGATCAGCTTCTCTCTAACTGCTGATTAAAACCAGGATCTGAGGCACACTGTTTACCATATTGCGAGAAATACACAGGAATTTGTCTCGGAGACCCACGTGGGGAAACATTGCACACATAAAGTCCTGGCCGGCTAAGAACGGCTCTTTTGTGCCAGAGCACGAGTTCAAATAATATTCCCATCCAGTCTACATAGGAACACCTGTCTGACTATGCTGTCAAAGGGAAGGAAGGTAGACTTCTCTAATTATCTTTGCTGCTGTGAGCTTGTTCTCTCTGTTCATCCCTCTCTCACAAGCATTGAAGTGTGTAACCTTTTCCCCAGCTGTGTAATCCAGTGTGGCGCTGCTCTGTGTTCTCCTGAAGAGCATAAGCAACTCCCAGCCCCACTAATCCATACAGGAGCTCTCAACTCTTTCTATGCACAGCATCCGACTCAAATCCTAAGACGAGAGATCATCTGTATGTCTTTGCCAGCAGCTCGGCTCATCTTGTTAGCTGACTTACTTTGCACTCACACTGCTACTCACAATATTGTCCTGCTTCAGTCTGATGACAGGAGGAAGCTGACGGCCCTCATCACTTTGGACAAAAATTGTGGTTAGGTAATTAACCACAAGTAGACCGATTTAGTTGTGTTTGGTTAAAAATGAATAGAATGTGCAGAAAGATTAAATAAGTTACAGTTAGTTTGGGTAGTTTAGCTAATTTTGTGAGTTTGGGCTTAAAGGAAGTTCAGTAAGTTTTATACTGTCCACATCTCAGCTAAACATTGTGCTTTTATTAGAAAAGAGACAAAATGTAAAAAAAGTAAAACAAAAAAAGGTGGAAAAAACGGATAAACAAAAGACAGCATACAAACAATGTGCATGAGATTGGAGTGTGCTGTTGATAGACACCAATGCAGCGCAAAACTGAAATAGAAGATTTAGTCATTGCATGGAATAAACTATAATAAATTGTAAATTGTGACAAGCAGTGTCAAGAAATAATAAAAGGATCATAAATTTATTTTTTTTTCTTTTCTAATCAAATTAAAAAATGAAAAGGTTATGCTGCTGTTTTTCTCTTAGAGACTCCCCGTAATGTTTGTTTGTTTGTTTGTTTGGCTCAGTGAAGGCAGCACAAACAAAGCCAAGAGATAACTGTTATGATCACACGTCACTCTGTGGGGGAAATTAATGCCTGTGCCAAATATCAGGATATTCCATCAGATAATTGTTGAGACATTTTACTTTTTTACTGCTAAACCTGTCAGTGGCTCTGAATGAAAGGCCAATAAATTGATCAGGATGGGATTCATGTTGGCAAACCTTCCACTCGCCGTCCGTCAGTGATTTTCTGAAACAACCAGCCGACTCTGCCATTGTTAGAGCTCCTGACTTCACAGGTTAGCGGCAGGTTGAACTGTTTGGTCTGGAGTAAAATGTCTTTAAAAAAAATGTTGAAAAGATTTGCATGAAATTTGGTTCACCACTTGTCTGGCTCCAAACAGTTTCATATCCAAATTAGCATAAGTGTAGTTATTACAGATTCTGGCCTCTCTGACAGTGAAATGCACATGCTGGGAGAGTTGTGGGTTATCACTCTTCCCGGTGATACTGCACTTAATCATTCATATTCATTAGTTTAATGTCTCCAAATTACAGAAGACTAATGCACCCATTAAAGCTGGAATGCAATAAGTGGATGAGTGGCTAGCAAGGTTTCTCTTTAGAAAAAAAAAGAGCTTCATTATATAATGAAAAGTGATGCTAACACACGGACTTCAAACCACAAATTTACTCTAAAAGACCATTTTTGGGGTTTTTCATCTGGTGCTGATCTGCAGGCTGTGATGATGAGTGTTGATAAGGTCTCCTTTGAAACGGTCTCTGTGGTGTGTCTTTGGGCTGAGGTTCGACCGGCCGGTGGGGGATCTCTGTGCATCACACACATGTTTGGGGGGGGCAGATGGGGGCCACAAAAGTTTCAATAATTCATCCCAGAGGTCTACGGAACAAGGTGTTTCTGACTGCAGTACCTCATCTTCCTGAGCTGCTTCAACAGAGAGGTGGGCAGACAGTGAGATGTGTTTCTGTCCCGGCCACTGGACAGTGGACGTTCATAATTCATGAGAGTTTGAAAAGAACTAAAAGCCTTCCCTTACTTAGACAAAAAGCAGGTGACAAAGAGGTAGAGAAGAAGAGGAGCCAGAGAAGGAGAAGTCCATCAGGCGGAGAAATTAAAGCTATAGAGTGAAGGTACCGAAAAAAGGCAGAGAAGAGGTGAGGGTAATTATAAATGTGGAGGACTGAGAGGAAGAGACAGGGTGAGCGATAGAGACAGAGGTAGACATAAATAAAGTATGAATAGAGGAAGGAAGAGAGAGTGAATTTAAAATGTTTTTTTCCCCTGAGAAAGCTCAGGTTGCCATTTCCATCGCATATCCCGAGATGCTGTTTGTGCCACAAAGAGTGCACAGCGTAAAATAGTCCACCTCTGAGTCATCCCTGCAAAATATCCTGCATACACCTGAAGCGGCAATGCATCAACGCAAAATACATTCGGAGGAATTCTAGAGGACATTCCCATCCTATAAAGATCTTTTCCGATTGAATTTAAATAGGTGATTATTGTGGATGACAGATAGATAACCCTTAATACAACTCTGAAAAATAGAGAAAGTATGATTTTCTTTTTTTTTTTTTTCTTCCCCCCCCTGGTCTGTCCCCGTAAGCACTCTGGTATTTGCAGGTCTTTCTGTGCCTGTGTGTCCCTGGCAGTGCTTCAGTGGCAGTGGGTGATCATTAGAGCTCTTTGCTCCTGGCAGCCACACAGTAGTCCGAGGATCTGGCTGTTGTCTGGAAAGCCCGGAGCGCGGAGCAGCAGCTAATCCCACCGGACTACAGGAGGAGAGGAGGCGCGAGGCACGCTCCTTGTGCAATGATTGGTGCATTGTTTCAAGGCACTTGCTGCCTGGCAGATTGACAGCTCGGGGTGCATTGAAAGAGAGCGATAGGAAGGGGAGAGAGCAGTGAGGGATGGAGGGAAAAATGAAGGGAAAAAAACAAGTGGCTGCTGCTCTTTTAGATAACAGATTTTTAGCAATTTTACTTTCAATGTTTGAGGACATTTGATGACATCTGGGTGATTATGTGAATAAGGTTTTTCATGAGGAAACAACAGGACTTGAAGGACAATTTCAACTTATTACAGTTTGTGTCATATTTGTGTACTTTGGGCCATTTCCTTTACTTTTTAATCTTACTCAAAATAACTGACCATTGACTGGACCCTATTTGCCATGGCTCAGAGGCCATACTGAGGCATGGCAGGCTCGTCTTAGGACTTTTCCACATGTTAAAACGGTGTGCATAAAGCTTTATGAAGAGAAATTCTCAGTATTTAAAAACTTTAGAGGGTTGTGTCTTCTTTTCACGCCTTTCCAAATTTCAAAATACAAGAAAAATGTAAATAAAGATGAAGAAATGTGTGTGAATATCTACTCCAACATAGGATTATAATCAGAAGCATTTCCAGAACTGTACCTGTTTCAGCTCTCTTGTGCTCATGAATAGATTTGGAGAACTTAAATCTGACAGACAAGTCAATGCACCCTTGTCCTGATAGTCCTAAATCATGTGGTTTTAAGAGTAAAAGCCTCTTTTAAAATATGAACATGTACCCAAGGATATGCCAGAATGAAAATGACAGTCTCATTTAGTATTTTTCCTTATCATTCTTTTAGTGCTGCGATAAAAGAACAGCCTTTTTTTTTTCCAGCCGTGGTGTCATCATACTGTAAATCATCAGGTCATGAGAATGCTGACCTTTGAGAAAATCAGTTGGTTGCATCATTTTTCTACAGAAGCCCGTAGCTTTTAATAGCCTGTGCTATAATTTTTAAAATGTCATTATCAAAAAAAAGTCGTATTTCATTATCTCGAGAAAACAAGCTTTGTTATCTCTAGAGATGGTGAACCTGTTATTACAGAAAAAAAAATGAAAAGGTGTTTCCTCACACTTTTGTTTATCAGAGATCAGTTGT
>JAQNCA010000003.1:4783546-4793815 GCA_029783725.1 Acanthurus tractus
AGATGGTGAACCTGTTATTACAGAAAAAAAAATGAAAAGGTGTTTCCTCACACTTTTGTTTATCAGAGATCAGTTGTATTTTTATATTTTATTCGAGCAGCTGCTGGATAAATCAGAGAGATTGAAATTGGTGAACTTTTGTCTACTGCAGAAACATGATTGTGTCCTCCAATGAGGTACCAGAACCAAACAAAACTAGACATTGTTGCCTGGACTTAATGTTAAGTTGTAAGTCCTCCACAACAGTTATGAAAGGGATTTTAAAGGCAGATATCCAGAGTGGACTGGAGATCCTTTTTTAAAAGTTTTTTTAATAATTCTTGACAAAACATATATTGTTTTTTCGTCATAAATTACATAAACATAAATAAAGACGCAGTTTGTAAATGAGTAACAAAAAGCAGCAGTCAGACAGTAAAGGGTTTGTAAACAAGCCAACAGTTCAGTCACATTTCCTAAACCACTTTATTTTAATAAGGAGAACTCAATCAGAAGTGTCCTCGATAACAATCGTAGTTTAAGTGTGTAACAGAAACTCGTAAATCTCAATGATGTTTGGACATGAAGACAGGATGTGGGACAGGATGTGGGACAGGATCTCACAGCTGTTTGTGGTGGTGGTGGAGTAAAACCAGCAGGCAGGAGATAGAAAGTCTGCTGGATGATCCTGATGGTAATGGTACTGTGACAGGATTACAACATTATTTTAACAGAATTTGCTCCTTGAATGTGGGCAGAGAGAAACAAGAATTAAAAAAATGAGGGAGGCTCTGACACTGTGGGAAAGTGGAAGTGACAGAGGAGATTAGAGAGGAAACACATGGAGGCGAGGGGGGGTCTTGACTAATTTGGAGGTAAACCTGAAGAAGACGCTTCCAACGTGCTGCTATTAATCCCTCTTTACACCAGAAAACGGTGGCACGGCTGCGGTTGGTACAGTAGACTGTGAACTGTAAACTGTGATGGATGTTCCTGCCAGCGTGGGGTTTTGTTTACAACCTGCTTGATCCTCTGACTGTTCAGGTTTCTTTTTAATGATGTTGCTTCAGTCCAAGAACTCAGCTAAGTTACTATTACTGAAAAGGATCAATAGCCACAACAACAACAACAACAACAACAGAGGAGATCCTTTAGTACTTCTGTATGTTAGCCTGTGTGTGCTTGTGCCGTACAAGAGTCCATCTGGCATTACTTCGCTCCGCACACATTGTTTATTGTGTTTGCCCAGCTGCTGTGTGTCTTTACAGGGCAAGTGGCTTTATGAAAATGACACGCCTGTGTGACATGGAGATCTCTTATTTCCTCATTCCTTAGGACATGTACTGTCACATCCCATTAGGGCGCAGCAGCATTGGGAATAGAACAGGCCCTGACACACTGAGATGAATTTAGATGTAGCGATCTTGTCTGGGATAAGCTTTAATAGATTACATTTTATGGTGATGCGGCCTGTCCCTTGTCGCTCAATGTGCACTTATCCTCCGAGCTTTACACATGCATGGTAGCGCACACAAACACACAAACCCAAACAAACACGTCCCCCCCCCCACACACACCCACCCACCTCCACCCACTCTCATCGAGACTCTATCAGTCCCTATTGCTTCCTCACCGTCTATTGCTCTGTCTCTCACTTGTCGCTTCATCACAATCTCACGCTGCGGTGTTTGGCTTTCCCTCTCCACCTGTGTCTCCTCTCTGATGAGATTTGGAGGCGTCCTGACTGATGCGTCTGTTTGCTTTGACATTAAGGAATCAGATGCGCTAATGTTAACTGCGCCATAATTGCACAGATTGAATACGGTGTTGCTCTGATTCGCCCTTGTCTCTCCGCTCTATTTTTATCAGGACAGGCCCTGGAGCGACGGCGGTTGTTAGCAGCTAATGGTGGCAAAGCAACAAAAACCTCAAATTACGTTTGGCACCAGGGATTTAATGGTTCAATAAAAATCAGTTTTACCCACCGCTGCCCTCCTGCCCATCCATCCTACCAACTCACCTCCTCCACTCCAACGGTCTCTATCCAGCTTCTCGCATCTGTGCAAGTGCACTCCAATAACTCTCTCCATGTAGACTCCGGCTTTTTTTTATGGCTGCGTTGCTCTACACAGTCCAGAGAGCTTTTCACTTAAGACAATTGGCTCCAGATGATGTAGCTTTAACTTGCTGGAGCATTAACTTTCAGCTCCGTTAATCCTCCATCAATGTTTACGGTGAACTTCTTTTGATATTGGTGAGCAACATATCAAATCCCAATCTGTCCTACCTCACAATAGGGTCTCAATCAATGTGACTGATTTGATTCTGGCTGTGGATGAATGACTTCATGCTCCTGTTGTTTACTGTACCTGAGTGCCCTTGATGAAAAATGGTCAAACCTCCCTAGTGATTTTATTTATGTCTGCACATGTAGTCATAGAGGATGAATATGAATTACATTTAAAAGCAAAGTTGGGGGCAGATTCGGAGGACAAACACACTCAAACTTGATTACCATATTGTTTTAAAAAAATATATAATCACAGCTGCTGACTATGAAGCAAAAGCTGGTGCTTAACAATCACTTCAACCTTTCTGCCTCTGGGGGAAATATCCAGTGCCTCCCGATCCAGCCGGTCATAATTTATTCATTAAAAGCTGTTATCTGATTATCTCCATTAATCAGCGTTGTGTGTTCCTGTAAACAGAGCGTGAGGACAAAGAAGGGATCCACCTGAAGTTGTTCCCTGCTTTGAACGCCCGCAGCGCAGGAGAAGAGCCAGCAAGATTCGGGTTGTGAGCAAGTGTAGGCTTCAATTAAGAATTTATAATGTGAGGAGTGGGGGTGGATGGGACCCTGTGTAACAGGGGACGCTAGGCGAAACATTCCAGTGCCAAACATGGAGCAAAGCCTCTCCTTGAGCCTATAAATAATATAGCAGAGGAAAACACTACATTGTGTTGTAGCGCCCAAGCCTTAAACAGATAAATAACATAATAACAGAAACACACACTCATGAAAACCCCTCAGTGGAGGGTGTGACCTCAGTGAGCAGGGTAGCACTAATTGTGACAGAGCTCTTCAAAAGAACTGAGTTACATACACAAGAGTACAGTATGAAAATATTTTTTAAGAAATAAGTTTAATTTTCACTTTGTTGGCCCTCTTTGCAGATTTATAGTCTACCCTGCTTTGAAAATCTGTCCTCCAAAATGTATCTTTGTTCTATATTTATCCCAATGCCCTCATTCTTATTCAGTCTAGGCCTTCTCATAGATTTCCTTATTCAGTACTTACTTGAATGGGATTTTCAAGGCTGCTCTCCTCTCACTGAAAGTGCAAGATTTACACAAGGCAGTGGTTTGGTATTGCTGATGTCTCCCCCATTTATTTTGCCCAATTAAGGCATTAACCTATCTAACAGGGTCAAATTTAAGGCGGGGTCAAATTCTCTCAGTCAGGGTCTATAAGCTTTTGTTTACATCCTGGGATTTTGGCTTAATACTACTTAATTTGATCTTTTGTTGCCCTTTTTATTATGTTTTTAAACATTTTTCTCCATGCACCACAGTTCTTACCTAACGAGCGAGCTGGATTTTAGAGATCACATGATCCAGTGATCTAGCAAACCACAGTGATTCACACCAATCAGTGTCCTCTGAGGAACTGCTGGCAGCTAAAGATAGTTTAGCTATGACAATCTACCAGAGAGGCAAGAAGTAACTGTACTTAAAAATAGTGACAGAAATGACAGAGCATAGGTGCCATGTAGCTTCAGTTATATCAGGGCAGGAGAGAATTTCCACATTAAAAGCAAAGCAAAGAATGACATTTCCAGCTTTTTTTTAAAACTTTTGCAATAGTTTGAATTAACAACTGGCTCTGCTGGTAACATTCTCCTGTTCTGTCATATGGTTTGATCTATTTGAAGTTAGCTTCTGATAGATGATGAGGTGGTTCATCGAGCCACCTGCTGGGTATTTTTTAAACACGTCTGCCCTGAGAAGATTCGTAGCTATAATTGGTCTGTAACAGAATAGTTCAAGTAAATGTGACACAAAACCATGATAACAAAATTTTTCTGATTAGCCACTAATTAAAAGGAAACGTAAAATAGTAAAAATAAATCAGATTGATTGAACAGCCATGGCATATCCACCAGATCAAGAAAGAGGGAACAGTTAAGTTTGGTTTCATGCAAATGGAGCTTCTGTCACTTGCTGTCTGTGATGACAGATTAAGAACAAATCCGAGGGATGAAAGAGCCATATAGTTAATCTTGTAGAATTCTCTTTTGTAACTCTGTCTTGTTGTGTGATGTGTCACTGAAAGCTGCTATGTGAGTCATGAGTGGAGCTGAGTTGGACAACAATTGCTAAGTGACATTTTCAATTTATGAGGAAACGAAAGGATTATTTTTTTTATTTGTTTGTTTAAGTGATGAGAAAATTACATCCCACCCCGTGAACCCTCTCACTTTAACAATCACTGCTGCACCTGCTGATCTCAACAATGAGCAAAATGCCTTAAAAAATGGAATCAGTTTCAGATTTCATTTTCTCAAGAGGTTTTCCACACAACAGCTCTCTCCATTTCACAGCCGACTGAGGCTGCTGCTCTCTGTTCTTTACTCCTTTGAAAAAATTAAAAATGATACGCTGACAAATCCATTGCTTTTGCTTGTGAAAGGTTCACAATAAAAAGACACCTGGTATTTTGCCAGTTTAACACTTCAGATGTGAATTAGCAACAGGAGGAGTGAACAGCAAACACTGAGTTTGAGTCTGATAAAAATGATAGCAACGCTGGACTCCGTTCATTTCCTGTAAGTACTTTTTGACTATTTGAATTTAGAAATGGACTCAATCACAGACTGTAGTAACTTCTGTACGCAGGTAATCACAGAAAATAAATACCTAAAGCAACAACTGCTGAAAAATGGTACCTCTCGTAGTACAGCAGACAAGGTTTGCCTCTTCTCAGGTAATAGCATGAACTTGCTCAGAGGCCTCAGGCTAGTGAGGAGGCCACAGCAAGGAGACAGTATATGGATAAAATATCATACCATGGTTTTACACCGACAAGAATCTCGTCCCCCCCAGGAGCATTGATTGACAGCACCTGTTTACACACACTGGACTGTTTGAGGCATTTATCTGGGTCCTGCATCTCCCTTGAGTGTACTTTGGCCTGGATTGGCAGCTTTGGAGGGACCTGTAGTTGTGAATGAGGAGGTGGATGTGATACATTATGGCCTTGAGGAAAGAAATGGATGGCAGAGTATGTTAGGTTAAGTCTTGTAGATATAGACCTAGGCTGTGGCTCCCATGGGGGGGCAAACAAAGGTCGATGGTGTCAGGGATTTCATGAGGAGCCAGTTGTGTCTTATACACTATAACTCTCTCTTTCTTTCTCGATCCCCCTCCCCTGCCCTGGGACCAGGGACTGAGGGCTGTCTATGGAAGGTCATGGAGATAAGGCGGAATGTTGTTCTCCTGTTGCGATAGGGAACGGCTGCATTTACTGCCACGTCAATGAAAAGGCCTTTAAATATTGGCATTGATGAAGGGAGCTGGGGCCTTCTTCTTCCAACTGCTCCTCCAGTGCACTGTGAAAAAGAAATCTTAAGTTTTAGTTTTATTTTTAACCTTCTCTAAAAACATGAACATGTTTGTAAGTTCTCCAAACTGTTCTCTTAACATGCTCTTTTAGAATCCAATAATGTCACTGAGATGATGCACGAATGCACAAACAATATGATGCAGCACTTGTGTCCAACAGCCACTCAGTAAGTACAGTCGATGAATGAACAATCAATAGTCAACAACCAAAATATTTTTACTGGAATGGCAGATAAATGCCACACAATTTGTTTAACTTTGAGCAGAAATAAACACAATATGCCAAATCTCTCCTAAAATTTGCAACTGTACAACACCTTTTTGCTCAAAATTGATGTATATCAAGATTGTATAAAATAGCCTTATCTGTTACCCTTCTTAAAAGATAAGGCTACTGAATGTCCAGTCTTTATTTTGAAAGTCAGATTGGAGAAAACATGCAATCAAAAAAAAAAGCAATAATAAAAGCAATAGCCTTCAAAAGAAAAAGCTATCGCTGTGACATCAATGCTCCAACAATTCCTCACCCCTGAGCGACTATTTGAACTTTGTACATCCTCCTGTTAGTTTGAAAAACTATATCCATGTCCTCTTTAGGTCTGCTGTTATTCAACTGTTGTAAAGCTGGTTCTGTTAGCATGAGATACTGAGTAGCTAGCCAAACCGCCAGCTAAAAGGTTAGCGAGATTTTTCACTAGAAAAAGTTGCAGACTTATATCAACTGAGGTCTCGCTAAAAGGTGTTTACCAATTTCCGTGACTGCAACACTGTGTGAAATTAGATGTGATTATTTTCCTTTTCCAGAAATGTACTCCATGTGTCAGGCCCTTATACACAGTCAGCACACCCACTGTGACTTCAGCTCAGAAAACACGACTTTGTTACCTATATGGTGATTCACTGAAAGTAGAGATTACACAGCATGTTCTTAATCTCCTTTCTTGTATGTGAAAATACTGTAATTTTAGTCAATTTAATCATTACAATGAACTGACATATGATAATGTTGTAGCACAGTAAGAATACATAACAAAATCCCTCTGGAAACAGTTTTAAACTGAGGCAGATTTAGTTTTGCTCTTGCCCATCATATTGTTGTGTTTTTTAAACTGATTTTAAGATCTAAAGGTTGGAATATGGACTGTGTGAAATTGGCTCCCTGTGGTATATGCATTGTGTGGATGAGGGACAGCAGTGGATGGGTTTTGCATTATGTTCAAGTGGGACTTATCGCAGGTGATGCAGCACTTCTACAGCACGAGTGTGTGCCCGGACCTACAGTATGCATGCAAGCATATCCACAGATTGTCTCACACTGATTTAATTTTCTCTGTGTTCCTGCCTGTCTCTCGCTGACTCTCACTCTCACACCTTAATCCAGCATCCGAGGCAAGGAGGTACCTGAGGTGCTTTAGCTGAGTGAAAATTACATTTACACTGACATGGAAAGGCAGGTCCATCCCTGGAGTGGAACTAAAGTGTGGCTGGTGCTGGCTGCTGTCAAACATCCATTCTCATAGAAATCTCCCTGGAGGCCACAGGTTTCCAGTTTACTTTTGAGCAGCTTGTTTGGGGAAGACGAGTCACAATCACCACCATTGTTTCATTGAGATGGTTTCTTATTGTCTCACCAGCAGCCTTCATATACTCAGATTTTTTTATGTGTATCTGCAAAGTCTGCACATTTTGTTCCTTTTCTCTTTTTTGATTTGGTTTTATTTGTTCAGATCACCTACTCCCCTGTCTCTGTTGTAATCTTCTACAGTATATGTGCATGGTGTAAGGCACGTTTAGTTGGTTGTACAACTACATTTATTGGTTTATATTTGACCTGAATAGAAAAAAAACATGTTTGAAGATGCATAAAGAAATCCCAGAATATTTTGAAGAAAACAAAGACGCCTGATATCCATTCAGCCAGTAAATCTGATTATGTGGTTCGCACTTTGCAAACATGCTGAATGCAGTTGATATCCATGGTTTCAGCCACACACAAATACATTTTATATGTACAAACCAATGAGAATTTAGATACTAGTTTGAAGTTCATTTTAGCTCGTAAGATTTTGCATTATCTGTAGCAATAGATTAGCTCAATAAAAGTTAGGAGTAACTAGCCAATCAGCATAAACAATGATGTCCACCTATTGAAACTCTAACTTTATTAACAGATAATTAAAGACCTCAAATTTATGTTTGATATAAACAAAACTCTTGGAAAAGCAGTTAACAAACTCAGTGATTGGTGACTTGCTTGAGCATGTCTGCATTTTTTAATGTTTTTAAAGAAAGGACATGGAAACATAAAGTGATATTGCCTTAACATAGCAGCTTTAAGTGGTGAAATTTACTTTTAAATGAATCAGAAGCTGAAGGAAAGAGGACGTCTTTGCACTCACCCTTCACACCACTGCTTTAGTCAATTTTCTCACAGTGATGATGCCTTGATGACAGTGCTAACCTCTTTTGAACAGAGTGTCTAATACAGACTCACTGCTATGAAGTGACCAATTAGCTCCGACCCCTGAGATCCATGCAGCTCAGATGCTGTGTCAGAGCGGCGCTCACTGGGGGCTCTTGGCAGCCTCTTTAGCCTGATGGAGCTGGAGATGACCAGCAAGTGGTAGTCCTGGGTCAAAGGACCACAGATAAACAGCTAGATAGTGTCTCTCTCAGGACAAAGGGGACAGCTTGTTGGTATAAATCAACCCTCCCCCGCGCACACACAGACACACACATCCCTTTCAACATCACCACAGCTTAATCCCACTCAAGTCTGACACTGGAGAGGAGAGTCAAGGTGGAGTATGTCTTGTGCCTCTTCATGGAAATGCTATGCTGTATGTCCATGCATATATTATGGTGTTTATTTAGCTTGTCTTGTTGGGTTCAAGGAGTTCTCTCAAGATGATGGATGGCGCATATTTTAATCTTGTTCCTCGTCTCGCAATCCATTCCACTTCATTGAACATATTTAAGTAACAAGAGTTTTCAAGGTAACATGAAAGTTTACAGTTCACAAAGTGGCCATCACCTCAGCTTGAAGTGTTCCTTTATGTTTGGTAAAGCAAAGAAAATTGATTTATTGAATTTATGAACATCTGGAAGATCCCTTTCTCATAACAACCTTCCTCCATCAGATTATTTCCTGGTTGGATGGAGACAGAATCTTTACAGGTAGTCAGCAAACCCTCTTAGAGTGAAAAAAAAAGATGGCTGTCCTCATGAGAAAGCCTCATCCCTCAGACATTTAGATCTGATATGATATATAATTTTTCTTTGGTTTAAATACATTAATAACAGCTTAACTAGTTTAAGATTTATTTGTTGTTTTAGTAAAGTTGAAATTATACAAGGATACAAGGAAGGATGCAAGGAAATTTATTTGTCATTATACAACAGGTTGTACACACACACACATCAAAGTGTGGTTCCTTCTTGATTGATTAATTGTTTGCTTCTGATATTGACGAGTGTATTACTGTCATAAGTAATACGATTTTCAGTAACAAAAACGAGGGGATCGCTCCATTTCCGTTTTGTTATAATAAGATTATTTCTCTATTTTTAAGTTTACACAATTATTTTGACGATAAATTACCTTTGCAGGGTAATTAATAACCACAGAACTTCATCCACTCTACGTTCTACAGTAAACTACAGATGTTTGTTTTTTTTATTACAAGTATATATTTTTTTACCCATAAATAATTTGGTGAAATGACGAGGGTTTGTCTAGCCTACAGCTGCAGTTCTTACTTTGTTAGCCCAGTTTCAGTTTAATAGATCTTGCATGGGATTTTGAAACAGAATTACTCCCCAAAAATACTTGCTTTTTTAATTTATTTATTATTTTAAACGGTGCAACTTAACATATTCTAGCTATAGATACAGATGTAGCCCCTTATTCACAGTTTTATTTCTTCCCCAACTACCAAAACTATGTTCACTGTATGCAATAATAACATGTAGTTACAAAGCATGTAGAACAAACGTAACTCCTAAGTGAAGATGCCACAATTTATAAGCTCATAAGCCAAGCTTTAGGGGTAAATCATTGATTGTACGGTCCAACTTGAAACAAGCACAAAAATCAATAAAAAAGCACTCCAGATCACTTTGTTCTACCTTCTTCGAGGCTATGAAGCTTGAATCAAAGATGATTGTAGCATTTTGCAGCATATGTTAAAGGGGAGGATGAGATGAAGGGCAGTGTGGACACCATTACTGTGCTCGTTTCCTAATCAAGGCGAAAACAAACGTCTGATGAATGACTTCTCTCTCTCCCTCTGTATCTGTCTCTCTGTGGTCACTGTGTACACTAAGTGGGATGGTTAATAAGTCCCTGTTGGGTTATGGCTTGCTTCCAGCTAATCACTTTTTCAGACAGAATCTTCAAAGTGTGCCCTCTTGTCTAATGCTAATCTGGGCCAAACGGGGGCTCTGTAGATGGATGAGCGTGGGCTCTGGGTGGATTGGCTTGAGTTAGTGTTGCTCCATCCAAATCATCTGTTCATTTATTCCAGCAGAGTGGGAGGGAGACTGTGTGGAAACCCTTTAAACCAACATCTGACACTGATATTATTATCTACAGCCATTAATTAAAGTTGCTAACCTTGGATCTAAGTCAAAGATGAGTAAAATGTTTTTTGTGTCTTAACTTGATTG
>JAQNCA010000003.1:4802154-4813416 GCA_029783725.1 Acanthurus tractus
CCCCCCCCCCCCCCCCCCCCCCCCCCCCCCCCCCCCCCCCCCCCCCCCCCCCCCCCCCCCCCCCCCCCCCCGCGAAGTAGAATGATCCCGAGGCTAGAGCGAGAGATGGAGGGGAGTGTGTGTGATTATGGTTACTAAGGCTACGGCATGCTGCCCTGTTGGAAAAGGGAGGGGCCTGGAGGAAGGTCAGACGGCTGAGGTACAACCAGCTAAATCAACTCTGAAGTGTGAGGTCCCCGGTGGTGTTGGGGTTGAGGAAATGTAGCTGTTTAGGTTGTTCAGGAGGAACATAGATTGTCGCTTGGAACGGGACCTTGTGCACGCGGCGGCTTGTAGCACACCCTCTGGGCTGTAAATCCCTTTGATACGCCACATAAAAGGGGATAAAAGATGTAAAAGGAGATGAGGAGACAAGTATACGAGATAAGAATTCTTTTTGTGAGTTGTACTCCTTGAAAGCTTCACCCCCCCCCCCCTCCCTCCCTCCCTCTCTGGGACGAAGGTCACCTGACATCTGTGTTCGACATATAAGGAGGGACCCCTCAGACAGCTCGCCGGCCTTGTGTTAACACTCCCACGTCTCTAGATTGTCACAGACGCTCAAATCCTCCCTGCCTCTAACCCTGATGTCTGTATACCAGGATGTCCTGGAAACCGGCTGCCGAGCTTGAGCTGTTTTGCGGAAAGGAAATGATGCAACATAAATTTTCAAGCGAGGATTCTCTGTCTTTTTCTTCCTCTCACCGCACATACACACACACACACACACACACACACACACACACACACTGCGGGATGAAAATCAATAGCCCTCAAGAGTGAGTCAATGCAGAAACCAATAGCTAACAAACCCCATGCTGTAAAACCACCGCTGGCCCCTCACACACGACGGATGTAATGTAAAGGAACGGTGCTTAAGCACACCTTTGCTTTTTGTCGCCTACAGAATTATTTTCTGGGATAATAGAAGAATCAAAACAACCCAGACTTGTTTGTCTGAGACCTTTTAATACAAAAGTCTGGGTTTTTAAACAAACACCACAACACTAAGAGGGGACGAAGGAGATGTTGTTTAACCTAATTAAGAAATATGGCCATTTTTTCTCCTTGACATTGATTAGGCTGACGTCTGACTAAGCAGTTCCCAATGAACTGTAAGGGCACTTTATGGGCACCATTCATCTTGGGCAGGAAGCTTCTCTCCGTTTTTAGGCTCCAAGTGCTGATCTTCTCACACTGGAGGAGTGATGTGATAGAAAGCTGAACAAAACAGCCTTTATTTGGAAAGTGAGACCTTGCGTAACACAGTCATTATGTGTTTTTTTTTTTTCTTTTTCGTTTTTTTATGAAGATGTATCATCATCAGCCTTGCAATTAGCATTATTCTCCATTATGGTCACTCATTAGGTGTGCATGCGGGGGCCATAAGTGTTTTTTTGTGTGTCTTCCAAGAAATTTGTTCAAATTGCAGAAAAAAGGGGTTAATAACCTCAGTTGTTTTGTTTATTTGAAAAGCAATTTGTCTGTAATTACCTGCTAATATGCAGCAAAATGGATATTATCCTATTTTGAGCACCGTGAGGTGTATCATACACAGAAGAAAGGCTCTTTTTTGAATGAATTACAACTGAGATCACATGTAAAATCATCTTCTGTTAAACAACATGTTTATTTGTCTTTGCATGGCCACTCAAAGTATTCTTCTTTATTGCTTTACATGTAATACTGAGCACATTTGAACCTTATATCGGCTGACAGGATGCATGAAGTAGAACATGCGGCCACATGTGAGGGTCTTTTCTGCTGACAGTGCCTGGTCGGGAGCTTTTTTAATGATTAAACCTGATCTTTCGGCAGGGTTAAGTGCTGCCTGTCCTGTCCTGTAAGTGCAGTCAGTCACTGGTCCACACACCCTTGAACAGCATTTCTGTCCACCAGGGGCATCGAATCATTCCAACCCTGAGCTGTGGCAAAGTTCCTGCAGCTGTTATCATGCAGCTTCAAAAAGCCTTGATAATGTTTTTTTAGCACAGATGATCTCAGGACAGGATGGATATGGACCCCAGGTGAATATGTTACCTCGGGTGTACAAAATGATTAGCTAAAAGTGAAAAACTATGGATTTTAAAAGCAACTGATGAGATTTTTGGGTATGGCAGCCTGGAGGAAATTCCTTTTTTTCCCTTTCTTTCTTGCAGTCACAGCTATAAAAATACTTTACAAAACCAGGTTGTTGTTTTTTTTTTTTTTGCTCAAAGATGGCGAGTCCCTACACCTTGATATATGACATGATTTTCTCCTAGAAACCCCTTTCTCCCCCAAATGTTGCTAGGAATGTTTTTTTTTTTTTCGGGGGAGGGTTCTCCGGTGTTTATAGTCGGTGAAAAGAAGATAAAGTCAGACCGGTTGTCTCTTTAAATCAAGCTGCAGTGTTGATGTGCCCTCAAGCTGAAATGGTAAGAACCATTTCCACCTCTGCGGCAGGGAGCCTGACCAAATAGGCGCACTAGAGCGCTTCAAACGTGATTCTCATTCCCTTGGTCACTTGTGGTCTATAGTCGCCTCCACTCCTGGAGAGGGAAGCAATTTGTCAGTCTCTTTTATTTTTTTCCTCTCTGAGAGTTTGTTTTTATTCCTGCGCATCTGGGAGACATTATTTAATTTTTATTTTTCTCTCTTTTTTTTTTTTTTGTTGTTCCATCCGCAGAACTCAGTGGCAGTCGCCTCAATCCATTTACCGCTGGCTGGTACGCCTATCTCCAGCTCTGCGTTGCAATCTGTTGATAACTCCACTTGCAAGCTGCAGTTTATTGTGTTTCGCAATGGGAAACTATTTCCTTGCACGGGGAATTCGTCAAATCTCGCAGACGATGGGAAGCGTAGGAGCGTTTCGACACCAGTTGCTTTCACCAAATTAGGTAAGAGGAAATCAGTTTTTCTCATCATGCCTGTGATGTCAACGCTGTACTGTAATGCCACTATGACTACATGCGTACACACGCACGCACGCACGCACGCACACACACAGTCTTTGAGTTTGTTCTGCGCAACATGTTGATACAGACGCTTAACAGCCTCGCTGTGCATGTTACCGACATAAATCCAAACTCAACGACTCCTTCACTGTTTCTATCACATGAATAAATGGAATAACTGCATTTATGTTCACATCAGTTTGCACGTCACTGATAACATTCTCCTTTATGGAAAAAATGGCTACTTTTGATCTCTGTTAGACCATTAAAGTTTACCTGCAACGCTGCACACACCAGTCTGTCAACTGCAATAACAGTCTGACACATAGGAGCATAATGGGCGCGCGCGCGCGTGTGTGTTGTGCATACAGAGTTTGTACTCTATGTGAATGTGCGCGTCCACATCCACGCTTCTTTTTTTTCTTCTTCTTCTTCTTTTTTTTTTCAGCCACAGCACTTACAGACTTTCCACTTGGTTTACTTCAACGAATGTCTTGCTTTTCTTGCAGATGGGTGCAGCCTCGGGAGCGCCGTGCACTCCGTTACTATTGCTCTCAGGCACTTCGCACTGGGTGTAGACCCCACCGCAGCCTATTGGGATTTTGACCTGCTGGATGGACACGGTGGCTGGAGGGCAGAGGGCTGCCACATAACAGGCTCCGGGGGCAACACGACCACTATTCATTGCACCCATCATAATAACTTTGCTGTGCTAATGGTGAGTAGTCTACTGTGTGGTACCAGTGTCATTCATTTTAGCACAACCATGCCTCTACTGCTTAGGGCCTATTATGGATCAAATGCATCTTTTTTTTTTTTTTTTCCACCGTGGAATAGATGGAGTCACGTGTTTTAAGAAGCACTTCATGCAGGGACCTTTAAAAGCTTCCTTTATTGTTGCTCTTCAGCAGAGGGAAAGGATTTTTCAAATGCGCTACGGGGATTTATTGGCTTTGGAGTACGCGCTCCTCTATATTACCCTCATATGATGGAAACGAGAAGTTGCGTGTGTTGTGTAGTCTGCCACCTTTTTTTTTTTCCCCAAAAAAAGCAGCACAGCAGCTGAAATAGAAGCGATGCTCAAGAGAAGGAGCGCCTTGTCAGGAGCTATTCGCCTCCGAGCGCAAGTGGTATGCTAATTGGTTGCAACCATCGCCGAGCAAAAAAAAAAAAAAAAAATGTTGGACTGTAAAGCATAGCATCGTTCATCTGTATCGCTCAAGTTGGTCTCGACGCCGCCGAGATGCCTTCTCCTGACGACGTCCCCCTGCTCAAATTGATTTCATGAGGATAATACCAAAAGCGCAATGGCATCGCATCGCCCAGTCGCTCCATAGAGCCGCTGCGCCTGGTCCGCTTTTTTGGATGAAAAGAAATCCTCCGGATGTTTACCGAAGAGTGGGATTCGTTAGACTGGGAGGTCAGTTCTCAGTAGAGCATGAAAAGTGGTGTGCTTGAGATGTCGGTGCTTTACGAGTTGCCTTTTTACCTGCATATTTTATGAAGCCGCTGTTCAAATCCGTTGTTGTTCGTGTTCGTAAGCTGGCTCGAGAAAAAAAAAAAAAAAGCCGCATAGGAATGAGAAAGAGTTAGGTACGGATGAAAAAGCAGCATAGAAGGAAAAAAACGGCATGGGGTGCTCTGAGAGAGAGCGGGGTGTATGTGGAGAATACTAAGCTGTTGTCGGAAGGAGAGCAGATGTCAGATTATCAGTGTGCATGCATTTTGCTCTCAAACACGGGCTTGTGGAGGCGCACCGTCAGTGGGCACATTGGTGGCTGTCGGGATAAAAGCGAGATCGGCAATTTTGTCATGTTTATTTTATTTATTTTATTTATTTATTTCAGTCAGCAGATTGATTTGAACTTCACGACACGTCCAGGTAGATGGCAGTCGTAGCGCTGGTTGAGGGCCGTCATAGGAAAGTCCACATTATGGTCATACGTGAGGGTTTGCGCCGGGGATTGCGCGTCTACTAATGCAGTCACCACACCCGCCTGGTCTCTGCAGTGCCCGAGAAAAGGACCCTTATTTACGGACTCGTGACATCATTCTCCTGTTGGTCTCCTCTAAATTGCTGTATATTGCAACAACGACCCTTATAGCCTAGCTTCTGCAAGTACTCAGACCTGTTGCATAATCATGTCATTTCAAACTGAGAGAAATTGCCTATTACCGCCTTGCACTGCAAGTTGATCATTTTTTTGATTTCCAGTGTTTGTGAAATGAGGAGCCTCCATCAGTGAAGCTCTCATTTGTGCCTCATGCAGGGGGGGAAAGCACTGGAACAACACCAAAGCCACTGCTGTGGTGCTCTGGAGGGGAAAAAAATCCGGTTAACAAGTTGCAAAGTCTATATGATCAAAGTTAGACATTTCAGCTGCTGTGGGAACGCTGTAAAAAAAAGGTGTCAGAGGTGTTTGTGTTTTCTTCGGGGTAAAGTGTGCTTTGTACCCTGATCTCAGCAGTTACGTCAGTTTCCAATAAAGCTGTATCACCTTCCTTGCTTCTAAATGATACAGCTCAATTCTTTCTCAGATCAGCTGTCTGCAATATAGCCTACAGTGTCAGAATCCCATCTCATGGTGCATCTTAGATGTTGAGCAAACTGACAGAGGGTTAGCCACAAAGCATGACAGCTTTGAAAGATGAATAATGCAACAAAATCATATCAAAGAATATCGGTGGGCGGGTGGCGAGGGGGGGGTAGCCTGAAAGGCACAATGCAATGTCTAATTTCTCTCGATCCAGACTTTTTCCACATTCAAGTCCTATGAGAGTAGAGTGTGTGCATGCATGTGTGTGTGTGTGTGTGTGTGTGCGTGTGTGGCTGTGTGTGTAGATGATTAGTCTACAAATAGCATGTTGAGCCAATACAGTTGTCCCTGAGGACTGAGGTTTGGGATATAAGAAGCACTTTAATGAGGATCTTTTTGACTTGGCTCAAGAAGAATTACATGGTAGCGAATCTCCCTCCTCTGACTTTCTGATCAGAATGCCAAATAACCTACTTGGGACAGCATCTGTGTAGAAAAGCTCAACGGCAACCGCCTGAAAAGCTTTTGTCCGGGGCCTATCCCTGCTGTGGATTTTTGAACATGAACACTTCTAATAGATCATTTTGTTGTTATCGCATTAGAAGGCAGTGAAGTTACTGACCGCTTACACTGAGTGGAGTGATGTGGGTCAGATACTGAAAGGCATCGTCGTGTTCTGGATCGTTTTTTTTCCAGCACTGCCCTGAACTTGAAGCTGCTAGAAAGCAGCCGTCCCACATTTCAGCACTGGGGACAGTTCCCTACGTTTCCCTGGCTCTCCCCCCCTCCTGCTCCCCCTCTGCCTCCCGCAGGCCTGTGTGTCTGTCTGAAGGGAGGGCTGACTCACTCGTTTACAGCAATGCAGCCTCGTCATCTGTCTTCATAGCAGTGAAAAACCTCACCTCCCACCTCACCTGCCCCTTTTTAACCCCCTCCAGAAACAACCCCCCCCCACCTCCCCCTTCTGGGACCACCCTGTGTACTATAAGTTCCTTCCTGCCTCACTTGTAGCTAATTTTATTATCTATTTATGCGCCGAGGTGGTAGCATAGATGAAAGAGTTGCATTTGATTGCTGCAACGCTCCACACTGATTAATATGCGGGAGCAGACCTTTAGAAGGAGAGACACACAGAGGGGGTGGCTGGCTTTTGTAAGTATCCAATCATAACAAAGACCCTAAGGCCACGGACCAATAAGAAAAGAGCTGTTTAGAGATGTATCCCCATACACTGTACAAGATGTAATGAATATGCAAAGTGAAGTGGATTCCTGGAAACTGGAGACTCCTCTGCCTCTGCATCACAACAGGTGAACATGGTGTGGTCTCATACAGTATGGATGTAGTTTGTGGATGCAGGGATCTGCATTTGAAAGTGGGTAATAATAGTTACTGTTGTTGATGGTTGGCAGGGGAGACAGTTAAATATGACAGAGAAGGAGAGTGAGAGGGAGGGTTGGAATAGTGCAGCTGTGGGAAAATATCCAGATCCCTTTGGTTTAGCAAAATTACAAATGCATTAAGGAAAAAATATAATTTAAAGGTACAATTAAGTCAAACCCTTGCATATATAAGCGTGTTAAAGTAAAAGCACAATGGTATTATCAGCCGAATATAATTTAACTTTCAAAAGTAAAAGTAATCATGCCAGAGAGAATGGCCTCTGTGACTGGCCTGTTGTCTGTAGATCAATATGTAATGAGTGTTCAGCTGATGTAGCTGTGGGAGTGGGAGACTTTTTTTTAACTGCTTTACTTGCCTGGGTCCTGACCTTTGAATCCGCCCACTCCACTGAGGTCAGCTGACGGATTCTTTAGAATCTGACATTATGTACATGTACATTGTTTTCTATTCTTGCTGTTTATTTTCATGATTTGGTCACTTTTGAATTTTATATAAAACTTCCTTAGGTCTTTTAAAATGTGCTACGTGAATTCAGGTTATTATTGGTGTTATTGTTATTATGTAACATTGGTTTCTCATCCAAAAAAAAAACATTCAGTCTCTATGAGTGTTGTGTAGGAAAAACAATTAGCCAATCAGCGACCTGGGCAGGAATAAAGCTGTTGTCATGCTGTTGTCAACTGGTTGTCAAGTGTTGACAAGCTCAGCAACAGGCCACTTTTGTTTTTTTAGGATGACACAGATAATATGGAGGCAGAGGGCGAGTCATGCTTTTGCTGAATGTTGAAACCAAAGAGGAGACTGTCCAACAGTGACGAACTATGAATCAGGATTCTGCCTCTGTGTTACCAGGCTCCATCCCAAAATGTTTTTTTAGTGTACCACTTTGCCAGAATATGAGAAAAATTGGAACTCAGGCTGCCATGTTAAAAAACTGACGCCCCAAAACCAAGCACCACTCAACTGACGGTGCATCATCCCCAGGCTGGAGCTTTCATTGGTCTGGTGTGCTCATGGTCTCTCGTGATTGTTAAGAGCTACTTTACATCACATACATTTTTTATTTATTATTTGTTTTATACCCAGAATTAGAATCCCTACAAGGGATCACAAGATAAGTAAACTGATGACAACATGAATGATTTTTGGAGAAGGAAAAAATTTAAGAGCCAAAGTTTTTTTACACTATTTTTTTCTTCTTCTTCTTCTTCTTCTTCTACTTCTTCTTCTTCTTCTTCCTTTTCCTCTTCCTCTTCTTCTTCCTCCTTTTTTGAGAAATTTGGATGCTTTATATATTGCTCCTCTAACAGCTGGCCCACTTAAATGATCCCAATTGAGACATTTAGCTGGGAAATGTCTCTTTTTTTAAACAGCTTTGAAATGAGGCGAGGGGCTCTGACTAGACTTCACTTTCCCATCGGGGTCACAAGCCAAAACCGTTACACACCACTATATTTTAATGCAAAACCTTCACCTTCAAAGTCACTCTTAACTAGAACTGTTACATGACAGCTGTGGAGTTAAATGTAGAATATTTCCTCAGAAATATCGTAAAGTAAATGGATAAAGTAGCTCAACTTGCAAATACTCAAGTGAAGTTCAGCTACCTCAGCACTGTTTTTAATCACTGTACTTTACAAAGCTACTTTCCGCTACATGATTAGTCTATAACAAAATAATTGATGTGTAAAATTCGGCAGGAGGTCACTGTTACGGCCAGTAAAAACAGAAGCCTTTGACCTCATTCAGCCACTGATATGAATAGACAAGCTCTCTGCATTGTGGCCCGGACCTGTGTTTCTCCAGCTGAGTCCACTTAATTTGACTTAATAATCACAGTGCCTCCATCTGAATCAGCTTAGAGTTTAAATATGATACTGAAATCAACTGTAAAATGAATATTTTGTTCATTGACCTCTTTTTCCCAATCTGAGGCTTCGTGGTAGAAGTATCTCCCGTTTCAAAACGGCCCGACTACAGTTCACTCGTCTCCGCTGCTGCACCTCCATCTTGAACCAAACCAACCAAGACAGGATCCCATCTTGATACATTAGTTCTCATTGGCTGAGTCTTCTCCAGGCTCGATACAAGTGTGACATTACTGCTGACTGAAGGAGCTGACCACGAGGTCTTGTCTCCCCTACAGAGGAGCAAGAATACAGGAGAATCGCAGGGAGAATCCATCCATCCTTTCTCCAAACGGCTTGTCCTGATGACTGTGAGAGCAGAAATAATCAGGCTGCTCTTTACATACAGTATATCAGCTTTGCTTTGTTTTTGTCTTCCTGCAAGGGTTATTGCCTACTGAATCACTATTATTGTCACTCAAAAGGTAGTAACATGGAGGAAATGAAGGATAAATGTATGGAGGTTGAATGGAAATAAAATAAGAGAGCTTTCTGTGCTTCAGTCAAGAGGACGCGCCAGTTGATTGTTATTACATTCCTAAAAACAGTTATTTATTTATATTCAGTCACATATATTGTTTTCTTCTGTAGCAATTATAACCACAAGATTCATACTGTAAGTTTGCATGATGTGTTTTGTTAATAGAAAATCACCTCCTGGCAACTTCTGTAGCTCACAAGCAGTGTTTGTTGTTGTTATGCCTCATTTTCTCTGTCTATTTTTCAGCATATAGCGAGTTCAAAGTTGTGTATCCTCATTAGTCCTTTGTCCACATCCTTGCTGAAGGCAGACATGATGAGACAACGAGCCAGTTTTTCAGTGCTCACCCACAAGCAGACTCCAGCTTCGGCAGAGTTAACTTGATCCTCATGGCCTGGACTTTTTCTATCTCACGGGCATTTTCATGATAAATGAGATTTGGTGTGTGTGTTTAAGGAGATGAAGGGATTTACAGCGGTAATGACGATGAACTGTGCAGAAATGCAACTGCATCTCAGCACTGTGTTGGTATTTGTTGTTGATATGCTCTGTATTCTGAGGGAAAGAGGTGGTGGAAGTGGTGATGATCAAACTGTATAACAGAGGTGATGCTGAGAAGCCGGGGACACAATGCACCCTAAATTATGAGCTAATGATACTGCTAGGCAGCTTGTTTGGTTAGATGTTTCTGCTACGGATGCTACTTTTAGCCAGCGTTAAACAGATTCCAAACAAAGTGTTCTTACCAGACGAAATTTACTACAACCAAAATACTTAACAAGACATTACCAGGCGACCAAAATGTTCCAACTAACTCTGATTAACTAAAAAAATACACTGGAAAGGTTCTAAGATGATAATTTAAAGGGCACAGAGTCATTGATTTGCATTGCTACATTTCTATTTATTGAAAATTTAACATAGCAGCAGTTGCTTACTTACAAGGTAGCCAAACCCTAAAACATACCCTGCTTCATCATCTGTTTTCTCTGAATCGTTAAGTATATATTTAATATCATACTTTTGACTGAAGACCGGCAATTGAGACCATAAACTCCTCAAAAAAACTTTTAGAAAAGGTATGTGTTTTGGGGAACGACACTGTACAGTCGGTAAGTCATTTATTATGTATAAGTGTCATGCAGTAAAAAGATGCAGCTCGACGAGCTTACGAGACACTGCAAATATAACAAACAAGAACAATACCGGAAAAAAACGAATACAACACGCCTGAGTACAAGTCAAACAGTGTCAGAACAAATATGAACGCAATCCTGCTCCTCAGTCATTACAGCTATAAAACAAAGCCAAGGTGGAAGTGAGACACAGACTGTGTCTTTAACGCACCAAACATCAGGGACCCTCCTCTGCTTCAGGAGGACATTACTCACAGATTGAGCTAAGTGTAACACTTTGTCTGGAAACAGCTACAGAAGTCTGCATCCTAGAAAAAAGAGGACATTCTAAAGATTTTTTGAGGAATAGTCTGTGTTTAGGTGATAATTTTTGTGATATAATACAATGCATGCCTTTAGCCTCCAGAGAGAATCACCTGAGTAACCAGTGACTCCAGGAAGTCACGTTCCTGGCCCCGAGATAATGCAGAAACAAGCAAGTTACAGTGAAGCATGTTAGATTGTTAGCTTAAGTGTTGCTGACAGGGGATTTTGTTACCTTCGACCAGAGCCAAGCTGGCTGTTTTCAGTCTTTATGCTAAGTTAGCTCACACTCAGCTGACTTTAGCTTCATATTTACCAGATAAATATGCATTAATCTTCTCATTTGGCTCTCCACAAGAAAGCAAACGAGTGCATTTATGATGTTGGTTAAATCCTCTTCTTCATTAGAAGAAATGTGTGAAATGATTTTTTTTGCAGTGGATTTGGACTAAATCTCAAATGCAATTAAAAATAACCACAAAGTTTGAGAGTATGTGTAATCAGCAATGTGTGACTTTG
>JAQNCA010000003.1:4832672-4843936 GCA_029783725.1 Acanthurus tractus
TGTTTTGGTTCAGTCTCACAGCTCTCATTGATGTCACCCACATTTCCACGCAGCGAGCAGCTGCTGTCTGTGAAAAAAAGCTCGGATTAACCTGCTGTACCTGCTCTGCAACAAAACATCAGATAAACAATGTTAGCGGCTTTCTAGTGACCACAGTGGGGCAATTAGCAGCTAAAGGAGCCTTTTCCCTCTGGAGTCAGTCGAGACCGGAAAAGCTGGACTTCCGTCCATTAGATAGGCAGAGACATGACCCCCAGTGAATTCTCATTCCCCACAAGTTAGAAGTGATAATATGGTTTTGTGTTTACAGCTTGCTGCTGTCCTGAAGTGGCTTAAAAAATCTGTTTATGTGAGTTTTGCCTGATGTAATAGGTTTGAAAACAGTTCATTGCACTGAACATAAATTACTGTTTATTATTTTAAATTGGAACAACAGTATTGTCGTATTTGCTGTTAGGAATATTTTTTATATTGTATTGATTTTAGCCATATTGTTCAGCCTTATTGCACAGTTGCTCCCTTTTTTCTATCATAATTAGCATGAAACCACTTCCATTTGTCTATTTAACGGCTCTGCTACCTATGGTTTATTGGACTTACCGGCATGTTTGGAAGGTGTCCTCCACCAATGAAATGGCTTGGCTGAAACCACCCAATTGTAAAATATGTCATATTACGCTGTCTGTAGCTTTACTGTCCCTTATGTTTGGCTCAGCGCTGGGCACAGGGTGAGAGAGCAGAGGCAGGGAGAGGACAGTTTTATCCCCTGCCTCCGCCCTGTAGGAGATGAGGATGTGGAGGGTTGCCAGGTTAATGTACTTGACCCAGAGAAAGCCCAAAGCAGAGCCTATGAAAACCCCCTTCAAGGTAGGCCAGGAGCCGGCCTGATTTATGGCCTATTTGCTGGATGGAGTTCAGTACTTGGACCGCAGTAGAGGCATTGACAACAGCAGCATCAACTCTCCCTCCCCTCACTCAGAGCAGCGAAGCCCGGCCCCAGACACGCCTCATAGCTCACTGCTGAGCCACTGCTTCATCTATAGTTGGCTCACGTGCAGCTGGGGCTCCGCTCCTCCATTTTGGGGAGTGGAGCTTTCCAGCACAGGGTTATATAATTTCAAATGGTGACAGTGACTATAGGGGTGAAGAAGAGGGAGCTGACACAGGAAAGCAATTAAAAGAACCAATGGTCCGTTAATTCCCAAAGTACGACAAATATGTTAGTATTGCCTGACCTATTTAGCCTACGTTCCAACAGCTGCATGGAAACGGTAATATGGGTTAAGTGCCCTGCCCAAGGCTGTGTCATACCCCTGACTGATGCCATATTTCACAAAGTGGGTATGAGTGCGTAGTTTTACATTGTGAGAACTTCAATTGGCTCATCCAACTGGAAGCAATCTCTTTTTATTTCATCATCAAACCAGCAGAGTGGCTCCTATTTGTGTGCATATACCAATGCATGTACTGTATGTGTAAAAGTGGGGGAGCGAGCTGCGTAGGAAGGTCGTACGCTGAGTAACACGGTTCTTACTGAGAATCTGTGAATAACCCTTTGCCTGAGGTCCATATTTCTAAAATTATACGCCTTGTTACCATTCTGTAAACTGAGGACTTGAATTATTTTTGACCTGTTTTATGCTACAATGTCTTTCACTGTGTAGGAGTAAGGTTAGACCTTTTGAAAAGACCCAGATCTTTACACTGACCCTGATGTTTTCATCTTCTTTTCATTGTATGCAAATTAACAATATTCGTAGAAATGCAATTTTTCTGAATGTTTAATCCAAATGAATTTGTAGCTTCTGGCATAGAGTGTATATGAATGTTTTTGTTGTTTTGAATTTTTCATAGAGGAACGTTCATTAGGAAACCATTCGTTTTTCGAAGAGTAGTCCAAACAGAAACAGGACTTAAGAGATGACATTTATATCATAGTGTCTCAATGTAGACATGCGGGCAAACCTCCCAGCATGCACTGGGGCCACAGGTCCATGGGCATATCGTGTGTTTGAGCATTGTTTGTGATGCGTGTTTTACAGTCTTTTATAATATATTAGCATTGCTTCACTGTGCCAGTGTTGTAATACAATAAGTTATTGACCATGAGTGAAGTGTGTATGATTGAGTTCATATTGAGGCACAAAGATCTGTGGCCAAGAAGCAAAAAAAATGAGTCTCTAAGTTTCAGTGTTTAAGTGTCCTCAATTAGTCTTTACAATTGCAAAAAAAGGAAAATTGGGTTTATAAATTACAGGATATAGTAAAGGATGATACTGTGTAATATTTTTTAAAACCCAATATAAGGAAAGGGCCTTTCACTGTTTTAATAAATGACTATGCAAAATGTTTTGCCTCCACTTAAAAAAAAGGCCTTTCTCAGCTGAATAAAATAATGTGGCCTCAACTTGTGTTTATTTAGTGCAAATCAATACTTTGCTTTAAAGTTTAAAGTTGAGCCAAGGTTAAAATATTTCGGTGTACTTTAAAATATTCTATTATTCAGCACATGTATTGGCAGTGGAGTGTGTAATGGCTTGTTTGCACCACTCAAACTCTATGAGCAGCATTCCCCTGGCTCTCTGTGGCTGTTATTCTATATAGCAGGAACAAAAAAAGAATTTTATGACGACCTTGTAAAAGACTG
Organism: Acanthurus tractus; assembly: GCA_029783725.1. Taxonomy (NCBI): domain Eukaryota; kingdom Metazoa; phylum Chordata; class Actinopteri; order Acanthuriformes; family Acanthuridae; genus Acanthurus; species Acanthurus tractus. Next base: position 4,835,320 of record JAQNCA010000003.1, read on the forward strand.
GCTTAAATCACAATTCAACTGACTGAGGGGCAATGTGCCTTGAGTACTGCATCTGAAATGAGATTTTCCTTTGTGATAAATCACAAAAACACGGTGGGGTATGATAGCGTACCTGCTAATTTGTTTGATTCTTGGTCTCTTTTGGCAGCGCAATCCGCATCAGTCGAAAGGGATGGCATATGCTACTCAACTTCTGTTTCCACACGGCTCTGACCTTTGCTGTGTTTGCCGGCGGCATCAATCGAATCAACTACCCCATCATCTGTCAAGCAGTAAGTGCATTCTCTTTTCATTTATTCCACGCTCAAAGCTTTTCGGGAAATTGATTACGAATGTCTGTTCAGGTGTTGGCAGCCTCGGCCCGGAGTGCAGTTCTGTGGATGTATAACCCAGCTTTATGTGTCCGTCAGGCTTCGGCTGCGTGCATCGCCCGCTCACTCTTGTTTGACACAATGAGCTGTGATGGTTATTTGGGGACTTTTGGTGAAGCATCATCATATAAGACATTTTCTGGTCAAACGAATCTCTTACAAATGTGTTCTATGAAAGTTTAACCTTGTGGTTCCCATATCACTGCTCATCAAATGACGATATCACAAGTATCATGACATATTTTTATTTGGAACACTCATGCACATTAAAAAAAAAAAACAAGAAAAATACTTTTATAAGTCTCACTCTTGCACAGGTTTTTTTTTTTCAAGGTGGTTAGTTAAAGGTGTTGCTCACACACTTTGTGTCGCCAGCCATGCCAAAAGCTTGCACATAATAGTTTCATTACTCAGTGATTGATTTTTCTCTCACTCTCAAGCATGTCCATAATCTTCAGAAAACCCTCTGTTATTTATCCCTGCTGGGCTCATGACTCTGTGTCTGTCAGTCTGTTTTTTGGTTGCTTGGTCTGAAATAAATCAACAACTACTGGATGTGTTACTACGACTTTCTCGGTCTCCAGAGGATGAATCCTTCAGTGATCTTCTCACTTTTCCTCTTGGGTCACCCGCATGTCAAAGTTTTCATGTGTCTTCTCATATAATTCAAAACTACTGGAAGGATTTGGTACAAATTCATATTTTTTTCAAGAATTTATCACTCTGACTTTGGCAATTAGCTAACATTTCCACCAGCACAACCGTGAGGCTGATATTTGAGTGAAATAACTTAAAAGCTATTAGACAGATGACATCTGGTACACATACTGTATACACGCTTTCATGTCCTGCTCAGAGTAAATTGTAATAAATTTGATGGTCACCTGATGATTTTTTTTTGTTCAGCTCCAATCATCAGATTAAAATTTACCTGCACTTTGTGCTTTATGGCTAATTAACAACTGTTGGCCGTGAGCAAAGAATGATGGGTAACATGGTGCCATTAAACCTGTCATATATCAGCATGTTATCATTGTCTTGCTCATGCCTCAAGTGAATCAGAAACTAAAGACTGACTCAGAGAGTCGTGAGCATGGCTGTTAACTCTGAGTCTTCTAGACTTTTTTTTCAGCACGTTCACTCACGTTGTTTTTCCTTGTTTTTAATAGTTTCACATCATTTTTTGAAGGCATCTGCACAAATTTCTGTTAAGGAGTCCTCACTGAATTTTGTTCATGATGAGACAAGCTTTAAACATACAAAAAAATGGTTGTTTGGATTCCTCTGGATCGTCAGAATTTTTACTGCCACTCAACACCACTTGCTGCTGCGCAGGGTGATGGATGTGGGGAAGCCATATGTGTCAGGGTTGGGGTAAGTGGTCTTTTGATGCAGCGGTGTGTCCCTGCTGGTGGACCCTCACCTTTCTAATCAGTGTGTGGTCATATGGGTGATGGCTCTTGTGTCTGCAGCCCACAGTTATGAATGAGGCAGTGACACTCAAGGGGAGCTGTGGACATTTGGGATGTCAAAGTTAAGTTAAGTTAAAAACAGGTCAGAGAAATGCTTAATAGCCTGCTGGGGCCTCGCTATATTTAGGTTGTTATACAGCAAGAGTGTTTCTTAGTTTGCATGTATTTATATATCTGTTTTCTTTACTGTATTTACTGTTTACTGTTTTATTTTGGTAAAACCTCTCTTGTTACTTTCTGTCTTTATTTAAGTCCTTTTTTTTTAAATCACCTGTTTCTCATCAGATTGTTGGCTTCAGTGTGTTTAGTCCAGGAGTTTTTCCTCTGTCATTTGCCAGTTCACCTTGTTTGTTGTTTTGGCCGCATTCCCATTTGTGTTTTTCAGCTCTCTGGTTCTGTCTCTGTTCCTCAGTCCTGCATCCATCCCAGCTCTAACTGTGTACCTCTTGTTATCCTACTTCAATTTTTTTTAGTGTTTGTATTTTCTTATCAGTTGTAGAATAACTTTTTGCTGCACCCTCAGTTTTTGGGTTTTGCCCTTTTTTTTAGCTTTTTTTCTTATGAAAGCTCACCTTTTGTTTCCTTTTCCTGCTGTGGTTTTTATTTTGCTTCTGGATCCCTTTTTTGATTACCAAACAGAATGCATGAGTAACTAGAAGAAAGGCCTTTAAATATAAGAATTTATCATGTATTTAGTAAACACAGTATAAATGGGTGTGTTTTTGTGATGGACCTTGAAAACAGAGATTCCTATTGGCTAAGATGTTCATTGGAGAGCATTGTTGAAGGAAGCAGCTGGACCGTCGAAGTGACAGATAAAAGATGGTCTGTATGTTTGAGGTTGCTGAAATTTGTCTTGAGGTTAAAGCTGGTGTCAAAAGATGAAAAACTAAGAATAAAAAGACAATGTTTCTTACTTCAACATGGTTGGAAAGCCATGTGGTTTTGGCGAATTTCCCTTCCGAGTTGATTGATAGTTGGATCTGTTCAGGCCGTGAGCATGAAACATCAGCATCAGGAGGAGAGCATCCTGTACTGTCAGCCCATCTCAGCAGGGGGGCATTTACTCTACAGTATTTCGCCGCAAAGAGATTGATGTACACATCTTTTCTACTTTTCACTCCCAGCTTCAGCTGCCTTCACTCACTTCCTGCTTTCTATCAATAGGCTTTGTTTCGCCTGTTTTCTTGTGGGCTTCAGCTTGTTTGGGACTCAGCTTCCTCTCCTGCTGTCACAAGCACTTTAGGTGGCCCCTTATTCCATAGCGTAAAGACTCCACCTCTACATGCTGAAATGCAGAGCGTCATAGTTCATTCCAGCCGGCTTTGCCTGAGCTGTCTGCCAGCAGGCTCGGTGACAGGAAAGTCTGTAAGTCTCCGCTGCTGTCACAGCCATCAAGTCTTCCTCCACAAGTGTAACTGACACGAAATGACTGGTGGTGTCAGAAAATGCAGCTTTCCTCTCTCACCTCCTCCCTGCTGGTTAATATCACATTAAAACCTTTACCATATATACTAAAAACACTCTAAACATTTTGCACTATTTAAAATTATAGTAGGCTGTTTTAATATCGCATTAAAACAGGTGGTGTGGGTTAAAAAGTTGCAGCTGTCCAATAAATTGAAAGCCCTATGTTAATGGCCAGTTTTAGCTTATCACAGATATAACGGTTCAGCCAATAAGTTGATAAATAAAAAATTGTAGCACAGAAATGCCAAAAGACATCAGAATGCCAAAGATATCTTTTAAGTATCTTCAAAAGCCTGTAATGTTATTGTGACGTGTACTCTAGAGAATACTAACTCTTTATTTTTCAGTGGTAACATGTTCGGAACAAATCTTTGTCACATCTTTTTATAGACCAAAGAGATGGACTTGTCATTAAAAATATATAAACTGCCTGACTTATGTGTTTAAAAACTGACAGTTGGTACATCAATCATTATCAGACTTCCCTAAAACTTCGAAAATGCAGCTTCATTAGCTTCATTGCAGGGTTCTCATTATTAGCTTTAATAATGTTAATTGATTCATTGATATATCAATGAATGCTTTATCAATCATTACTTAGCACTTGCTTAAAAGAACTTTTGCATCATTTAATTTTCCTTTTTATATATATATATATATATATATTTTAATTTACAATACTGTAAGTTATCAGCTCCAGTTGTAAAGGCTAATCACTTGGTAATCAATGGATTTTTGATTGAGTAGTCTCTATTATTAAAATTTAAATTACTGAGCTGTGTAAGTCATGATTAATTAAGGATTCAGTCAAAAAGAGCATTCGAATGGACTTTTCTCAAGACAGCAACCCAAAAGTTATTCGTTTTAATTGCCTGCTGTGACCTAGAAAGCATTAACACATGCTAGGCTACAACTTAGAGTCCCTATAACATTTTTTGCTCATTAGAGCAGTGGTACCTCTGAATGTTAGTCATTTAGTCAGTATTGGTGCAGGTGCTGATGATACCACGTAACTCAGTTGGCCCTGCTCTTGCTCTTTAACTTATTTAGCATTCATTAATTTATCTAATTTTAGCCCAGGGGCTTTTGGGTGTTTCTTGCTGCTCCTCCTTTACCCAATCACCGCTAACAGGACAACTCTCTGCAGATTTGGGCACGAGCCCAGATTGTCTGCTGTTCCACTGGGATCCAGGCGGGCCCCACCAGACACAATTTGGGATAATTACAGGACTGCTTCAGGAGACGTGTCATCGCACAACACACACAGACGCATACACTCGTTAGAGTGCACACATATATACACACAGTGCCTGCTGAGTTCTCTGTATTCCCCTCAATCATCCCACCTCCCCTCAATATACACACACACACCCACACACACTCACACACATGCAGTCGCACCCCCACCCTCCTCCCAGGGGGACACATAAGTACATGCTCTCCCTCTGACAGAAGGAACTTCAAGGAGCTCTGAAACTAGCTTTGGCAGCTCTCGCAGCACTTCAAGCATGCACTCCCCACCCAGCACCCTACCCACCCGCCCCGCACCTTCCTCCCTTACCATCTCCACCTGCATCCTATACTAATTCCCCCCCCTCTCTCTCTATCTGTATGCCACTCTTCAGTCTTGCACCGCCTTCTCTGCCCACTGTGGCACTGTCGCTATGCAGCATCCGCTGTCTTTACGGCCTCAAAGTCAAAGTCATCTCTGATCTCTATTTCTATCTTTTTCTTCCAGCGAGGCTTGTTTTGTCATTGATTTGAGCTGCACCCCAGCTGTCACACTACATCCTCTGTTTGTCTGCGTGGAGCAGCAGAACAACATACAGTATATCCTCGTTTCCCCTTGCATCACCCTGTCTTACATTAGACCGTCACATTTTGGATCTCCGTTGATTGTCCAGTGAGTCTGACCAGCGTTAAATAACCTATTAATTTGGCAGAGAACTTGTCTAAGGACATGACCCAGATCTGAGGTTACATCCAGCTGTCAGCTTAAAGATGCTTTACAGAGAATTTTCTCATTAGTGTTCCACTGTGAAATTAGTTGTGATGGCAAACGATGGCACAAAAAAAAAAAAGGCTCTAGACATTACAGTATCTGCAGTGATTTGCTTTGTGCTTTCATCGGGTCCAATTTGAGTGTTCCTGAGCTCATTTTCCTGCTTGTAAGAGGTCTCCAGTAGACTGGTTACTTATGCATCAAAAACAGTGGGGAGTCAATATAATGAATTCGTATGCCCATTGAAGACAATACACAGGGACTTTTGAATGTATTACTGTTAGCATATGCTAAAACTGTAGAGTTAATTCATCTGACAGTGTTGTCTTTACACAAAAATCTACATTGCTCTCAAGCTAAAAGGTGCCATTTCATATAAACTATAGAAAAACCAAAATGTAAAGCAGAAAATGAAAGTCAGCTGCACAGATGTCTTTTAGATTACCTTAAAAGTTAAAATTTGATTCTTTTTGTATAACTGAATACGTGAGGTCTGAAACAAACAATCAAAGACAGTTTTGTCCTCCTGACAACAGTCGCCCACACCTTCCCTAAGCTTGCTATCGGCATTGTTCTGTTTTGTGCTCGTATAGTGTCTCATATTGTTGTTGTACTGTTTTTTGTTTTATTTTACACTCCTGGCAGTATTCTTGTTTTTTACTTGTGTACATCATCTTGCTGTTAAGTGTTGCCATGTGCTGACATGCTCTCTTTATATCTTTTATACTTTTGATAGACATATATTGATATTTGGTGCTTTTCTTGTGTTGTTTGTCGGCGTTTATACCACCGTTGTACTGACACATGTTTCATATTGAACTGTTTTGCATCAGATCTTAAACCCTGGATCCTATCTAACATTATGTTGGAATCGCTAGAAATGGGACAAAAACACAATATGAAACGGAGTTATTAATTGTGACACAGTGGATGGAGATTTATTCAGAGGTCCTTATTAAAATTTTAATTTTCTCTTTCCAATGAAAACAAAGCTGTCTGGTTAATGGGTGACCTTTGTCTCAGGAGGTTGCACAATGGTTCTCTCATTGCAGTCACTAATGAACTAGAGAGGCAGTACATAAATGCAGCACATTTCCTCATTCTTGTCTTGATCCTGCTATATTTGGTCATGAATTTCAATAAACATATACATAAATATTGAATGCCAGACATCCACTCAGCTACCAGTTCACCAAGTACATCCAGCTAAAACCAATGCAGGCTGATACAACATTTTAAGAAATCCTGCCTTTACAAAGATTACCAGTTTGGAGGATTTTATTTAGGTGTATGAAATTTCATTGCCTTATGCCAGATCTGTAGACTTCAGGTGCTTAAAAAGAGGACTTGTGACTTTTGCAGAGGAGACTCAACTTTATGACCCATGAATTTGAGAAATGCCAGACTAAATGAAGTTGTCTCTACCAAACTCTTCAAAATAATGAATAATGAAAGCAGGATGCGAAAGGCGTCACTGTAACGATAACATCCACTTTTAGTTGCAGCGGCTAATTCTCTTTCTTCATATCCAGCAGATTTTTCTCCTTACAGCGGTGCAAATGCTTCATTTATGTGATACTTTCTGCTTTCAGAATGCCTTTTTGTTCTTGTGAAATATTAAAAATGTTATAAATATGTTTCAGTTTTTGTGATGAATTAATCATTCAAAGTAATAATTGCATTCACAAGGAATTCATATGAAATAATGATAAAATTAAAAGAAATTCTCTTAGAGTTAAATGATTAACAATTATAATTTGCTTTTGAAGGATTTATTCGCTCATTGTATTAAACATGAAATCTTTGTCTGAGCTTTGTTTTCTCACATCTTTTGCTATTTTGCAAAGCATGCATAATGTGATAAAGTCGTGTAGGATTCAGAGCTGTCTAAAGTGTCACCAAGTACTCACTGTTAGCACACACACATGCAAAAAGCAGAATTACTGTTTTGCTGTCACAGTTTCATGAGTCTAAATCAAACCACTGTTTTATGGGTGTGCGGTTTCATTTATTTATGCAACACTGACACCCATCTTAAGCGACAGAGGGAGTTTGAGGTGACAGGAGCTGTGGCTGTTTAGCAGAGACACGTTTATCAGGTTTTCTGGGGCCGTTTCCAGCTCTTGTTTTGTTGACTGTGCAATCGTTGTGCTGCTCGCTGATCCAATCACCGACTGAAATTATCTATTTACCCAGATTTTCTACCAACAAAGGCACATCAGGTGAAAACACAACAGCTTGCGAATATTAAATTATTAACAAGCAGACTGTTCATATCATTCTATCCATGTTTTGATCAATTGGCTTTATCAAAACGTTTAAGTCAGTGAATCCCACAATTTCTCAGACATGTACCTGCTTAAATTATAATTCATTGGAGATCTAATGAAAAAAAAAATGCTCTACAAGGTCAATGCAAAAGAAGTGAAGTTTGCTTTGACCAATAAAACACATGTGAGCATTTATCTGCTCTGATATAGTTTTCGAAACAAACCATGATCAAACAAACATAAAAAGATTCATATAACCCGGGGCTAAGATACGGAGAATGACAATGACGTCTGTGAATGAAAGTATATGAAGATCAGCCTCCAGTGTCAAAGATGCTTGGCTGACCTCCACCCGAAGAGATTGTGCTTCAAAGGGAAAGCAGTCATTAATCAGACGTCTGCAAGAGGATTTATTTCAAGAAACTGCAAACAGTTTCTTTCGGCACAGTTTCATTCAGTGTCTGAATGAGTTTTTTTTTTTTTTTTTGGGGCTGCCTGTCTGAGATGGCAGGCTGCTGCTCTTGTTGGATTTCTCATTTGTTGGTGGTGGATGATGGTTCTGGCTTTTGCCAGCATTATTTGGGTGCTCACTAGTCTGAGATAAGTGGATATGCTTGTAATGGGAATCTGTATTGGAGTGGTATTGACAATATTATGCTGCGTTGTTGTAACACAGTCTCATTATTAATCAAACTGTTATTAAAATTTGGTTTATCAGCACCAAAAGTGCATTGACTCGGTAATGTATGGGTGGTTTCACTGGGGAAGATCTGCCCCCCCACTGTCACAGCATAGGGCAGCATTCTTTCAACCTGGGAGGTGATGGGATGTGTCACGAGTTGCCTCTAAGGTCTCTTTGTGACTGAGGATGTCCAAAATCTGACTTAAAATCATCTGAATAATATGAGGTCACTAAAATGTGGCAAAAAACTAGCATTAACTGTGAAAACTATTCGCTTTGATTAACTTTTATAGAGTATTTGATTTTAATATGTCAGAATGAAACACTTCAAGATGGTATCTCTGAAAACT
>JAQNCA010000003.1:4844036-4864953 GCA_029783725.1 Acanthurus tractus
ACGTTAAGCAGCTGGGCATCTCCTGGAAGGCTAACCAAAGGCTAATATTAACTGGCTAACTAGAAGTTAGTTAAGAACCAAAGATAAAAAAAAACAGATATGGAGAGTGTAGACACCAGTACAAACTAAGTAGTACTTACAGTTAAATAAAATAGGACTAGAATTTCACTCTTTGAAGAAAGAACTGTATACTTCTTGGACAGCATTAGTTCAATTACGAGCACAGCAAGCCATGTCATATGCATGGAACTCTTCAGCACAGGGAAATAAGCTAAGTTAAACCAAAACAGTTATTTAAAGCAGGCTCTAAACATGTTAATTTCTGCAGTAAAGCTGTTTTTTTTTTTTTAATATGTGCCTCTTTGGTTATTGACCCATTTTCGGAGCCAACCTTAAGTGGCTATTCGAAAGAGAAGCAGTTTTTGGCACTTCCGCCTTGACTTCATTTTTCAGCTCCAGAGTTTGCTGTGTGGTTTACTCCTAGAATTACCATTTCTTTTCATTTGAGACCCCCTCCTCTCCCCTAATTGCCATATTACAAACACACTTCCTTTCTGTCTCTTCTTGGCACTAATGAAGCTCTGAAGTGTGCAGACTCCACAGCAGTGATTGACTTACCACCCGCTCTCTGCTCTATAACCAGCTCTAGGACACTGCTAATTAGCATTTGGTCTCTGGTACACTGGCTTCAGTCCCTAGGCCTATCAGGCTGGAGAGAAGCTACTTGATTGGGTGTCTGAGGTTGTCAGTACATCATCAACAGACTGATTGGGTGGAGAAAAGGCTTAGTGCATTTTAATCCATTCTCCGCTTTTCCTCTTTGTTTTGTAACATTTGTCTCTCCGCTCTTTCTATAAGCTGACAAAGCCTTTAAACAAAGTCAGATCAGTTGTCCCATTCAAACACAAATCATGAATACTAAAATGAGGAAAAGAGATATGTATACACTACATTTTGGAAAACAGTCAAGCGCCGATAGTTGTCAATGTGACTATCATTTATATTCAGATTTAATATTCACAGTGCTCACTTTGTGTCCTCTAACTCAACTGATAAGGAGCTGCTCAGTATCCACGAGTATAACCTCACCATAATGCTCTTATCCCAAACAACCTTGATGATTCAATAGCACTTTTTAAACCTGTCTCTCCATTCTTGTATTATTGTCTTTTAGCACAGGATAAGACAAAGCATTCGGGTCTTAAAGGGAAACGTCTGTGGAGACACCCTTGGAGCGACATTGATGATGTTTTTGGGAGGAGGAGGGGCTGCTCTTCCTCAACATCTTCTCTTTGAGTTGTAGGAATATGATCAAGTCTGACAGTTTCCACAGAGACATACTGTACTGTATATACAGGCAAAAGTTCAGAAAAGTCAAAGAAATAACTTCATGTACTTTGTCTCACCCTGTCACCCTGTCAGGTCGGGGTCGTGCTGCACTACTCGTCTCTGTCGACCATGCTGTGGCTCGGTGTGACGGCCAGGAACATTTATAAACAGGTGACCAAGAAGCCCCCACAGAGCCAAGATGGTGACCCGCCTCCGCCCCCTAAACAACCCCTGTTGAGGTGAGTACAAAGGTCCTCACAGCCCTCCTCAACCCCGACTGACCCCAGATGGAAAAGCATATGAACATCTTTTGTACGTGTTCTTATGTGTTTTTGTGCCTGTGTGTGTGTGTGTGTGTCTGTGTGATTGTTTTGATTTCTGATATATATATTTTTCATCGTTCTTGCCTTTTATTGCAGCTTGCTGTGTGTGTTTGTGTGTTTGTGTATCTTCAGAGGCGAAGGATTGGTCACTGCACAATTCTTTGCTTTCTTATTTCATTTTTTTGTCAGTACATGACCTGACTGAGACTGTGAGATACAAGAATGAGCTTTATACAACCACAGACGATTGGTGTCCCAGCTTGAACTTTTATTTTAAGGTGGAAAAAAATACAGATCCTTTGCTTACATTAAAGTATCAGTAAAACAATATTAATAAACTGTATTATAGTAAAAGTTCTGCACTTCAAATTTTGCAAATTGGCTGTTGTGACTAATGTTTTATTGTTTTAATTCATTAGATTGTTGATGCATCATTGTTTAGGTATTGTTTTATTGTTCTAGCTGGTCAAGTTAGAGCTAGTTTTCAGTTCCTGACATAATAAGGTAGTCTAGTTGTTTCCAAGTCTAAGGGTTGGCAGCCCAAGTCTTTTCAAATTAAATCTCAATTGTAAGGTCAAGGAAGGTTTAGGCAAAGACAAAAAAAAATACTGAGTTTGGATTGGGAATAGATCCTGTTTTGCCCTAAAACTGAGTTTTGTGGTCATAAACATGGCAGTAAAATATAGCAACAGTCACTAAAATTACCTTAGTGAAAAAACTCCCAAGGAACAACTCAAAAACTGGTGTAAGCATCATCATTATCCCTTCTTACCTCCTGATGAGAAAAGTCAGCCTTTGCTCAGTGTGAACTACGTCACTTTGATCTGTTTTGTTGAACAAAAATCCTGTTGGTTAGTTCTGTGGTATTCAGACATCCTCAGCTGTCTCCAGTCACAACATCTGGTTAGTATAGTTTCCTCTAAGCACAATTTAAGTTATTTTAAAGTACAATCATAATTTATTTGGACAAAGATTTTCAACTTGACTTTATTCAGAACTGGATTTCTTTTTGGTTTTGTCTCTAATTTATTGGTCAAACACTTGCGTTGATTATCTGCAGGAGCATCCACAGCTAGTTTACTTTCTTTCATGCCCTCTCACTCTGTTCACTCTGTAGCGACACAGCTGGCAGGTCTTTCTATTCATATCGCCCTCCTTTTGGATTCCTCTCACAGTTTCTCATGTTAAGAAATTAAATTTCTTAATCTGAGTCATTGTCCACCACAAGGGAAGAAGTTCAGGTTTTTAACGGAATGATTCACTTAATGTGAAAATGAGGCTGATAAACTCCAGAGAGAGAAGTCCAGTGAATTTCTTTTATACAGTCAGAATTCTGAATTAAGGCCATTTTGGTTCAAACTGTTAGAAGTGACATTTAAGGTAACAACTGCTCCTCAGCAATAAAAAATGTGACGGAGGGGTTGTATAAGACTACGAGCATCTGTCTTAGGTCTGTATAGGGCACTTTATACGTCAGTTAACTTAATATGGATAACCAGTCTTAATGTCACCCATCAGTTGCAGTAAGTAGAGCTTTTCCAACTGATTTTGTGTTTTCGTGTAGTTCAAAAATAGGGTAATTGAAGCAGTTTAAATGAAGCAATGATGGGGTTGCAGGAACTATAGAGTACTGACCATCATTTGTAAGCATTAAAGCCACCGGTAACTTTTGATTTTATGTCTCAGCCCAGTTATTTCCAATCGTGTGTATCTGCACTTGTAATTGTACTAACTGTCAGAAAATAGAATTTGTGATCTAATTTTAAAAAGCATAAACACATTTTTGGGATGAAAATAAGCATCTATACAGGACTGCAAATTAGTGTGCTGACACTGAAGTTAATTTATTGTCACACTAACAAAGCTGCCAGCTATGATTCAAAGTACCCACTTACAAAAATGAGTCAGCTCTGACAGCTAAGCTAAGACAAGACTGTGTGAAAACTATATAAGTAGCACCCAGAAAAGTCATAATAATTATATAAATGTATTAGATAATATCTGAAATAATTTCTCTATATTTAGTCAGAGATGAATTATGGGGACTGAATGGCTGAGTCAAAGTTGGTGCACAGTCGCTTGAATTTGCATTGCTCACCCAGTGAATAAACACACAAACAAACAAACAAATAGAAAAAAAAAATAGCTTCCAGGTTTGCCTCGGCAGTTTTGGGCCCACTGCGCATGCTGTCTCCACTCAATGGCTTTACTGTGAGAAAATGTCACGCTTTTCTTTGCTGTGGGGGAAAAATTTAAAACATTACACAATCATGGATTGAGAATTTATAATATAAAGGGCAATAATTGACCTAATCTGTGGTTGGATATTTCCTGTCAGCAGCTGTACAGACATCTCTTTATGGCAGAATCTGTTTTGCTTCTGTGTATGGACTCATATCCGACTCTAATAGTGTATCCATATCTAAAAGTAATGGGTAAATGTCAGGAGGGACCAGCTTCTGCAAATGAAAGTGCTGTAGGAATGCAAGTTTGAGTGAACTGACCAAAACAGTGACAGTTTAGTAGAGAAACAAAACTGTAGAAATATTTGCAAAGTGAGCGGTTATGTAACATGCACTTTAAAATTAATTAGTAACTGAGCACATTAAGATAAGAGGACATGACAGGCGGTGCTGTTGATGGCGTGCTTGAGCTCCACTAACTGAAATGCGGGCATACATCAGACAAGGAAACCAGAGCCCAAGCTTGATAATGATTCATGGTTTTTCTAGTTTTTAAATATTTTTGTAACCTCAGATTCTGCAGTTTTCTCACACCTATGGATACACTAATGGCTGGCATCCCTCAGAGGAAACTGTGTGGAACTGCTGATCTGGATGTTAAGTAAATGTTTTGGCTCATTATTTTGTTTAAGGCTTCCTTCTATCCTGCAAAGCAATACGAACGGAGGGCAGGTGAATCTAAGGACAAGGAGGAGAAGGAAGGACGCAGAAGCTAATGACTTAAAACAACCTGTTAGCGTTGCATCACCTCTGTGCTGTTACTAATTACCTCAGTCACCCAGAAGGCTGCTGAGCCAGGAGATTTATCACAAATCTAAATGTATTTAGCCTTTTGACCCATTTAATTCCTATTGGCTTGGATTCACACATCAGATTGATTTTTTTTTTCCCCCTTTTTTTTTTGCGATTTTTCCGCCACTCGTTCTCCGTTTCATTCCTTTTCTGCTTACTCACAACATTTGGCATGTATAAGAGGATCAGCTTTTGGACACATACGGTGCTCTTCCTCTGCGGTGAGAAGGTGCTGTGTGAGCTCTTCTGCACATTGCAACTGTGACGCAGAGAGCTGAACTCCAGAGGCATCCACGAGAAATCCTTTTATGGGAAGGTTCGAGAGCAGAGATACGGAGGCAAACAGAGGCTGAACTGTAACAAATACCTGTTTGTCATTCAGTTTTGTATTCGGTCTATGATTGTCACTTTCTTTTAGCTCAAATATGAAGTTCGGGTGCTTGAATTTTTTGAACTTTCCAAAATAATTTGAACAAGATATAGCAGATGACCCCAGATGAGAAATTATTAAACATGCAGAACTGCACTGGATATGAACCTTACTGGAATTCCCCACTCACTTGCTGTTGGACCTGCTTTCTACAGGTTTTTATTGAGGATTATTGTGACACATGTAGCACTCACACAGCATTTAGCAACATTTATCATTCATAGCACCTGAAACCAATAGTTATAAAAATGTAAAAAATGAGCAGAAGCACATGTTTGACATTATTAAAACTGGAATCTGCTCAATAATGTATTCCTGCCGAGTTTCTGAAAGTCACTGAGGATAAGGACCCCACCAGATAAGGATCCCCTCAACCTATAAGCAGCACTCTCCTTGTGAGGCAAATCCTCAGACATCCGCCTGATTGGGTGGTGTTAATATGGAACGTTCTTGAGGCTCTCCCATCATGCACCGCTTGTGAATAAGATAATTTGTCTGGGGGCAGGCAAAAGGATCGTGTGGCGCAGCAGTCGAGTTGATCCACGGTGATTGACTGTAATGCTCCCTGTCAGACAGGCTCATGCAATGAGACTTAGCAGCTGGAGACAAATCAATTTCTCCTCCTAGCAACCCACCACCACCACCACCCAGCATCCACCCTACCCCTCCTCCTCTAACTCTTTTCCCGTCCCTTCACTCCTGACAGCATCTCATGGCATATCCAGCAGACCATCACACTGACCTTTGTCAAAAAATCTGCTACGCCGTGTTAGACCACGTACCCTCAACACCTCTGTTCACGCTATTAACCGACAGTCATCTCGTGTGATGGCTGCAGATCATTCCTCTGAAGCGTGATTTCACTTTGGGAGAACATTTCTCCTCCTGGTATAGAATCTACAACATCTGTTAAATGTCAGAACCAGCATTTCTTCCCTTGCTGTCACTGTTGATCATTTCCAACAGAAAACCTTGCTCCTTAAAAAAAGCGTAGTCTGAGACACAGGATGAAATAATATTGCAGATCTGCTTTGCTCTAGTTATGGATGCTTTTGAAGAGTTATTTTTAGATCAAGCTTTTGAAAGAGAAATTGCTAGTATTAGTGGCTGGTGATGCATGAACTTTGAGATCTGTGTATTCAAAAATGTAATGGTCTAGTGACGTAGAACATCTCTTAAAATCAAAAGGACTTACCACACATATATGTCCGTTAAATAACAGGCTAAAACCAGCAGCTGGTTAGCCTAGCTTAGCCAAGTGATTGGAAACAGTCAGTCAGCTAGCTAGCTTGGCTTCGTGTACAGGTTAGCAATATGAGCCTGTTTTGTTTTTGTTTTTTTTAATGGGTAAAAAAATGACATTTTGTGTTAATAAGTAACCTTTATAAGCACTAACAAGCAATTTATTACCCTCAGAGGGAGCAAGACTAGCTATTTTCCTTGTTTGTACACCATCATGTGAAAAGTTCTGCTTCACCTGTAAGGCTTTGCCCCTGTGCTGGAGCTGAATGCCCATCAGTTGTCCCCAGCTGTGCTGCGTGTGTCCTGGCCCAGGTCCAGACAGAGGACAGTTCATAGCTACAAACAGAGGACAGTGCATAAGCAGAGGAACAAAGGTGGGAGGGGAGTCGCTGTGAAGCCGCCGGCTGAAAGGCACTTCAGGGTCTATTTATATCAGATGATTGCTGTACCTAAACTCACTCAAAAAGCACAACTCTGCATGCACAGCCATTTTGTTAAATGTTGAAGGCTTTTTTTAAAAAATGGAATGACCACCAAAAGAGTATGTGGTTATATTTTGAGTGCATTGGCATGAATTTTCATGTGATGAAGCCCCTTTTTGCACAAAAGCAGAGAAGTGTAGGAAGCAATTTGATCACATATGCTCTACATTTTTTGCACCTGTGCTACATTTAATTTTTTGGAGCACAGGAGCTGCAGAAAACACCAGCGGGCATCACCAAAGAGGAATAAGAGTTATAAAGCGCTAGGTGCTTAACATCCACTAGTTCTTCTCATTTATGCTTATCTTGCTGACGGGTGTGTAAATGGCTTTCTGTGAAAGGAGAGTCCCCCGGGGGAACCGTGCCACTCAGAGACAGTGACAGGCTGGTAATGCCCCTCCACCATCTCCTCCTGTCCCCGCTTCACCTCCCCTCCAACCACCCCCTCGCCGACCAGCCCAGACAAACATCTTGATTGTAATTGAATTTTTGGGACGGGCCCCGTGTGACGGAGGACAGATTGGGAGAGAGGGAGGATGAGGATGAGGATGAAGATGGAGTGGTGGAAAGGTTAGAGCAGTGACAGAGTTTGAGATTGAACAGGAAGGAAGGGGAAATAGCGTTGTGTTATAAAGTGGATGACGGTGCAGGGAGAAAGGACAAGGACAGTGCAGGGAGGGAGCTGCCGGGGATTAGCTTTGTTTCTGCACTGAATTCTTAACGCTCATCATGTGAACACTTGGGTGCTTACCTGCACACTTTCATGTACCTGAAGAATAACAAACTACATTCACTGTGTGCCAAATAAGGGTTGAATCATCTGACATTTACGTCCAATTTTAGTGTTAATGTTAAAGTCATTGCAGGTGATATTGCTGCTGACATGCCAGCTCAGTTGAACTGCACACTGCACGTGTTGCATGATGCGACATGGTCTCTTAGTTTATGAGGATGTTAACAACCAGTGCTCTGAAGAAACGTACAGAGCAGCAATGATGCACAGACAAAGGTGCAGTTAGATGCAAGTGTACATTTTTTGAAGCCTATACTGAAACATTTTGCATGTTGGTCACTTCTACTCTTCAGAATAGATGTGCTTCCAATCTAACAAATGTACAAAACCTTACTGATTACAAAAGGTGGGGTAACTGCAGTTTATCATGTTGACTTCAGCCCATTGTGCGACGTGCAGTGCAGCTGTGTCTCTTGTAATCTTGTAAAATTCCAGGTTTTCTTTTTCCCTAAATTAACAAAAACTGACCTTGTTAGCTGTATCAATAATAATCTCTCAAGGCCCACAGTTTCACTCTGGGCTTCAGGGTCTTACTGTTAGCATACAAAGTAGGGTGGACAGGGAAAAGAAACGAATCGATAAAGAAAAACAAGACCATCTTCTAGTCATAGATATTATTTATTTGTTCAGTTATTTTTTTTTTCCTTGTATAAGTAAGCCTGGCAGATCGTGTGCCGCTGAAAGGACAGCTTGTCCGAGATCAGCGACACCATAACGAAGGATGAAGTCAGCTTAATTTGAAAGGACATGCACACTTTAAAAAAGCACTCATGTACCTTCTCATGTCTGATGTGAAAATCCAGTAAGAGTGTGCTCGCACCAAACATGATTGTTGTATGAAGTCATCAGTGTGGTTTGTACAGGAGGAGATCACTGATTTGAAAGCAAAACTATTTACTTGAATTGTTTTTTTTTTTGGTTGTGTGTTGGTTTGTCATTTAAGATCACTGCGGTTTCTAAAGAAACTCTATTACTCCTGTGAAATATAAAGAAAAGTTCAAACTCAGCTTCCTTCTTCTCATATGCAGGTCTCCTGAGCTGCTATGGACAGCAGACGCTGTAATTTACAGCAGTGAGAGTTGACAAGTTCATCGAGTTTACATCAACAAGAAACAGATTTGTTTTCATAGTAAGATTTACACTTTGGCGTGTAGCAGAGAAAACAAACTGTAGGCGTGACTGCAGAGTGTGATCAAAATACACAGGCAAGCTCAGAAGTCACATGTTGGTCTTCTGATATCATGTTTGAGGAAAGCAGAGAGCAGATAGCTTCACTCACTGCACTGGCTTTTAATCTTATCTGTCACTTTGTCTGTTTGGATCTTTTAGTTGTAATCTTTCTCTTATGTCCACAAATCTATTACTGAGTCGTATTTCGACAGTGTGCGGCTGTAATCCAGATGGGAGATACAGGATTTGTAAATGCCATTTCACACCAGACATTTTTATACTTTCTCATTCTTTCTGCCTCTGTTTGTCCCTCTGTCACCTCACAGATTTTATTTAGTCAGCGGTGGAGTGCCCCTCATCATCTGTGGGGTCACAGCAGCCGTCAACATAGACAACTATGGCAGCGGGGAGCAAGCGCCATAGTAAGTCTAAGATTTGCTCGTGCTTTCAAGGTCAAATTAAACTCTGTCTATACTTTGCACCATTTATGCAGCTCAACAAAGTGTTTTCCTCATTAGGTGTTGTGACTTATTTCCATATAAACCTTCTTTTGAAGTGTGTGTATACTTGCAGGGGTTATTTTAATGCAGCTGTAACCATTTGTATTGCAAACTGTGTCTGCTTGCCCATGTTAAAGCAAAACATGTGTAAACAAGTAGAAAACATTGTAATGTTCATTTTTTAAGTTCTGCAGATTTTTTTTAAAAAGGATATCATAAATAAAAGTTTTAAAAACACTTGTGTCATGTGTGTTGCAGCTGCTGGATGGCATGGGAGCCCAGCCTGGGAGCTTTCTTCGGCCCTGTGGCTTTCATCGTTTTGGTGACATGCATCTACTTCCTCTGCACCTTCATTCAGCTACGGAGACACCCTGAAAGGAAGTATGAGCTCAAGCAGCTGACCGAGGAGCAGCAGAGGCTAGCAGCCGTCGATGTGCCCACCCACTGCCACCAGGGGGCTGAGCCCGGAGCCCTGGCAGCCCAACCCAGCGGGAGCAACTGCCCCGCAGGCTGTCCGGGCATTCCCATCAACCCCGCGCTGCTGGCCAATGAGCACTCCTTCAAGGCTCAGCTACGAACGGCGGCTTTCACCCTTTTTCTCTTCCTGGCTACCTGGACTTTCGGGGCGCTGGCTGTGTCTCAGGGCCACTTCCTGGACATGATCTTCAGCTGCCTTTATGGTGCCTTCTCCGTCACCCTTGGCCTCTTCATCCTCATCCATCACTGCGCCAAGCGTGATGACGTCTGGCATTGCTGGTGTTCCTGTTGCCCCGGACGACACGCCAACGCCTGCTCCGGCGCTCAAGGGTCGGCTCAAGCGCGGCCCAAGGTCAACGTGAACGGAGATACCCCCGGGCATGGCCACGGTCACAGCCACTGCCACCATGACTCACCGTGTCAGAGTAAAGCAGTGATGAGCTGCAGTCATGGAAGTATAGGTCACTGTAAACACGCTGCCCTTCCGTCCTCCTCGCAAAACCATGTGACCTGTCTGGCACCTGTGACGCCATGCTGCGCCGCCCTGCATAGCCAGCAGCTGATGGAAGAGGAGCCTACGGCGACACACGTGCTGCTACACGCCGACCCAGAGGGTTACCGCCCGGGGATCCAGTTGCACCCCTGCCTAAAGAGCAGCACCAGGACTAAAGGCCGTCACTTCAGTCGGCGGGGTGGGGCCGGTGCTTGTGGAGCAGGGAGTGAGAGGGAGTTCGCCTATCACATCCCCTCAAGCGTGGACGGAGGCAGCGTGCACAGCTCACACACTGACAGCCCCCATAGCACACATGAGCGCCACACCCATATCTGCCCACATCTGGCCCACGAAGGCCACCACGATGGGCATCACTCATGCCACGCTGCTGCAGCCACCACGCACGAGGCCCTGGCATGCCATAACCCCTGCCACAGGCACATCTGCTGTGCCAAGGCAGACCTTTTCCCCTCTCTGTGCCCGGCAGAGGCAGGCGACACGGGCGTCTTCCTGTGTGGCTGCGGCAAAGTGGCTGAGCAGGACCCTGTGGCAACACATCACCATCTGGAGATGCACGCCCAGCGCAGACAATCCTACCCCCAGAACCCGCCCAATCAGAATGGGATTCTAAAAGGAGGCCTGCACGAAGGCCTCCTGTACACTTCGGACAGCACAGGGAATATACGCACTGGACCCTGGAAGAATGAAACTACTGTGTAGTGCGGGAAGGAAAAAAAAAAAACAGGGGAAATAGGCAGCGCCCCTGCCTTGTCCCGCCAAAAATAAACCCTCGCCTCCCTTTCTAGAATTAAAAAAAAAAAAAAAATTATGAATTGAACAACATTTTAAACATCACAATCAGCGTGGGATATTTTTATTTTAAACGTCCTCATGTTTTTATGTGTGCTGTTTTACTGTACAGAATGCTGATATCATAGAAAATGCTCCCTGAAGAGCATCCATACAAAGAACAGAATCTCCTCAAACCAAGAAGAATTTGTGAAATGTGTGTCACATCATGCCATCAGATGTAATTGAAGGTATTTCCACTGTTCCATGTTACTACAGATCTCTCTCTCTATATATACAAGAAAATGAATGGTTGTATGTATGAATATGTGTGTTAGTGCTCAAAGGCAACACGCTGCAAGAATTTTTTCTTTTTTTTTTTTTTTACACTTTGAATCTGAATCCATCCAATAGTCTACAATGACAGTGAACCTCCAGTACTTTAAAGAACTCTTGGCATCCATGTTTTAGACGACTAAACCAGCAATTTTAGACTTCATGGGTATTTTTGCCATTCAGTAAAGCAACTGTGATTTTCTAAATAATATACAAAGATACTGTCGCTTGCCAGAGATGTGCGAATGCCAGTTAAGTTGTGAAAATTCCAAGCAACAGAAAAAGAGAATTGAAACGAAGCGTCCTCTTCCAGGTTAGTATTGATTGTGCTGTCTGTATGATGTCTTCACTGTTGTGTTTCTTTTTTCTTGGAGAGAAGTAAATAACGACAGCGGCAACAGCAACAGCGTTGCCGTCGTGAACGGGGAGCTGATGTCATTGAGTCATTGGATCCGGTGTGATGTTTTTATGAACACTGTCACACAGACAGAGCCAGGTCCTCACAGCGAGTTCATTGCCAAACTAGTGTGCAGGTTTTTTTTTTTTTGTTTGTTTTTTTTATTGTTTTTTTTTTATTCTCTTCAGCTCAGCTTGCACATGCTAGAAAACATCCACAATGACATCACTTTTTGTCAAATCAAACACAATATTTTAGGGGGAAAAAATGGTGTGAATGTGTTTAAAAAGAAACAATAAGCTGCTTTGGGAAAACTGCCTAAGACAAATGTCATATAATTTTTCCTCTTATTAAAACTAATAAAACATTTTAGCCAATCTCTGCGACTTTAAGCTAATGCCACAAAATGACACATAGCAGAATTTAGTACAAATGCAGTCCCATAATTTTTCATCCATTTTTAATTTCTCTCAGAGAAGCCCCAAATCATGCATGCCTTTTTGTATGTAGCTATGTGCTGTATTTTGACAGTGTTAATGAATGCTCATCCATGAACGTATTTTTTGCGATATGACCCCGACTGCTGCAGTTTGTAAGATTTTTGTCTCACTCTTGGATTCAGCCTTGTTCCCTGCAAATGCTGTATTGTTTTCTTCTCTTGAAAAACCACTTGACAAGACTTTAAGCTTAAGTTTATCCTAAAATCCACTCCAGAAAAACGTAATTATGTTGGGTCTGTTTCGGTAGATAACATGTGTCAAGGGAGGCCAAGGTTAAAGTATGGATCTGTTTTCGGTTTTCTTCTTTTTTTTTTTTGGTACCTTGAAGGTCACATTTTCTTTGAAGAATTGCCACTCAAAAGAGAAAAAAAAAGGAAAAGAAGGCTCTGAATTGACTGAGAAGCACTCGTTTGTTTTCTGAATGACATTGAGTGTGATACTCCAGACAAAACCAATCATATGTTTCATCAGAAAAGCCAAACTTTAAAAAAAAAGGACATCCAAGCAGCACATATAAACTCACAACAAAAAACCCTGCTCTTGCGAAACCACCTCGGCATGCACGCCATCTCTTTATCCATCTGTGCACTCTTGTCTGTGTATATAGAATCAGTTTCTGATGAATTATTTTATATAAGATTTAAGATATTTAAGAATAAAATAAGTCTATATGTAAAGAAAGATGTATGGGGAAAAAAAACTGACCTCTCAATGTTAATACTCAGTATCTGAGTTTAGAAAATGTCCTTTCTGTTTTCAAATGCCTTTTTTCTGTTGCAGTTTTTTAGTTGACGTCATAAAGTATGCAGACTCGCCATGTGTTGTGAGAATTATCCTGTCATATCAGAAATAGAAATGCACTACCCATAACAACGTTTGGCCTGCCAGAATAGAATTTGTCACTTACAGTATGTTTATTATAGAAATATTTGTTCAGACAGAAATATTTCGATTAAAAAAAGTGACCTCTGCAGAAAAACAAAAGACAAAACTCTGATGTGATACTCCCTTTGTTGGAATGGAAGGCTTTGAAGAGAAAAAGGAGGCCCTGTTGGACAGCAAAGATGATGCATGAAACCTTGTATCTCTGCACAGGGCCGTTGGAGTTATGTCCGGGGTCTACGACAAAATGGGATTTTATTGGCCCAACTTATGGTTTATAAAACTGTGGCCTGCAATTGATCACACAATACGGGCTCCTTTGAGCTGCGTTAGATGCTGGCCGTCAGAGGTCCTGGCTTTATAGTTATTGGGAAGGGATTTGTAACAGTATCACAACAAACATTTTAAAAAACCAGCCTCTCCTGCTAAAACCCACATTAAACTGAGAGAACAGGGGTCTAGGTTAATTGCTGTACAACATGTGTATTTGCTGGTGGTGTTTCTTAGAAGCAGCCTGAGCTTTTCAGTGCTTTTTCTGTGAGATGATGTGTTTTGGTATCTCAGGCCACCATAGGCCAGCTTCTCTGTTGTCATCAGTAGCGGATGTACTGCCCTAAACGAGCTCGCTGACTCGGCTTCAGCTCACCAGACGGCTGCTGGAATATTCACCTGTGGTACTGTGACAAAACCTAAAGCCAGTTTTCACTTTTTTCTACATTGACACAGATTCCAATAAATGTATTTTTTCACCATGCAACGGATGAGAGCATCTTTGGCTTGTGTTTTCGTGTTGTGTGTGTGTGTGTGTGTATGTGTGTTTGTGTGTCCGCCACATGTGTGCAGAGGGCATTTAACTTCTAAGACGATGAATGGGAGTGAAAGAAAAAGCCTGTTTTTATTTTTCAATTCTCGCCATAACGTGTTTATTTCTTCTGACAGCTTGGTGGAGATTGAGATGCCTTATGGAAGCACCACAGGGGAGGAATCCAAATGATAGCAGGCCTGACTGCTGCTGTGTGCGTGTGTGCCAGTGTGTGTGTATATGTGTATATGTGTGTGTCTATGTTGTGCATGCCCAGGTCTTGTACACATACATGCACAGGCATCCGCACGTGCACGCCCAGGACTCAAGACAGTGTGTCTTCTGTGCATCACAAATCACACCCAGGTTTGACGGGCCATGAAACGCCTGAGCACATTTAATATGCAGCTGGAGTTTTTTTCTTCTTTTCTTTTCTTTTCTTTTCCAAGGCCACATGCCCCCCCCCCCCCCCGTCCCCCGTCCCCCTCCCACTTCCCTTCCGACCATCAGATTATTCGTCTGACTGAAAGCCATGTGAAACGTCAGACCCCATCTCTCCCTCTCTGGCTGCCATGAAGTCTCAGACTGAACACGAGTACTGCAGGGTGTCCATGAAAAGGTGAGTCATGGGCGTCTGGAGTCAGAATCTGTCCAAAAAAAAAAACCCCAAAACAAACTGAATCCATGTGTGTGCTGCAGCGTCAAGTGAGCTGCAGTGGTGATTATATAGACAATTAGCATGAGGCCATGATGGCTTTAATTACCTGGGGTGTCTTTGAGCCAGTGAGTGCGTTTTCCTGTCGCTTTCAGCTCACCACGGAGAGTCGGTAAAACAAAAGGATGCCTCGCTATGAGGTTTTAAGACTGCAGGCCACGGCAGGTTGGACTACGATGGTTGGCGGAGGGGGAAATTGGCCCAGGACGGCATCTGTTTCATTAAAAATTAATCTGGTTATAGTAACAGATGTGTGTTTATGATACAATTAACTGTGTTTTAATTTCCTGTTGTAATAAATAGGTTTGTAAATCGGGAGTGTGAGCAGGGGGGGTGAGAGTATGCCTGTAAAAAATGCACGGGTGCTCCTGGGAAGACAATACAACGTACATGTGTGTGTGTGTGTGTGTGTGTGAGTGTGTGAAAATGTGTGTTTTTTCCTGTGGGCACTCAGGGGTAATCAGATCTGGAACAACAAGCAGGAATTCATGTATACAGTCTGATCTAATTTCACTGAGGATTTTCATATAGGGCCTAACAATGAAGGAGGTTTACATGTGATCGGGGACACGAGTCTCTTTGTAGGCCTATCTCTGAAGACTTGCAGGAACGTCTCTGTGAAAATGTCTTTTCGCTGCCAAGAGGAAAAGGGTCACCCAAAGTGTATCGACCAATCCGACAGCGTGTGTCACGCCTTAGGATTATGTTTTTCTTTCATGTAGACACATGTATGCTTTGTCTTATGTAATCACGAATCATCCATTTCTTACAGTGTTATCTCTTCTCTGTATGCATTCAGCACCCTCTCTCTCTCTCTCTCTCTCTCTCTCTTTTCCCTCCATGTTTAGCAGCTCTCTCTCCACCCTAATAACAAAGCCTGCTCCCAGACTTGCGATGGAAGGTTGTGATCCTCATGCTAATGCCGCCCTTGACTTAAATAACATGGTCGAGACTCGCGGGGCGGGAGAGAGAGAGAGAGAGAGTGATTTGAGGGGGTGCTGGGGGGGGGGAGGTTGGGATTTGAAAGGATAGTTTGAGGCTTATGGGAAGAAAGAAACAGAAGGAGTGAGGTGGAGAGATCAAAGAGGAAGAGAAGACAGAAAGAGGTGGGCAAAACTTCTTATTAGATATCATCACTTGGGTTCTTGGAAGCTGCATTTCTAATGGACTGTGTGTGTGTGTCCGTGAAATTTCTCTCTGTGTGCTAGGACGTGTGTGTGTGTGTGTGTGAAGGACCGAATGTGTGTCTAAGGCTACTGCAGTGGAGGAAAGTAGCTAAGAGCTAGATAAGTACTGTGCATTTAAGCACAGATCATACACACTGACATCAATTCACGCATCTTTGGGGGTAGACGGCCGCACAGAACTGCTCTGGACTTTAATGTCTTCTGTGGCTCTTGAGGAGCTTTGACATATCTGAGGAAATACTCTTGACGATTTCAAAACGATGGGCATTTATGAGCATGGAAGGTCTAATGAGAAACTGAGATTCATGGCACCGAGTAAAATATAGAAATTTGAAGCTTGGTCCAAGTTAGTTCATGCTACCTCAGCTCTTCTGCATCAAGTTCGACCATTTTTTAAGTCCTTACACTTTGCAGAACTTCAGGTCTAACTCCATTTTTAGCCCACTTATTTCCATTTTGTGCTACTTTCTATCTGCCTCTCCACAGTTGAGAAGGAAATGCTGCACTTTTTAACACACAGTCTGACTGCTGTCGTTACTTTGTGAATTAGGATTTTACATTCAACATTCAACATGATGAGCTGTTATTGTAAAAGGGATTTCATATCCAGTTGATCTAAAGTGAAATAAGCTCCATTAAAATGTTGCTTATACTTAACTGAATCAATAATGATAAGCTAAAAATCTAATGAATGACACTGTTTATAAACTGAGAATTTTTACTTTGATACAGAAATCCATTTTACTTTAACTCTGAATGCACTTTATCGGTAATAAAGAATGTTTACACTGGCCTTTTTTACACAGTACAGTAAGGAGAGATTAGGTGTAAATAAGAAAATGAATCATTGTTAAAATTCAATTATGCTGCTTCAGTTTTAAGGTGCTAACTGTGCTAACTGGGGTACTTTCATAAAAGCCAATGTTATTGTTAATAATTTTATACATATTATTGATCATTTTGTGTTTCCTGCTATTGCAGCTTTGGGGCCACTTGATGTAAAAGTTCATCTGCAGTTATGTGGTGTTGTGTCTGTAGCCTCCTAATGAACATTGGTTCAATTTTCACCATTTTTCATGAGCTTCCTATTTTGTCTCCACCAACTCTTGATGAAATATATCTGGCCCTTGTAGGTTTGTCACTACGAGTGCCCTTTTTGACGCTACGAATTATAATTTAATCTAGTGTCAATATAAGAAATGTTATATTGCATAAATGCATAAAAATCTGAACACGTCCACCATCCCACTGTATGGCAGCATCAGCGATGATGCAGTTCCTGACGTAAACACCTATGAAGCACGTTGCTCTGTCATCTGTTATTCACTTGGAATAAACAGCCTGCTTTTTCTCACGCAGACTTGAAGTGGAGTTGCTTGCAGGGTGGGCAAAGGATTGGATGTATGTTAATGCAACACACAGGGGCTCCAGACTTGGGAAAACAAAAACAGCACTATTGGTTTATTTGGTTGTCACAGCTGTGTTTTGCCTTGGTATAAGTCTCCCTCTGCAGAGGTTGCCTTCCAGCCACTCGCTGTCTCTCAGCTTCCCCACAAGAAGACCTCCGAAGACTTACATCACTTGTCAAAGCACATGAAAGTAATGAACAAAAAACCCCAACCTATTTTACCCAGCTCAACCCCATTCTGCTATTTCGCAGTGGCTTACTGTCAACACAGCCGCACCTGATTTCCAGTCTATGATGTGACAATCCGAGGGAGCGTCTCGTTCGGAAGAAAAAAGACTTGGTGAGTGACATGTCTGAATATTCCCTGTAACTTGTTTTCTTGTCATAGCCATTGGCCCCCGCTGCGCTGCTGAATTTCTTAATGCATCAAGTCCTTTGTGAGTATTATGATGCATGCCAAGGACTGAGTCAAATGCGAATATTACTGCGCTCTCTAACTCGAAACTATGCACTGGGTTTTTGCATGGAGCCAGTAGCTGCCAATCTGTGTTGTTCTATGTGTCTGATAGCCTTGTATCTCCCCTCCCTCCCCCGCAGCCCCTTTTTTGTTATTTATAGCTTCCTCTAATGGTGATGCAACACGCTACAACTGGAAGGGAGCAAAGAATCATGTGATGGTTTTAATGCAACAATCCAGTGGATTATGGGGCCCTAAGAGGCTGCTACTGCAGTCTGTAACATCAAGGCTCGAACATGACAGCCAGGCAAGGCAGGCAGGGCTGAAGCCGGCCAGCTCCCTCGCTCCCTCCTCCTCCTCCTCCTCCTCCTCCCCCCTCCTCTCCTCTCCCTCCCTCCTTCAGTGGAGAGAGAGCAGGACAGCTGGGGACGGCATGGTGGGCAAAGGACCAGGCAGGAGAATGGAGAGGATAGAGAGAGAGGAGCGAAGCCAGGAGATTACGCTGCAGTATCTGCTTGTTATGGGTGTGTTAAATCCTGCACAGCGGCCAATAACCGGTATCCATCTCCTCTGTATCCACAAAATGAAGGTTTATCCTTTGGACAGAAGAATCATACGCAAAGTTTGTAAAGGGAACCACAAACTGATTTAAGTCATCCTGAACCTCACAAAAAGCACTGCAGAATGCATCATATTTCCAACCTGGCAAAGCTTCACTTTTAAATGTAAAAACCACTATAAGTGGTATTTTATAAGCACATTTCCACATTACTGGACCCATAATGTTTAAATAAGACCAATTTGAGGTCAAACAAAACGATAAATATCTAAAGATTTGAGTATCGAAAGGGAACCATACAAGTCAAACATCTAACTAAACACACCAACAAATATTGTAGGTCAGACAATTGAAGTTTTATAAAACAGAATTATGGAGCTTTATACTTTCTACCATCAGTCAGTTTATTAAAGAAATGTTATTCACTTAATTAAATAATTAATTTAAAAAAAAATGAATTACTTCCTCTCTTTTATTTAGACATTACAAGCTAATGTCAGCTCATAGTTTTTCTTTAGTATTTTTCATTTTGATGATCTATCTTTTGTCTTTGCATACAATTAATCCCTTTCTATTCCCTATTGTCCCCAGGCAATGTGCCTTTTCTCCCTCGCCACAGATCCCTCCCCTTACGAGCTGGATGTGCCCATATATGTGCAGAACAGGGGTTGGACTGGGGTGAGATTGTGCAACAGCAGTGGAACGCTACACAGCTAGCTTATACCAGACAATTGCATCAGACTCTGAGGGGAATGTTAACAGCAGCGAAACATCTTAACCGAACCCTTTGTTGGTGTCAGGGCTCTGTACAGGGAGAAATAACTATGACTGGACTTCAATTAAATAAATTAAATTTACAGACAGTATCACTGGGCAGCTCACTGAGTAAGCGAAATGTAAATAACGAGGGGGTTCCTGATGGCGCTGGCGCTAACAGACAAAGAATTGCAACATGTTCATTTTGCGTCAGCCAGATTCTCCTTTACAAACCATTCCTCAACATCCTTTCATTCCATTCATTCCTCTCCTCCACTCTTTTGACTATTGTTGTCTAGAATTGGAATAAAAAGCCCAAAAAAGACCAAAATGAAAATTCAAAAAAATGATTGCTTATAGTCCTATTTTTCTGTTAGTGGCAGAAGATGCTTTTCAGCAGGCATATCTTATCAGCATTTCCTAAGTCCTGGCTGTTGCCTGAGGTGCATTTTTCATTTAGACTATATTCCCTTACTAAGGATTCATACCAACTGCATGCTCCAGAAAGTCAATCTGTCATCAGTTTCATTTGTTTTCAACAGATGAGTTCTGGGAATCTCACGCTGTAATTGCGCACTTGACTTTTAAAGGCTTTAAGCATGTGGCCAAATGAGCGAATGTGAGCTCGGAAATGGAGAAACATTCAAAGAGCTCCACAGGGTTTTCCTCTCAATGTGACAGAAATGAAGTCCTCATTAAAGTAAAAAGCTGCGAGTCGTTAAGAGCCGCCGAAGCTGATATTGCCGTACACTCACGACATAAAAACAGACAATGACGCTAATGCATGGTGTAATGCAGTCACGAATACACTGACACATTTGATTGCCAGTCCTGTCCTTGGTATCAAATTTCTGTTCATGTCTGCTCTCTATACAGGAATGCCATCTAGTGGTTAAAATTGGCAACTTGTTGTATTGAAGGACAAGTGGATGTCAGTCAACAGCCTTTATTTACAGCATCTGTGAGATAGAGACGGAGGTCAGCAGGCAGGTTAATGCATAAAGTGGGCTTATCTTTGTGGTTGGAGAATGTTTTCCAACTGAGAGACAAAAAAAAGTTGAGCTTGTCATAAACAAGCATGAGAGATGATCTCTGCTACAGCACTTTCCAGGTTCGAAAAATGATTAAACAAATGGTAAAGGTCAAGGCATGAGTCAATTTGAAACTGCCACACATGTGGAAGTGTAATTGCAAGACTGATCTGCTAGGCACGAAATATTGTCTTGGCAAAGCGGAGCAGAAACACTGGGGCAGGGATTCTGGCTCTCTAACTAGCATCCTGCTTATACAGAGACAGGCCTTTTTAATACGTTTTTATTAAGTGAAAGATTAGCCAGCTGCAGTAATTAAGTGTTCAGAGGGAGGTGAAAAATGGAGAGCCCTGCTGAACTTCAGCCCCCAGCCAAATGCAAATGCATCCAGGGAGACACTCTGAGTCCTTCCTTTCTCTCTTCCTGTGAAGCATTATCATGTACTGTAGCAGGTCCATGGGTTGGGTTCATTAATGTCTGTTCTACAGTAACATATCAAGTCCTGCCGCAGCTAGTTAACCTGCGCACATTGCAGAGAAGATAATTCCAGTACATTGTTTTGTCTGCAAGGCCTGATGAATATGCATTTCACCCTCCCAGACTTTACTGCCTGACTGCTTCCTCACCCTCACACACACACACACCCACACGCATACACACACACACACACAAACATGCACAAGGACCACATTTGGCCACATCGCCAACTGACACACATACACTGCTGTTCAGTACAGTGACGTGTCAGAATTGTAATGCATTCAGTAATTCAGCTTACAGAAGTTATGTACAGTTTCATTACTCAGGATGTTTATCGGTATGTG